>CM024959.1:11456602-11873306 GCA_014282245.1 Rhododendron simsii | reverse complement strand
CTCCATAAGTCCATCCCCTAAATCCATGAACCATAGAAAGGTCCTCTAAAAGTCTCAGACATCTTATTTGCAAAAAAAGAAAAAAGGATAAACCGAAAGGAAGCATACCATATTCAATTATTTAGCCCCATATATCGTACGTTAAATATCCTTTTGCTCTACCACATTCAAGAAATTTCTTCTCCTGTCCTTCTGTTGTTTCCATCACTTGGTCCTCTTCGTAATCAATATGGATAATGTGGACATAGTTTCTGATGTGTAACACTTTCAACTGAATGTCACAGCATCCTTGTTGATGGTTGTGAACCATTTTCTGAGGACCTATGGAAGGAGATCAAGATTAACACGTTTACATTTCACGGTGTCAAGCTATGCTCTCGCTGCAAGGTAAAAGGATATCCTTATCATCTCGTTGACAACTGATATTTTTTTCTTAATCACTTTGCTAGGTTCCATTAAAAATTAGGTTGCCCTTACAGATGATTCTTTTTGGGGAATATGTAAATCTTGTGGGTGTGGCTCCGTAGGATTTTCCCTATTAAGATATGAAGGCTTGATTTGTGTATTGGAGTTCATTAAGCTGCAGACTTCAATCACTTAGATATATGATTTTCCCCATCTCAGTCGTACAACTATTTGCTCAATTAGTTTTTCAGGTGCCCACAATTAATCAGGAAACCGCAATCCCAAGCTCCAAGTCTGAGCCAACTGTAACTCTTTCAACGTTTCGTTCAGATAAAGTTTTGCGCCCGACGAGAAAACAACAAGGCAAGGTGAGACATTATTTTGATCAAACATAATTTTCTTAGTCCATTCAAGGATTTTTGTTGAATCTGTCCTTTATAATTTTTATTCCAGGTGTACTTCGGGCAAAATATGGTTTGCATGGACTATGTTACTGATGGGAAGGGCAAAATGATTAAAGTGGGAGATCCTGTTTATGTCCACAAGGTGCATCCTTCCTGCGCTGATGCACCTGCTTGAACTTGTAATAGGACCCAACAATACATATATAAAGACATAATAATAGTAACCTTACCCTGGTTAATGTTATGCCGCAAAATCATTACTGAATGTTCGAATAATTTCGTATTGGGACCAGAAATTACTAAACCACTTGAACTGCCTGTTGGTTAGAAAGCTAAGTCCTGAGGAGGCCATAAGATATCCAGCCGCATATATGGTACAAATTTTCTTTGCAATGAACATGCTCTTTGCACTTTTCCCGTTTTGCGCTTAAGATCTCTGCCTAAAACTCAAACACAATCCAACCAAACCGATTAATATAAGTGAGAATCTCTGAGGAGGGTAACAAATGCAGGTGGAGAAGTTTGGACCTTCTTTCCAAATCTGTGTCCTAATGGCTGTCCTTCCTTTTGTGGCGAATAGCATATCCACCAGCTTTGCGCAACACAAAAAGGATAGGACAGATTCTGAGATCTGACCTGTGTCCTAATGCATCTATTTATGGTAGATTAATCAAGTTCAGAAATGATCTAATGGTCACTTTTCAGGATGGCGTATAGGGGCACAATTGTGATTTAGATGAAAATTCCCCCTGCAATTCCAAGTTTACGGTTTACCCTACTTCAAAAAAGAATAATGAAAACAAGAGGGAAACCAACATCATGAAAAAAAAAAAAAAAAGGTTCTATATTTGTAATTACGGGAAAAATAAATAAAAGAAGTCGTATCAACTACTGCTTAATATCTTCACCCTTTCTAGATATTGCTGTATGAAAGGGAAATCAGAGAGGCTGAAAATTTTGTAGTTTCATTTCGACATTGTAAAGTACATACATCTGTATACTCCTAAAACAAAGACAAAATGGCATCTTCAGCCTTGTGAAATCATTTTTTCAGCCCCTCAAGTTTCTTTCTAAGAAAGCCGATAACCATAAAAAAAAAAAAAAAAGGGTCTTCTTTTTGCAAACAAAAAAAAAAAAACTCAAGCGCCAGAAAAGAAAGCCGCAAAAGTTAATTCCAAGAACTCCCTTTCTTCATCTTCAAAAAGCTCCTTTAGCCATGCAACTAGAAACGCGTCATATTGATCTCTCTTCAACAAAAGGAACAGAAAAAATTACCGATGAAAGGTCATGTCCAGGATTTCCAAGCCTTGCACATTTTATTTGCAACATATCTAACTCCATGAACAGCACCTACAGTCAGGAGACCAGATACTGCTTGCCTGGCACTTGAAACCATAACCCTACGCCTCACAATCTTCCGCATGCATTCTGCCGCTGCTTCTCTTGAAGGAATCACAAGTTCACGTGTGACTTGACCTGCTCCCATATCGAGTCAGCAAATTCAGCATTTTGAGAAAAAAAGAAGACGACCCCAGAACTATAAGGGGGCAAGTATAATGTTAGAAAGATGCCAACTACGCAATGCTTATCGCACTTGTGACTGAAATAACTGTTCAAATTCATCTATAAATGCTGGATCAAATCTCCCATCCCAAAGGTCATACCAGATTCACTCAGGTGTGTCTTATTCCCCAACTTTAATGCCATATCGCTTCTGATAGCCGGAGGAAGACGAGAAACAAGGGAGGAAGCTGCAGATAAACCACAATCCTGGTTTTGAGAGGTTGAAACACATCAGATATAGGAGTGAAGTTGATAACGAGCATGCATGCCAGATACCATTTGAATACCATAGAACTTAAATTGCAGTGAGGATTAATCATGACTCTTGCCCAGGTGCTAAAAGATGTAAAATATCTTTCATTGACATAAGGAAGACACTGGTCGTAACACACCCAGCCAAAATAAGAAAAATGCACTTGTTTGCCAATGTAATCAGCTGCACAAAGAGATTATAACAAAGTGAAAATAGGTTTACGAGGCCTGAATACTGTACAACATGAAAAAAGATTGCATGCATATTTAAGCAGCATGTTGTGAACATGTCGGATCAGCGCTTTAATTGTACTATTCTAATACATACCCAAGATGAAAAGGGGTAATTACACTTTATCTGCTAAATGTTTCGCACTTTATCTGCTAGTTGTTTGGCCCAAAAACACATAATCCCCGTGGTTTAGAAGTTGACAAATAATCTCAATTAGTTTGACTTAGTATATCACCTCTTGTCATGCATCACTATTCTATTTCAACAGATCTACGAGGACGAATGCACTCCCAAATGAGTTTGGAAATAGTAGGCAGGAGATGGGGGGAAAAATTCTCAATTCTCCTAACTTGAACAGGTTAACAATCCAGAACTTTCTGCATCACCTTGTCGCACAAACAAAGCAAATATACATACAGGCATTTCATATGTATGTACACACACATGCGTGAGCGCATGCGCGCACACACACAGAGAGAGAGAGAGAGAGAGAGAGAGAGAGACCCGCATTACCAAGGTTGGAATTAGTCAGCCTGTCACATTGAGACGAAGGTGAAAGAGAAGAAAAAGAAACGTTTGGAGAAGGCTATTACAGCAATCTAGAAACTCTGAAGTGGTTAAAGCACGAAATCGCATGCCAAACCTATGCCTAACTCAAGCTGGTCACTAATTTCACACTTCATTAATCCAAGCCAAAAGAGGGTTGTGGTCACTTCTGAACCAAATGAAGGTAACAAGTTTCTGGCTTTAGCCAGTGACTTACTTATGATCACGGTGGTAATTAGGTTTATCCGATGAAAAATAAACATTAGCTGAAACCATCTTCCTAAATCTTGTAATATGATGCTCATGCTAGTTACCATCTTCATTACTAATGGTCAGATTGGGCTGGATGAACTCAAGGTTCCTGTTTATACATATAATGCGTGAAATTCATGCCCAAGTTACTAGGCCAATGATGAGGAAATACGAAAAGCAGCTTTGCTTATAGGACTTGTCAGTACAAACCTGAGAAACATTTATTTGGTTACCAACAGATGAAGTGAATCTCAGCAAATCCTTGGTTGCAAATTCTTCAAGAAATGGCTTATACATTGATTGGAATAATGTAAATTGCCCTTGTACAATCTTGTTCACCTGTAGCAAGTAAAGTAGATGGCAAATATACAATAAACGAATGCAAGAACTAATTTTGGCTGTTGGCCATGGGTACATATATCTTTATTCTTTTGCTAGGCTCACCTTATGCTTGTCCTCTGCAAAGAACATTCTCAAGTCCCCCATGTATGAGAGACTGCATATCGTGGCATAAAGATTTTCCTGCAGAATAAATCAAACTTTCTCTAACCAGTGTAAAGAATATATATAAATTGTAACCACAAGTCTTGAGAATGGCAAGAAGCAAACCTCTGAGAATATAGATGGAGAAAGCAGCAGAGCAGCAGAGGTTGCAGCCCTCAAATTAACAGAGTTTATATTTCCTATATCCAAGTTATCCACAAATACACGAACCTAGAGGAGCGGAAATAGAGAAGATGAAGAATAACATCTGTGGAAACAGGAAACAATTAACAGCAGAATAACTTATACAAAGTATAACAGCGCCCCACAAAATGGGGGATAAGATAACTTCTTTTGTTCCAGCTGTGGGTTATATCACCCTGATGCTCTTTAAAATAATCACTTGTTCAAAAACAAAGAAAGAAACGATGCCAAAGAATGAACTCGAAATCTCAAATGAAAGAAGGGCAATGAAGAAATCCTCCACATCCCCCCTGACATCTACAAAGGCTAACCCTAAAATTAATCTTCCAATCCTCGTAATCATTTTTTCTAACGCCGCTCCATATTCACCACCGATCAAACATACGCCAACTCAGCAGATAAGATAACGAAAACTGGTCATAGACTTCTTCTATTCACCTCATTTATGCCATGTTTTTTTAAATAACAAGATTAGAAACACCCATATAGAGATGAGAAATAAGCGTTCTAGGGAAGACATACAGGTTTTTGTAGACGACCACTCAAATAGAACCTCTCCCAATTCAGTATGTCCCGTATCAAGTCGTCCATCCGAACCACTCCGTACTTGTACATCTGTCAAATAATGCATAAAGGTGAAAGTGAAACATTTCAAGGAGAAATTAAGAAACCCAGCACGCAAGGGTAGAAACGGTTGGATTGTCAGTACCTTGTCCTTCCAAGTAACAAATGGGTTGAAGTGCACTCCAACACCAATTTCATCAGCAACTTCAGTAATCTGACATAACCAACCAAATATAGAATCATCATCACTAGGAGGAACTACATCCTTTTACTTCTTGAAGACCGAAGGAAAGCAAAAAATAAAGAAAGAATGTAAACCAGGGGTAGAGAAAAAAACCAGCTTTGCACCACCGAGGTGTACCATCCATGAGGCATAGTGATCTCGGTTAATTTTCATATTCTGGGTCATGAAAAGGGAACAAAATCTATGCAAATTTTAGATGTTCTCTTTTATGCAGAAGAGGTCAAACACAAAACATATGGGGAAAGAAGAGGGAAAAAAAATCTGGAAGGGGTTGCGACTAGCGATTCAACACTTGCCTCAGTATGCCATTGCAAAGGATCTGCTACACCAAGAATATAATCAACCATCGATGACTAAAGCAGAAAGGCACACGACAAAAAGAACAAGCAGTATAAGCTATGCAATATAAAAGAAAAAGAAAAACAAATCCCTTCAAGAACTTACAAGATATGGGAAAAGGTTTACCTTATCAGTATTGTTTGGATGGAGAGCTGAGCCATACACACAACAGAACTCTACAGGGGGAAGAACTTTGAGCAGTGCCGCAATCTCGAGTTTCTTTTCAGTTTCCATTGATGCACTTGCATCCAAGCACGTTAGATCACACTAAACAGAATTAGTGGGTGAAAGTTATGCACCATAATACGCTGCACGATAATTATAAAGCCAAAAGCACATTTGGACAACAAATGCACATTAATTGGGAAAGTTAAAACCACAAATTGGATAACACACAGCAACACACAAACTTCAGCAACATGTTAAAGCATCTGGGAACGAAATATTTAAGCGGCAGTCAAACTAAAAAACTAGAAGACTATCTTAAAGAAGAATCGAAAAGTGATATTTGGTTTGTAGAAACAGAAGTAATCAAATAAATCCATCAAACCCAACTAATAAAAAGGTTCAATAAACACAAATCTGATCAAGAATCACAATGGATATTCTAATTCCCAGACGGTAATACGTTCGAGGTTCGAGCCCGTAGCCATCAAAGGAAACCCTCAATGAAGTTTGTCATAATCCATATAAACGCAGAGGGAGATAGAAACAGACTAGAGAGTCGTGCATACCTGGTGCTGGAGGGGGAGGGGGAGGGGGAGGGGGAGGGAGGGAGAGAGGGGCAAATATTTCGGTTTGGCTAATAAAAATACTGGAGGCGGGGGAGCGGGGCCTGTTCTGGTCTTTGCGGACAGATTAGAATTTGCGTAAATCTTATTAACTTAGCAATAATGATTCCGGACACATACTTTTGTGCAATATCATGCACATATATTTTGTGAGATCCATATTGGGTCCCACAAATTGATCCGAATCGCTCATCTTTTAACATTTTTTGACGGGTCTGTAAAAAATCAGCTCCAACGGATATCGATAAGAGCTTTATCAGAAATCGTAGGGCAAAACAGAATCGGTAAGAGCTTTAGACCTCGTAGGGCAAGAGCTTTAGACCTCGTAGGGCAAATCATTCTGTTTTGCCCTACGATTTCTCATAAAGATCTTTACCGATATCCGTTGGAGCTGATTTTTTACAGAAACCCATCAAAAAATTTAAAAGATGAGCGATTCGGATTATTTTGTGGGACCCTGATATGGACCCCCAAAAATGTATGTGTATAATATATGCACAAAAGTATGTGCAAGTAGCATTGTTGTTGCCTTACTCTTTTCTTTTTTTGTTTACGAACTTATAGGATTGTTTTAACAGTATCCAAGTACGGACCTAATCGAGTTCGAGCCCCTCCGGTGGCAAAAAAACTTATATGTGCTGGAGAGACGCATGGAGGGCCTATGCCAGCTGTGCACCTAGGTGGTGCTGTGGTGACGGCCTGTCCTTACAGATAGTAGTATGGCTCGAACGGAACATTCCACAGCGGGTTGGGAGCCCCTATGGTCACGCCCAAGGGGGTTGCTACGCCGGTCGCCCTCCTACCCTTTTTAGTTATCAAAAAACAAAAAAGTACGGACCTATTTGTTTCCTTTTAATTTTGCAGAAATGCTAGGTCCACCGCATTCCATGCAGTGGACCGTCGACAGCACGACTATTGGAGCCCATTTCGGACCCCGCAAAAATACAGAAAAATATTCATAAATTTTAAAATAATATTTTATGGGGCCCTGTGAAAAATCAGCTCCAACGGATATCGATAGATATGTTTTTCGGAATTTATAGGAACAAAACTGTTTAGTTTTGCAGTTTCGTCCCTATAAATTCAAAAAATATATCTACCGATATCCGTTGAAACTGATTTTTTACAGGGCCCCATAAAATAGTATTTTAAAATTTATAAATATTTTTCTGTATTTTTGTGGGGCCCAATAGCTGTTCTGTGGCAAGCCACCGCACCACACCTGCGGCAGCTGTAGCATTGCTCTTAATTTTGTACTTTCGTGTTGCATCTGATCTGACTGTGGATACAAGAATGTCATGTCCTGCCCACAGTTCTAAAAGATAGTCGCCTTGGCGCCCCTTTTCTACCTGACTAGAGCCTAGAGATTTTAGTGCATTGTCTATCTTTCTTTTTTTGCCAAGCGGTATACATCAACAGGGGTTAGGGGATAGTTAGTAAGTTAGTCCACAGGCGGTCCAAAGCCTGTCCATAGCCTTGAATCACAAACGCTCCTAACAGGGTTCAAACCTCGGCCTGCTACAAGGACTGGGAAATACCATTGGGCTACAAGCCCTTCGACAGACCAGGAACTCTGGCCTGTCCATTTTCGATTTTGCATGTTTAGTTTGTCTTGAAGAATGAAGATGTAACTTTACCTCCACCTACTTTCTTTTTGAGCTTGGTGTTTTTTAGTAGTACCAAAATCTTGGAATCTATGAACTTGTAAAGCCATGACTTCAAATGCATCATGTGTATAATTTTTCTGAACAAAGTAAATTCCGTCAATTTGAAGTCCTTCAAAGTACCGAGTGTATCCAAATGGTCGATTTGATATGAATAGACATTTGAAATCCCTAAGCGTTTGAATATCCGGGTATCCAAATGGAGCCTTTTAATGTTATTGTTCAGAATTTGTTGCTTATAAATTTGACTAGTTTGGTGTCCTCGAAAAATGCAAAATTTCTAATTGTTCTTCGGTGTCTGTCCAAATGTAGCATTGGGTAGGTATGATAAAGTATCACCTAGTAGCCTAAAGGTATTCAGTCCAAGTTTGGAAAACATTTCACAAACTTAGCTGGAACATTAGAAATGTCAAAAGGATTTGAGTATGTAAGAAAATCTCATGTTTGGGTATCTGTCAAAAGAACTCATGTTTGGGTTTGTTTTGTACAAGTTTGACATCTTTCCATGAAAAAACATAAATTTTTCGGAATTGCAATAATGTTTCTTTTGGGTGTTCTGGGAAACAAAAATGTTTCTGCTGTTTGATGGAAACAAAACGAAATTTTAATTTGTTCCTTCCCCAAATAATCACGTGATAGAAAAGTGCACTCTCACTAAAACTAAATTTGTGTAGTTTCTTGGATGCAAAATATTTGGTTATGAATTTTATGTATGTCAGAATGTATATCTAGCGTTGAGCTCTCAAACTATTTTAAATCATTGTTCCTGTTACTCAGCGTTTCTTGTTGATTGCTGTGTTGTTCAGTGCATGGACTCATTATCAAGAACAGTAATCTTCAACGTAATTTTTTTTTTCCGTGAATAATCTGCCAAGGTTCCTGTATTTTATGTTAGATGTCTCGAAGGTATGACAGCCGTACAACGATCTTCTCTCCAGAAGGTCGTCTCTACCAAGTTGAATATGCTATGGAAGCAATTAGGAATGCTGGGACTGCTATTGGGATACTATCCAAAGACGGGGTTGTTCTAGTTGGGGAAAAGAAAGTCACTTCCAAGCTTCTCCACATCCACTGAGAAAATGTACAAGATTGATGACCACGTTGCATGTGCCGTGGCTGGAATCATGTCTGACGCAAACATCCTAATCAACACAGCCAGGGTCCAGGCCCAGCGATATACTTTTTCTTACCAGGAGCCTATGCCAGTTGAACAGCTAGTTCAGTCTCTATGTGACACCAAACAAGGATACACTCAGTTTGGCGGGCTTTGCCCGTTTGGTGTTTCATTTCTATTTGCCGGTTGGGATAAGAACTACGGTTTCCAGCTTTACATGAGCGACCCAAGTGGAAACTATGGTGGTTGGAAAGCTGCAGCAATCGGTGCAAACAACCAGGCAGCTCAGTCAATGCTCAAGCAGGATTACAAGGATGAGATCACAAGGGAAGAGGCGGTACAGCTGGCACTCAAGGTGCTAAGCAAGACTATGGACAGCACTAGTCTTACTTCTGATAAGCTTGAACAAGCTGAGGTTAATTTTCGTCTCTTCTGGGAAAGTTAAGTACCAGGTGAGCTCTTCAGATTCCCTTAGCAAGTTGTTAGTGAAGTTTGGGTTGACCCAACTAGCTGCCGAGGCATCTTAAATTACTTTCTTGATTCAGTCCTAGGTTTATGGGCTCCTTTGATTGTATGGCTCATGGATTATGATTTCAAGAAACGTATGCGGGATAATTCGTGTTGGAATCAATATGCTTGTTTTTGTTCATGTCTTGAACCTCTGTTGGTCTACTTTCAAATATTTGACGTCTTCATCAAATCTTCAGGGCTTATTTGGAGTTCTCTTCTTCTTCTTCTTCTTCTTCTTCTTCTTCTGTTTGAGCTGTCTTTAGTTGGCGATCTGGCATGCTTTATCTTTCAATGATAACAAGATTATCTTTTGGTTGGAAATCAAGTATTCCTTATCTTTATACGAACATGGTATGCTTCATTCTTAAATAGGAATTCAAACTCTTCTGTACTGATAGAAATTATGCTGCATACCTGGTTCTATCATCAATTTCAAATATTGCACAACACAACTGACATCAACCGTAAATGGTGCTCGTGCTTTTCCGCCTCTTGTCTTTTCTAATTTAGGTGATGGTCGATGAGCGGCTGACAGAATCATGGTTACGAACTAGTGGTTATTGTGAATCCTTGCAAAAACTTGTACTCAAGTAGTTATTTCTTTAAGATACTTCATTTTTCCATTCGGTTCTTTAGAAGTTCAGATGGTCCTTGACTTGTGACTTTCAGATTCTCTGACTGTCATTTTGTTCCTTGGGGGACACCATGTGTTTTCTGTTGCATTCCCGATACAGAAATTCAGACTTGCTCAACAGTTCTTGGATAGCCATTGGAGAATGCAATTTTCTTGCCAATGAATCCTTAATCCTATTTTGTTCTAAGCTGAAAGGAGGTTGATGGTATTAAAGTGTGTATAATTGTGAGGCATCGGTGCCCCGAGCATGCAGAGTTGGTGCTTGGACTATTGCTTGTGGATTTAGGATTGTAAACTACTTGTAATAGCTATGGCTGACCAGAGGATTATAAACTTAAGTATCCCCTTGGTTACATAATTGCACGTGTGTCATTATTTCCTCGCAGCTTTGTATGGTCCCGTTAATCTGGAGAGAGAGAGAGAGAGAGAGAGAGAGAGAGAGAGAGAGATCAGGACTGTTTCGAAGCTAACTTAGAAAGTAGATTGAGCATTATTGGCATTGGTATTCTAGTAGGGAGTATTTTGCTTGACTTGTTTACAACTCTATATATGAAAGAGGGTTGGATTCTTGACCTCCGTTTCTCCTGGTGGTCCTAGGAGGAAAAAGAACAGTTCACGCATGAGCAAGTATTAAAACGGAACCCGAGATTAGTCGAGATAGTTTACCTCTTCTACCCACGAAGCATATGAAGCGACAGAGGTGTGTTTTCGTGCTTTGAACTACTATGGGTTGAAAGCTCACGAAGGGACTACTTCCTTTCAATTTTAGAACTTCGATTGAATGAGAAAAGAAAGTAAATAAAAAAAATAAAAAAAAAGGAAGAAAGTTGAGCTATTCTACCTCCAATGCATATAGGCTTGGGTAATTTGGTTTTGAAGCTATCTCCTACTCAATCTTGCCATATAGTAATGAGCTTCTGTTTTTTTATTTGAGCTCTGGTTTCTTAGCAAATCACATACCGTCAGAGATCATGTTAAGTTGTGTTTGGAATAAGGATTTTGACTTTGATAGTCTTGAGGTAAAGAGACAAGCACAGTGTGTTCCAGCACTGTCCAAAATTTTTGGTGACGATAGTGGTAAAGTTAATGGACTATCAAGTAAAGAAATGGAATAGAAGATACAAGGGTGAGCAGTGACAGAATTGATTCAGGTTGTAGTGAATAAAAAATCAAACTACTAGTAATTCTTGAGGATAGAAGATTTTGAAAAGTAATCAGATTTCCAACCATTTTAACATAAGAGGATTGTAAATCATTTGTAGCATTCAAAAGTTGGATGAAATAATTAAATAAAAACGTATACTAGTTTACAATGAAATCCACTCAACGTCATCAAACTGTCACTAAAATTCACTATAGGCATTAGTCGAATTTTCGAAAGTTAACACCCATAAAATACAAGTATATTTTTTTATAGCAGGCCCAAAAATCAAAAAATCATACTATATGTTTATATAATTGTTTTTCTTGATTTCTTCTACTCCGTATTTGCTTTCAGATTGATCTTGAACACAAACAATTGATATAAATTAATTCATAGAATCAAATCACTTAATTCACATTAGTTTTTTTATTCCTTTTCAATTCGGGACAAAACCGTGCTACTAAAAATTGAATCAAATTATCTGATTTGGATTGTGTATATGAATGATTCGTTTCTCACCCACACAAAGCAAACCGAAAGGGAGAGATAATGGGGCCCGCTTTTTGTTCTTGTAGAGAAATTTGATTTTGAAAACCTAAATCACAATTCTGGTTGCCAAAACCACAGCGAAACCAGACCACAGTTTCTTGCTCACCAGGAAATTTAAAAAGACCTAGTTTTCCTCAACTCTTCTTATTTCTTCTTTCACCCTTCATCTTTTCATGTATTGTTAATCCACCCTAGCCTAACCTTTGTATTGAACTCGTCCTCATATGTAGACTGTTGAATTCTATTCATATCCATCCCTTTTGTTTAGTCATTGACTCTACTATCCCAAGCAAATCCTGGTTGGGTTGATTAAGCTCACAAATGGAGGACTACATTCGAAAAATATGTCATGCACATGTTGTGTTCGTAGTTTCTTCCAATTATATTTACATGTTTATTTTAGTAACAAGAAACTCTCTTTTTCAGGTAAACTAACTACAATCACCTGGAAATGTATTTGATAGGTAGAGGCGATGCCTTTTTTATTTATTGGACGAAAGTAAATATTTGTAAAATAGTTAGATTAGCACATTAGAAGTGGAGTAGTTGAGCTCCAACATATTTTCTCATGGCACCTGAAGTAATTAAGCATTGATGTGTTTTCATTGTAATCAATAAGAAAAATCCCTTACCTATCACATCATGATTATGTATTGTAAGGTTACATCTCGTATGCAAGTTAATCGTACACTGTTTTTATGAATAGTTTGCAACGCTGCGTTTCTTCCTCGATCGGAGCCCTTTGATCATGAATTTTGCTCGTTTTAGAAAGACCAAGAATGCCAAAAAGTAAAGAAAAATCGTAAAAGAAGTTAGGATCAAGATGTGGTTTTAGATGAAAGCAACTTAAGGAGAAGGTAATCAATTCGTAAATTGGAAATAGAGGTGAGATGATCAGACAAGAAAAAGATTTTCCATTTAGAACTTAAGGAAAGAAAAAGAAAAAAGAAAAAAAAATGAGAGGAAAAAATTACTATTTGCTAAATTTGAAAATTTTATTTTCTTCTCTCTTTTTATTCCAACCAAACAATAGAAAAGATTTTTTTTTTAAATTTTCCTTTCTTTTTCTTGAGTTTCAAATAGAGCCTTAGAAAATAAAGGAAGAAGGAAATGGAGGCCAAAAAGTAGAATAACTATAAGTACAAGGATATATTTGCTAGCATGATCCATAGAAATCTTAAAACATGGGACGACTGTGGAAGTACAAACAAATAAACTAGTACTAATACTGAAGCTAAAGATTTGGCAGCAGATCAAGCAAAGCTCGCCTACCAAAGCAGATTCCCATCCGTTTGAGCTTCTGGGTATGTTCGAAATCCTCAACACCTTTGTGGGTTTTTTCTATATCTGTTAAATGTTTGCTTCTTTTATTCGGATTGTTGGAATTTGAGTTAATCCAAGCAAGAATCTGATGAGAAACATCTCTCTCTCTCTCTCTCATGCGGTTGTGCTGATGATGAATGGTGACCTTTCTATTTCAATGGTTTGGATCTGTTGTTTTTCCATTTTTATGTGGCAGTGCACAGATTACAAACATTCATTTTTCTCTTCTGTAAAAATTGACATGGAAATAAAATGGAACGATGTCTTTCTGGGCAAGGCCCGCCAGCTGCTTGAATTTGAGTTCCTACATTTTGGTACTTGAGTATCAGATATGGTGAAATGAAAATCAATTAAGCTCGTGTCTTGACTTCTGATTATGATTAATTAGTCTGTCATAGTATTTGATGGACGTAGAAAAACGGTCACGATTCACGAATACAACCTTTAAGTTAGATTTGATGGTTGATGAGCAATTTTCGCTGTTGGGCATGCTCTATCCAATAGTCAACTACTTGTAAATGCAGTCTTCAGTGGTAAAGAATTTACGATGTAGTTCTACAGTTCTACTTAGTAATGATTTTGGTCAATTTAGTAGCCTAAGATGACGGCTTTTGATTCCAGAAGTTGGATTTTTTCCTGTGACTAGCTTAGTACTGCTTTCTAACTTTCTTGACCCCCTAGAGCATCCACACCCATAAATGCCAATTTGTCATTGCCATTCTCATTTTTAGGCTATAAATTTTGTCATTTTGCCAAAAGAATGGCAAAGTTTTTGCACCCTTGATTAGTGGAATGTAAACCACTAGTCAATTTATTGTTTAAGGCACAACAATTAGCTGAAACTGAAAGTAAAATTCAGGTTGGGAAATCCTTGTTTCCTTGAGAAAACAACAAAGCATTTTATAACGCACATTGAATTCTTGATGCATGAGGTATTGCTCTTATAATGGGTGTGGTTGTTCTTTGCATCAGTCATTGTGCTTGCAACCTTCCTCAAGAACTTGGATTTAAGTGATATATCAAACTCGCCCGAGATCATATACTAGAACACAAGAAACTGCAGCAGAACCATCTTTCAACATGGCTTTATTAGCAAAATTACGCTGTATCACCGTGGATGTTACTGGTACACTCCTTGCTTACAAAGGGGAACTTGGGGACTACTATTGTATGGCTGCCAAATCTATTGGATTGCCTTGTCCTGATTACAAACGTGTGCACGAGGGCTTTAAACTTGCATACTCCAATATGGCAAAGAAGCATCCATGTTTTGGTCATCGGGACAAAATGCCCAATATTGTTTGGTGGAAGACTTGCGTGAGAGACTCCTTTATCAGTGTAAGATATATTAATTGATCATGTTTCCTTGCATTCCCTGCCTTTTTCACTAATGAGACCTTTTGGCTGTGTTTAAATCACGAATTTTTGGAGGGATATATCAAGGATAAGGAAATGACAGGAAAACAGAAGACGTGAATTTAACACAATCACTTTCATTATCTTCCTTTTTGTTTTCCTTTCCTCTGAATATTGCCACATGAATCCATCATCCAAACACAACCTTACCATTTCCAAGGAATGAATGATTGTTGATCTTGAATTCTTGACAGGCAGGGTACGATTATGATGAGGACACATTTGAGAAGGTATTCAAGCGCATATATGCAATGTTCGGTTCATCTGCACCTTATACTATCTTTCCGGATTCTCAACCATTCCTAAGATGGGCTCGTAAAAACGGTCTCAAGGTAGGGATAGTTAGTAACTCCGAATACCGTTATCAGGAGGTGATTCTTCCTGCTTTGGGTTTGAATCAGGTAATATTAAAGTAGAACTCAAGAAATGAGATCTCATTGAAACTCCTACTTTGTTGGTTTCTTTTGTACCTCTAAGCGCCTGAAAATGTGGTAATATCTTGTGATTTTGTATTTAGGGAACCGAGTGGGACTTTGGTGTGTTCTCTGGTATTGAAGGTGTGGAAAAGCCAAACCCTAAGATATATCAGATTGCGTTGCAGAAGGCCGGAAGTATTGCCCCAGAAGAAACCCTACACATTGGAGACAGCATGCGGAAGGACTATCTGCCGGCAAAAAGTGTGGGGATGCATGCATTGTTGTTGGATAGGTTTAAGACTCCAGATGCCAATGATTGGAGAAAATCAGGTGCACCTGTTCTAGATGACCTGGTGGCTGCACAGGAATGGCTTACTTCTGAAAATCAGACTTGCTAATGAGTTTTTAAAGTATTTCTTCAATGCGCAGTATGTACTGACACGATGGAAAAGATATCCATTTCCATTGTATGACAGTCAAAAAATGTTAATTGATTCTGGTCATCAGACAAAAGCATTACATGTTTTTCTAGTATCTATCTCTCTCTCTCTCTCTCTCTCTCTCTCTCTCTCTCTCTCTCTCTCTCTCTCTCTCATTATTGTAGTAAAATGGGCAATTAAGTTTCTAATCTCTTTTCTTGGTATTATTTGCTGCTTGATCACTGCCACTAGGACCGGTCAAAGAATTAACGAGTAATGAATATTTGCGACTGAGCAACAGTGCAGCCCCCTGGGAAAAGAGTTTCATATTTCTGCATAGGATGGTGATTTGTAATGCAAATTGTGTCTTTTTGAATGACTAAGTACTGGGACTTTGAATGTCCTTCAGACAATTTTGGCACTGGTATGCAGATTGAATGAGCTGATCACATCTTATGCTGCCTTTTCTGAACAGTATACTAGGGACCAATTCAGAGATTTGGTTATACACTGAGCTTCATAGGCTTTTTGATCTACCAAATGGGCACTGTCAAGTTGAAGATTGATCTTTCTTTAGCTATTGACTATCTCTCTCTTTGATGTTGTGTTCGTGCGAGTCAATGTCGTACTGAGGTTACTCTTTGAATTTATAACATCAACATTGGTTTAGATATCAATGCTACGGGATTGAAGTTAGATTGTCAGTTATCGTAAATTGCAAATCGATTTTCAATGAGCTTACTTGAACCTGAACGCACATGATACTGGAGACTCCTATGGATGTTATTGAACTTTGAAGTAGCAAACATCAACGACATGCCTAAAACTTGAGACTTCTTTTTGATAACTCAAATTGTCTGTCCTAATACTTGAGACTTCTATTTGATAACTCAAATTGTCTGTCGTTCCCTAGTGAGAGCCCCATTCGCTTCTCAAGGGGTGGGCCAATAATTAATTTTCAGCTCTACTCTCGAGGGTGCTATCTCGTGCAGTATCCATGCGGCTTATCCCCTATAACTATGCGTTAGTTTTATTGGAGTGCAATCAAAATATGAAATTTACCGCTCAAACTGTCAGATCACCAATTATTTCAAGAGACTTTCTAGAATACAATTAGGAGGTAATGTAAATGCTCAGGCAATGCTCTTCATGACATTGATTATATTCAATCCCAGGGAAATGTAATCTATCCATTACATTTGAAGGCGAAAGTTTATCATCTCTATGGTACTAACACTTCCCCTCGCGTGTTATCCCATTTTGAAGAAGTAAAAAAGTTCATATACTCCGATGAAATGAGCACAACAATCTACATCTACACAGAGAGATCAAATTCTTTATATCGACAGTGTAAACGTTTGTTTCCTTCAAATCAATTATATTGTGACACGTCGTCATGTTTTATTGATTGAGACCATTGTTTTGCAATGTGGTGCAATGTAATTGATTTAGAGGAAACAAAAGTTTACACCGGCAGCATAAAGAATTTGTTCTCCTAAAGAAAATTACTGAACCATTTAATCAAACTACCTGCTAAATGCAAGCGGAGTGGAGTACAGTTGGTGCCTCTTTTATACTCACATGCACATTAATAGGGTTCGATTTCCGAAAACATCCATCCTCCTCTCAATACTCTGAAGATAGATTGGATTAGGTTTAACGAAGGAAAAACTAAAAAACTACTTGCTAAACTTTTAGGGCTTTTTGACTTTTTTGGTCCCCAAAGTATTTTCGTCGCGCCATTTTGGTCCCCAATATTTCAATTGCTAATATTGCATCCCCAAAGTATCAATTTTGTCTTTAAATGGTCCATGCGGCTGACGATGTTCTTCCCTCCATCAAAACCAAGGGCAATCTTGGTATTTCACCTCGTCTCTCCCTCAAAATGGCGTCGTTTGGTTAGCCAAATTGGCTTTTTGACTTTTTTGGTCCCCAATATTCCAATTGCTAATATTGCATCCCCAAAGTATTAATTTTGTCTTTAAATGGTTCCTGCAGCTGACGTCGTTCCTTCCCTCCATCAAAACCAAGGGCAATCTTGGTATTTTACCCCTCTCTTCCTCAAAACGGCATCGTTTGGTTGGAATTTGAAAATATTGATTTTTTCTTCCATGGTTCTCTTAGGGTTCTCATTGAAAGCCATAAAGTAAAAAATAATAATTATGACCCTTTAGAATAAAATGATCAAAAAATTAAAATCTTTGCACCGGTTCAAACAGGTTGAAAATTGAAACACTTGATTATTTTAGGCTGTTTATATATTAAAAAATATGGTGAAAAAATTAAATATTCAAATTTTCAATCTGTTTGAATCAATGCGAAGATCTTAATTTTTTTGATCATTTTATCTTAAAGAGTAATAATTATTTTTTTGACTTTAAGGCTTTTAATGAAAATCCTAAGAAAACCATGGAAGGAAAAAATCAATATTTCCAAATTCCAACCAAACGACAACGTTTTGAGGGAGAGGGGGTGAAATACCAAGATTCCCTTTGATTTTGACGGAGGGAAGGAACGGCGTTAGCCGCAGAAACCAATTAAAGACAAAATTGATATTTTGGGGATGCAATGTTAGCAATTGGAATATTGGGGACCAAAATGGCACGACAGAAATATTTTGGGGACTAAAATGGCCCGACAGAAATACTTTGGGGACCAAAAAAGTCAAAAAGCCAATTCGGTTAACTAAACGACGCCGTTTTGAGGGAGAGAGGGGGTGAAATACCAAAATTGCCCTTGGTTTTGATGGAGGGAAGGAACGGCGTCAGCCGCAGGAACCATTAAAAGACAAAATTGATACTTTGGGGATGCAATGTTAGCAATTGGAATATTGGGGACCAAAATGGCACGACGAAAATACTTTGGGGACCAAAAAGTAAAAAGCCAAACTTTTAGCCCATATGCTTTTTGAGTACATTGTTCTATAAGAAATCTTTGACTTGGATATTCTCATTGGGTAAAAGATCCCATACAAAATTAACCGATTCTTAGTAGCAAGGGCCCCGCCCATAATGGCAATAAAAACATCTCACAACTTGAGAAAGAATTTACAGACGGTCCCCTGAACCATATACAAGGTGTGTGAATATTAGCCATTCTATATGGGTCTCATATCGAGCCTCACTTTTGCCGATTGGATGCGTTTATTTTTCACATGTTCGTTTAGGGTTTTGAAAGAGGTTTGAGTGGAGAGAGAGCCAGAGAAAATATATTAGGAACCGTGCGTGCGCAGGAGTTTTAAAGCCCCAAAACGAACAAACCCTAAAGTGTAGGTCTCAGTTTTCGAGCTTTGACTATAAAAAGAAAAAAAAAAAAAAAAAACAAACAAACTTTACTCAATATCGGGACTTCTCATCAATCTAATTCTTAGGTAATGTTTCTCACCTTTTAGGTCGGAGTCGGATCCTGTCAAGTTTGATTCGGACTAGTTTGGTCAATTTTTTTATCCGAGCCGTTCAAAAGTTTTGGACGGTCCAGATTTGTTTGTGTAAATTTTTATTAAAAAATATTCTAAACATTCCGAACAAATTTGAACCAGGTTGCACACCAACTCCTAGTGCAGATTGGTAGTCTCTTTTTCTCCCTCTGTGGAGGCCTCGGTTCAAGCTTTGGGTGTCAGGGCTATGGATAGCCTCTAGACCCCCTTGCTAACTCTAATACCCCATTAACCTCCCTAAATGTAAAAAAAAAAGAGCAGGTTGCACACTATTGGGGCGTATATGGTTTTTTAAGTGACGTATTTTCTTAGGTTTTTTTGGGGTGGGATTTTTGTTACTTTCCGTTCTATACGTTTCTCGACCGAATAAGAAATGGACCACGGTACCACCGAGCGTTGTTATCCTCTAGTCCAGTCCAGTTTGGGCTTTTGTGGAACTTTATTTGGTCCACAACAACAATCGAAATCGTTAATTTTTATAGAACTTGTCGAGTATCATGTGAAAAATCAGGTTGATCAAACCTTGATGCATATATAAAGAAAACAAAGTTATGTGAGGAAAAATGACATGAGAAAATATGATTTGAAACTCATCTCTAATTTTTCTCGCACAAATCTGTCTCACTCATATAGCTTTTGATGTTTGATCAAACTAATTTTTCTTTCGTATTTTGTACATGATAAGATCTACGAGATGAACTATTTTGATCATTGTTATGGACCAAGTAGAGGCCCACAATGATCCAAACTTAACCGACCCGGAGGTGACAAACACTGGATGGGAGCTTCGTCCATAACAAATGGATATTATTGAGGATTAGGAGGAAATAAAAGGAGTAGTTTAGCCCCAAGGTATTCGGTATGGTGGGTTGGTTTTGCTTCCCACATAATTGATCAGATTTGAATATTGGGATCAGGACGCAAGAGAATTATTTATTTGTGAATCAATTCGAACGTGGATGGACATGCCTTTGACCGGGCTATGAAAGGAACCATTTGAAATACACGTAAACGGATCCGGACAACCCTAAGAATAGGAAAAAAAGAAAATAAAATAAATGGAGCAGTTTGGAAACGAAAGCAATGCGTAGCTGCCATTATTTTATTACAATCAAACCTACTTCGCCTTCGCGTCCGGCAACAAGATAGCTGTTTTTATCTTTTCTATCTCATCTCCCCATTCTTCTTCGAAAAGGTACGGTCCCTTCTCCTTCGGGTTTTTTCTGAACTTTCTGGTTATTTCACAAACTACAAGAAGATTCCCCTTCATGTATTATCGTTATATTTGTGTTCTTTATTTTTCGTTATCCCCGACAATTTAAGGTCAACAACTTAAGGTCTTGGGTGATGGATATCCGATATTTTGAATCAAAGAAGCCAGAAATTTGGTCTAGGGTTGTTAAATGATGCCCCTTTTTTTTGGCTTTTAAAAACCCTTTTTTTTAATGTAAATTTGGGAGAAAGGGACAAAGGGTTTTGAATAATTTTGAGCTGTGATTTCAGGGTAAATGGCAAAAAGTTCCTTCAAGCAAGAGCATGATTTCGGTATGCTCATATGTTTTTATTTGTGTTATGATTGCTGAATTCAGAGTAGTTTTGTTTCTTGGAGTAAGAAAATTTTTTGCGTCTCTTTTGTGTTCAGAGAAGAGACGTGCTGAGGCTGCCCGGATTAGGGAGAAATACTCGGATAGGATTCCGGTGAGAATTAAGCATTGTGTCAAGACACCAATTGTTTAGCATGATTTTGATTCTTCTTGATTATATTGTAATACTAATTTTGAGCATGGTTTTGATTTTTCATATGCCCCATTTATGCATGTTTGTGATGAAAATTGACATTAGCAGTACCCTGTAGCCGAGGAAAAGATAATTTCGTACTGACAAGATTTTTCCATCTTATGACCGAAAGAATGGCATACCTCTTAGAATTTATAAGTATGTAATGTCTTGAATCTTTATATGTCTGCAAGCCAAGGGATGATAAGTGTGAAGTCGAGTTGCTCTAGCGGGTTACATTTGTTGTGCAAAAACACTACATGTTGTGGAAGGAAGGAATACCCATATTTTGGATCCTAGCAAACTGTTTCATGTTTTGCTATGATTTTTCATGTGTTGGCTTTTGAAATATAGGTGCAAATGTGTTGGTGCATGATTTTTACTAGGGTTTCCTCGACTAGTTGTTATCCGAGTTCAATCCAGCATATCAGTTTTTTCTGCTCCCTGCTTTACATAAATTTTTGTACATGGTTTGGAGATTCGATATCTACATCGTGGTTTTATGATTTCAAGGTAATTGTGGAGAAAGCAGAGAGAAGCGATATTCCGACCATTGATAAGAAAAAGTAAGTTTCATTTCTATTCTAGTAATTAATCCTTGATTCTGTGTTTTGCTGCCCAGTTTCCGTTCCTGTTTACTTCCATTAGTTTGCCCTTGATATTTCTTGTTTATTCTTAAGAGTTTAAGCTGCTTTAGTTGTTTATATCTAACAGTTGAGATTATATCTGAGTTTTACTTGGGATATATTAGTACACATGCATATTCAACATTATTCTAGCTTTTAGGCACGATGCTTGTGAGGTCTACAGGAGCCATTGGTTGTGCAGCAGTGACCGTTTAGACTGCCGAGCGTGAGAACTTGGGTTCTAGTCATCATAGTTGCCACTTTGTGCTTATTATGCCAATGGTTAGTTTTACCTACCTGACCTTGATTCTAGAACGTCGTTTTCAGAAATTGTAGGATGGCATTACATGAGCTCTTTTCATCAAATTTTTTTGTTTACTTCGGATAAAATTTGGGGTTCATGGAATGATTCTTTGCTTTTTTAAGGTTGGGATTCTCTCTGAACCCAGTTATGTGCCCGCTTTGATGTATCTGCCTCTGGTCCTTCTGAACAACAATTGGAGCCTGAGATTGGCCGTGCGTTTCATTTTTTGGTATAATGTTTTTGAGCCAAAATAGGATGTATCATTTGTAGATTCTATTGGGACATCCGTTTACAGACTCTATTGCTCCATGATGAATATATAATTTCTTCTTTTACACGGGGCCAGTTTAAGAGGTTATCCTAAGAATTAACTGTGAAATATACATTGCAAGTACTTTAATCCAAAAATGAGGGAATACGCCCCCACTTGTCGTGCCTTCTGCCATGAGACCACCCAAAGAAAAGCAATTCCTTCAACACAAAAGAAAACCAAATAATTGTTCCTTAATTAGTTATGGTTTTCTATTCTAACCTGAATGATGAGATTGTAGGTATCTCGTCCCGGCTGACTTGACAGTAGGACAATTCGTCTATGTAATTCGGAAAAGGATCAAATTGAGTGCAGAGAAGGCAATTTTCATATTTGTGGACAATGTCCTGCCACCAACTGGTAATCTTTGGGATTTTGCCTTCTTAAGTTAGACAACTTAAGTCTGGTCTGTTTGTTACATTGCTAGTTGAAGCTTATTGTCTATCTGTGCGGCCATTATGGTCATTTGTTGCAGGGACAATTATGTCTGCTATATATGATGAAAAGAAGGATCAAGATGGGTTCCTATATGTCACCTACAGCGGAGAGAACACATTCGGGGAGGGGATTTTGCAGTAGCATATGGTAACTTGGAGATTACATCAAATTTCAATTGCCTTGCTTGAAATACTGTCGTTATTGCGCGCATGTTATGAGACTTACTGGAGTACAATCATGTGTAGATAATAAAAACATGTATTACGTAAGTCACCTGTGACACGTTGTAATAAATTTGCATTTGATCTTATTCCTGTTCTTCTGTTATAGTTCAAATCAGAGAGGAAGCAATTTAAGTGTTCTGTTGCACGGTTAAATGATCCAGGACAAATGTTGAGTGCAATGTTTGCCAATAAAGTACCTCAACTGTGGTTAAGTGGACACCCCTAAGCTCCCTGCCTCCCACAGATTATACCGTATAGTACCACTTCCGTGAGTCTTTTCATTGGTTGGTGACCGTCTCGTAATAACGTTGTTGTACTTAATTAATTATGCCTTTAAATCTATTGCCATAGATGGGACCATGACGAGCTCCACATTTGCTCAACTGAACCATTATTGATTGCCTAGTAAATGGTGAGCTAAATCAAACAGGAATTTCACCAGTGTTTTTAAGGTGGTATATAGGACATTCAATTTGTCGAAAAAGGGTCCCTGCAAAATTATCAATGTTTGGATATCATAGACAGACAAGATGAGTTGCTGTGCTTAGTCTTTAGCTTACATCATACACCTATATGCCTACTACATCACTTGCGACAATACAGGTGGTACCCATAATTAAACATTACTGTTCTACCACACATAATTGAATATGTCTGTTCATACATCATAAGTCTGCATCACTATTTCACACATAATTGGATTTTACTATTCACAAGATGTGACTTTTCTATACACGTAATTCACCCCTTCGGAAAAGTATAGTAGAGTCACATCTTGTGAATAGTAAAATCCAATTATGTGTGAAGTAGTGATGCAGACGTATGATGTATGAACAGTAATGTTCAATTTTGTATGGTAGAACAATAATGTTTAATTATGGGTACCACCTGTTATTGTCGTAAGTGATGTAGGCATATAGGTGTATGATGTAAGCTAAAGACTAAGAACAATAACCCATCTTGTTTGCACTCCCCTCCTTATGCCTATAAAAGGACACCTCTTTTTTGTAAAGCGAAGCCAGTGCAAGTCAGTGTTTCCATATCTTGTGTTCTCTCTATTCGTCATTTCGAGTAACACTATAGCCTCTTCTTGCACGGAAACAGGCTCACACGAGCCAGTTTTAAAGAAAACGCCCTGAAGCAGAAGCATGAGATATTTACAAATCTTAGTAGCAAGCATCTTCCATTCGATTGCACGAATTCCCAACTGTTGATGGACTGGAACTTTTGTTCAATACTATTGTAATTGTTTTCCCTATAAAGATCAACAAACTACCGGTGGCCACGCATTTTCACGTTTGTGAGCCCCCAAACAACCACCAAATGCAACAACCAATATTGTCGAATAATGTCTTCTCTAGTCAATTTGCTAACGAATCAATTGGAGCAATCATGCCCCGCTACAGCTAACAATAAAAGGTTTTACAAAGTTGACGAATTCAGAGGTCCTGATCCCTAACTTCAGATCGACCTCTCCACCTCCCAGCCAAAAGAACTCTGGATTAAGCTTCACAATTGCCTCATCCAAGATCACCTGGAATCAATTCACACTCAACACTTCAAAAACTAGCAAAGATAGCATAACCATGCATGATGCACCTATTTTCTGGGTTTACAGTGCCTGAGGCACATACATTGTTAAATATACACCTCTGTGTTTAAACATGTCGTTTACATTTACAAAAAGCAGAAAATACACTACAGGCAACAAGAGCCCACAGACCAGGATATCGTTGAATTGTGTTGGGTAAAAGAGGGAACAAATCATTCTAATAGATCGAAAACTGTTTGCTAGAGAGATGAACGAAATAATGAAATTACCGGAATATCTGTTTTCATGCCAACACAGGTCACCGCATTGTGCTCATAACCAGTCAACTTCTGAGATATTTCCTCTGGGGCAAGCCTCACTGCATAAACAATATCAATGACAATGATCTAAAAAAGACAAATTCCACCACCATCTGGAAATAAAGGCATTTCGCATACAACCAATTAGTCTGAACTTAAGCAAGATTAATGCCCACAAGCCCAATTGAGCGACAGATCTAAAAAAGACAAATTCCACCAGCATTGGGAAATAAAGGCATTTCGCATACAACCAATTAGTCTGAACTTAAGCCAGATTAATGCCCACAAGCCCAATTGAGCGACAGAAACAGTGAGTGAAAAACATGGAGGTATCTCCTCCAACATATATCTTTTAGCAAAGATGCCCGACTAAGATAGCAGTAGTTGCAGAATTGGCAAACTTGCATATTATCCCGTTAAAAAAGAAGAGTTGTTGGGCTGGAATTTCCAATCAAGTTGGTTTTGCATACACAATTCCCAACACACCGTAAGTGTATAGACTAGGCGGCTGAACACGCCAACATCAAAATGTATAGATCCCAAACTCAATAATGCATAACTGTGTCAACCTGCTCTCAAATCATCAAGCTTTTTAGACGTGCTACTGTTTTCCTGCACAGCAATATTAATTTCTTGATAGGCATTTAACAGTCAAATCTGCTTTGGATTGGGCTATATTTGACCCGTCAAGTTTGAACTCGGATGATCAACAGCTTTAGATATTTGGGCAGAAGAAAGCCCCATAAGCATGACTCTTTCAAGTTCCAACAAATACTTACCTCCCAACGATTATAGAACTCATGCTTATCTCTAAAAAAGTGCAACGAAAGATTTCAGTGGGATCTATTCCAATGCCTATACACATCATACCCGAATAGAAAGATTCCAGCTAACAACAGGGTTGAGAGAGAAGCACATAGGCAATCTTACCTACACTTTTGTGTGAATAAGGATTATTGTGACTCGAACTCACACTACAGGGATATCACATGCCATCGTACCATTTATTAACCTTTACTAGTTTTGAATGACCAAATGATCGAAAAAATAATATAATCCACGCAGACCAGGACTAGTATCAACCAAAAGCAAAGCTAACACATACCCAGGGGGAGAACTACGATTATTAATGTGATGGGATTGGGGCCGTAGTAACTTACAGTTGAATTTCTTCTTTGGTATTCTCCCATCATTAAGCGCATAAAGAAAGTTTTTCACAGTCTCAGCATTAAATCGAGCAGTATACTGCAAATAAAAAGTGCCCAACACTGAGATAACAGCAGGATAGATCCAATCATTTGTTGACGAGAAAACACTAAGTACCTGAACCACAACAACGTAATACTTCGAATAGTTGTGATCACTACAATCTGTTACGTTAGAAGGGGCTTGCGTATTAACCTGCATAGAACAAGAAGAAACTAGGACTTGTAATACTTATTTCACAAACATCAATATGAAAGGAATAAGGCCTAAGATAAAGCACAGTTACATGTTCTAGAACTAGGAAAAATTGTCCACCAAAAAGTTTGAGCACCACAGCAATGCCGTCATTTCAATCATCAACACTGCCACACTTTAACATCTGTGTGTGTGCGTGTGTCACCCAGCACTAACTTTTGGCACCATGCGGTGCAGCTAATTCCATATGTATATATATAGTACCAGTCTACTAGACACTAACTTTTGGCACCATGCAGTACAGCTAACTCCTTCTATAAGAATCTCTGAAGATCAAAACCTGAGTTAAGCCAGTGCAAAGTAAGAGAGAGTGCCAGTCAAAGGAGCGTCCATGTAAAAGGTTGAAAGCCCCAAGGAAATGAGAATGTTGACCCCAACGAAAGCGATATAGGGCTGCTAGAACTCATTCTACACTACTTATAAATTCATCAAGTAAATTCAGTGGGTTAATCAACTTCGAGAGGTATAAACCAATCACCAAAGCCAACACCTTAACCAGCCTAGTATACTCAAGGGCCTTGCTCTCTACAAAAGCAGGCATTATAGTACCGGGGGCGACTCTGTGAAAGATGGAAGGAGGATTGTGCTTCCCCAAACAGGTGTGTAAGCCTTACTTATCCAAAAAAACAGGCGTGTAAGCTTTGTCTACCAAGAAGAGATAGAGAGGCCACAGACATGACAGGAGCATGGATTATAGATCATGATAAATTCCAAACAAATTAAGACATGGACGGAAAGGAAGACAATGTAAAACATTGTACTTTTTAGTTATCTTACGCATAAAAGGTTGGCAAATCGTGAATCGAAAAAAGCCTTTTTAGAATCATGAATTGAATCGAATCGTGAATCACAAAGATAACAGAATGTATGCATACATATTAAAGATTCGCAATAGTAATAAAAGCTTAGCCTTAATAAAATAGAAGGTATGATTTTAACAATGATTGTGTAGCCTAGTACGTAATAAACTGTAGCCTAGTACGTAATAAACTTGCTCATATGGCAGTATAAGTGAGTCGGTCTGAGGCTATGAGACCTATCGTGATCTATGATATGGAGGATACAATAATTAAGAAGACCAATTTGTCAAAATTTGCTTAGAGGATGTTATAATCAATAGCATTCACACGTGTATAATTCTACTCTAACAAATAAAATAACTACATTTTAAAGATGTTGAGGTCATCTATTGACTAATATGAAAATAAAGTAATAAACTATTGAAATTTCACTTAACTAATAATAGATAATTCATGAGAATAAGGTATCTTACCGTCGAACATATCTAGAATATTTGGTTTAATGTTTGGAAAAAATGAGCAAAAATGGTTAATAACAACCTGTGATTAGAATAAATGATATAATCAACAAGTGATCAACAAATCTTGCATGGGTATACCGTTTTTTCTAAGTTAACACTCTAGGAAAGTGTGTTCTTATTTTTCCCCAAAATACATGGTGAAGATAAAAGGGATTTCATATTCGTCGAAGGCAACAATTGTTACATTTGCATGAATCGAACTGTGAATCGCATGGTTCATCACTGATTCTGTTTAAAACTCAATCCCCCAATAGATTCGTATTGTTTTTCATGAATCGCGAATTGACTTGTGAATCGTGCGATCCTGACAACATACACAGGCGACTAAAAATAATGAAAATATACCACTAATTCAACACCAAAACCTTTTGACACATGCTTTAAACATCATTAAAAATGATAGAGTTATTCGCTAACAAGCAATGCAACAAAGAAGGGAAACAGGTAACTCACAAACTCACCTGCAACTTAGTTTAGAACTCAATTATGAACAGGAAAATGTAAAACACTGTCCCTATCATGTAGCGAAATGCATCTCAAGACATCACACACATGTTTGAGCCTTGTCCCTAACATTCTAACAGAAAATCAATACTAAAGATGAGCCAAGACACGTGTGTTCAACATTACCCTCACACCCAAGGCACACGTGTGGTAGACAGTTGCAGTAACTGAAATGTAGTATCCATACTCCATGCCTTGTCCAAATCCAATCTCACCAATGGCTACTTGGGATTTGGGACTAGAATTTGAGAACTTACACCGCACAAATCTATTAGAATACACTATCAACATGTCAACATCTATGGTCATAACAAGTCCACAGTCCACCTATCATGCTATAATTGCATTGCCGTGCCAATTCTTATTGGTCCATGTGGCCATTTAACTCCACTTTTTTAGGAACTGGGTGATTTTATGAAGGGTCCAAGCCAAGGAAATAGCCTTGGACAAGCAAACAACCCAGCGGCCCAACCTCCGAGACACTAACTATAGAACACCTACACTAAATCATCTTACAACAGACAAAATGGAACAAAGAAACAAGCTGTCAAACAAGACTTAACAGCCAGCTAACATGGTCGAAAACACTGGAAGGAATCCCCCATTCCTGGCAAATAGAGATATTAACTTCAGAACGAGGCAAATTCCTCCAGGAGCACATACTAGCTTTGATTTCATCCTTAATTCTTTTCCCAAGGGCAGAAGAATCCTCTCCAATCTGGCTAAAAATCCTAGAATTCCTCTACCTCCATACTAAGAGTCCATAGATAGCACACGGAAGCAGCCAAACTCAATTGGAAAACCACAGATTGCATCGACTTAGAACAATGCTGAGTGTGCCATTAGATCTCTGTCAGCAAGTCCAAACCATACAGCTACGGACGCATTTACCTTCTGCCACATTTTCCCACATAGTTACGGACTATGTACACCTATGAAAAACTGAAACGTATAGTATCCATAAATAAACCTCCAATAAAATACTTCAAATTCTATCATTTCAACGTTAATGTTCTTGCACTTATAGGCTATAGTAGCAAAGCTACTAATGAAGTCTTCATAATCAAGCTTCTTCACTGTGTCCTTCTCAATGGGCAATACAATCAATCCATTTAATCTATCTTGAGACACTCTTGAGCAAAAATAAGTTTTTATCAATTTTAACTTTGAAAATCTTCTTTTCCCAGACGCAACTGTAACCAGTATATATAAAGGCCTTAAACATTGGGCCCTATTTTCATGTGTAGCAGGCTTAAACAAAAATTCAATCTAATATATACAAGGATCTCAAATAATATGGGGCCCTATTTTTTGCCCGAAGCCGCAGCTTCTTTGGCTTGTTCTCTAAGCCGGTTAGGTGTAAGCTGGTCCGAACACGAGTTATCAAAAAGCAGCACTAGGGCGAATTCCAATCACATAGAATGAAATCTAAGGCTACCGATCATTAAACAGAACATACAATGAACATCCCAATCTCAATATAACTGTATTGATATATGGTTGGAGGAGAGAGTACCAGGACAATGCTTTTGCAGAGGTGGTGGACGGAAGAGGCACCGAGGACGTCTCGTCGGGATTCGAGGGGGGAATCGTAGTAATCGGAGGGGACTCGCCTGAACGAGAAGTCTCGCACGCCGTTGGAGCCGAGGATGGCGGAGAGGCGGGATTCGGTGGTGTTGGTGGCTGCGGCGTTTTCGTTGGGAGGAGAGAGGGAGAGGGAGGCGGAGAAGTGTTGGGGCAAATGGGAGAGCTCGAGTTGGGTGATTCGTTGGAGGATTTGGGTTTGTCTTCTCTCCAGCTCTCCCAGTGACGACTCCATGTCGGCGCTGCGTTCTCTCTCTCTCTCTCTCTCTAGGGAGAAATTAGAAAGAACGGGCCAAAGGGGAGTGATTTTCGCGGGGAAGGTCCAGTCCAATTTTTTCATGTCCTGTATTGTCCAGTTTTGAGTTGTTGTGGGACCTGGATGAGTTGTTGTGGGCCCCTCCCGGTCTTGCAACAACTATCGTAATCGTTCGTTTTGTAGAGTTTGTGAAGTATGGAATCCACTCAAAAAGTTAACTTGATTGAAAATTGATAGATACAAAAGCAAAACAAATTTGTAAAAAAAATGCAATGACAAAATTTTTATTGAAACACAAAATTGATCATTTCTTTTTATACAAATATATTTCGATCATGTACCGATTGATATTCGATCAAGCTAATTTTTTGACATGGTTGATATAATTGACGAGCTCTATAAAATGAACGATTTTGATCGTTGTTGTAGGCTTGAGAGGGGCCCAAATTTGGATCGGACTGGACATTAATAAACTGAACTGGACTTCCCCGATTTTTGCACCCTTTTCTTGATTTTTACATTTCTCTCTTTTTATTTTTTAGTGTTTCAAATATGTGTATTTTTTCATTAAAAAAGGAAAGAAAAGAGTGAATATGAGAACTTGTTAGTTACTGTATGTGGAGAGCAGTAATCTGTTGCGTTCTTCACCAAGGTTGTTGCGTAGACTAGACGATCAAGATCACCTGTCCGCCCGCATTACCAGTACCCGACCTTTGTGCGTTTGAAATGCTGCCACATTACCCAAGTCTGAAACCTTCTACGAACTTGTTACGGAGAAATGATTTTCACACTCCCCTTTCATGTTTACGTTCCCCTTTTTTAGATTCACGTAAATTTACAATATTATCTTTGAATGTGTAAAAAGTTTATTGAAAAAAATGTAACATAGTAAATTCATGTGGATAAAAACAGAAAAAAAAGAATGTAGATTGTAAAAAGGAAGTGTAAAAATCACTTCTCAAATTTATTTACCATTTTCTATATGTTTTTAGTTTTTTTAGTTTTTCGGGAAAAAAAATTCATATATTGATTAATTTTGACGAGAAGAAACACAACTTCGGTGAGGATTGAAAACCGTGAAATGAAGTGTTTTAGACCAGAACTTGAAGGAAAATGAGAGAAAATGAGGGGAAATGAAAAAAGTTTCACTCTGCAGAATACTTGAATTTGCTATTTTATCTTATCTTTCTCTCCAAACCAAAAAATAGAGATTTTTTTTATAATTTTTTTTGAACTTTTGCTTAGATTTTTTTTTTTTTTTTTCCAGTTGTGTGGCTAGGACTAGGAGGGCCCATATTTTGAGTAGGATTGACAAATAGGCAGGTGTGTTTTTAAGTGTATGCAATAGAATTACTGCTTTGTTTTTAGTGAAAAGGAGTATTAAGTTAGCTTAATGGGATTTTGCCCTTGGCGGAAATTGATATTGGCAATCCAAAAATTGATGGAAACACCCTAAAATTAGTCATTGTGTTTAGTTTGTAATTTTGAGATTTATTTTTTAGATAAAAAAAGTTCTATAGATTTGCATATTTTTCCTTCTTTAGTAATTTTTTTTAACATTTTGACAAACTCTTTTACTTTTTGAATAGAGATACGCTATATACATCCAAAAAATAATAAATAAATAAATTGACAAAAAAATCACTAAAGACAAAAAATACGGCTGATGAAACAGTTAAAAATTTTGGACAGATTATTTCTGAGAAGAAAACCAAACAAAGTGGTCCTATAATTTCAAAGCCACTTTCTTTTATTTTTTGGAGTGCTTTCATCAATTTTTAGAGTGTCAATATCATTTCCCTTTGCCCAGATCAGGTTTCTCCAATTCTTTAACTACTTTAAACAGACTAAACGAGCTAAAATTTAAAAAATACGAATTTTGAGACAAACCATTCTTTTCACATATGTCAACTAAAAATTCATTTATTCGTTTTAGGATTTGGATTTTTGACTCTTTCTCTGCGCACGGTCTCCAATAAATTTTCTTTATTTATCTCTTTCGACTCATTACCCCAAAATCCAAACCAATTCCAAAATGAACAAGCCCTTAGTAGAAAATAAATTGTCTGAAGTCGCATGCCAGCGAGAGTTTGCTCTTTGGAGTGGCGTCCACGCCTGCAAAGGGAAATCACTTTGTGTTTTTGCTTTGCGGTTTCGTCGGCATTGTGGCTTTTGGATTACTGCATTGGGGAAGACAGATTTCACTGTGTTGCACTGATCACTATGATTAAGGTTTTGATTCTCTAAGGGAATTGTTGTCTAGATTCATACTTCATGTGTCCCGACCATGTCTTTGAGTGAGTGGTGGTGTGAAGAGGTCCCTGGTCTTAAACTACAATTAGTCCTTTTCGGTTCTTCTTGTTGTTGTACATTTTCATGGTTTTGATTGAAATCTACATAATAAGAGATGAGGGTTTTTGAATCTTATCTCTCTATAAATCCTAACCATTGATTTGCTCCATAAAGTCTACGGCTCTCCTCCTCTCTCTCAAACAATAGTAACTAGTGGATGCTTGTGCCTAAAGGCACGACGCAACGCATTCTAAACACAATCTAAAGGCACAACGTAACACATTTTTGAAACAACTGGAGTAAAAAATTGATCATTGCCCTATTTCTCTTTTTTTATTTTATTTTATGGAAACATGTTTCATTTTGGATTTTTTTATTTATCAAATACCATTGGACATGAATTTTCTTTTTCCCTTCCTTGCAATGATTATCTTTTTTTTCCCCTTATCTGCGACTGTACCCTTTTGTGTTTTCCTTAGCCATTGCTTTAGCCTTTTAACAAAAAAGAGTAAAATCTATATCAAAACTTTTAATCTATAAAGACATGAAGAACTGAAAGTTCTTTTTGCTAGGATTCAGACGTTAAGAACCCATATACTACCAAGCCTGATAATCGTTTTATTGAATCTCTAGAATTAACACATCAATACACCAATCAAAGATTGAAACTTTAATGCACTAAACTTTTTCGTGGATTAAACAACAATTTAAACACCAAGCCTGATAATCGTATTTTTTTCCTTCTGTTTTTCTTTGTTTTGAAGATTAAACAGCAATTTTGAAAAACCCTAGTCTAGTGCAAAATTGAGAATAGGGGGATTCTTACCGGAAGGAGAGAACCAAATGGATTTTTTCGTGGATATGAAGAAGATGTGTATAGAGATTGAGGCGATCAATCGGTGATGAATTGAGGGGGGGCTCCAACCCAAAAAGTCGGATGAATTGGTGGGCGCTGAGTGTTTCATTGTGCGTCGAGAAGTGGGTTTTGAGAGAGAGAGAGAGAGAGAGAGAGAGAGAGAGAGAGATTTAAAGACTGTAACTATGGAAGGAGAGAGGAGAGAAGAGAGAGAAAGACAGACGTGAGACTTGTTAATAGGTTGGAATCAATGATTCAACCCAACGGTTGTAACCTATTGGAATTTCGATCTGACAGCTAGAGACGTGCTTTTGTTTGTATGAGTAGATAAAAACCGCTCTGTTTTATAATATAGACTAGTGCATGCCCGTGCTTGAAGGCACGGCGCAACACGTTTCAGTCATACGCTTGGTGGTAGGGGAGAGGGCGAGAGAAAGGGATGCGCTGGTGCTGTAATGATTTGATCACATTGTTACCTAGGGAAAGAATCCTGTAGTGATTTGATCAAATAATACCATTCAAATGAAAGAGGACTAAAGTCCACAATAAAAAAAACTCCCAATTTGAATACTTTTTAAGATACATATGTTATCCTGGTAAATCTTTTAAAAAGTGTACGTTGAATTCACCTTGTCGTGTCCCAGCATTTCCCCTGGTAATTATACCTCATGCGGCGTGTCCAAAGATGTCTCCACATGTTTCCGTTTTGTTGCGTGTCCTCACAGTGTTAGACTACAAAGTCTATCCAAAAATTAAGAGAGTTACACAAAAGTGAGCACAAAGAATTAATTCAGTACTTCCCACTATTTTCACTCTGTCAAACATGCATTTTAACAAACACAAAGTGAACATCTTTTAGAGACAAATAACAAAAGTTATAGATCAAAAAAATTCTCATCCTAAACAGTAAAATCGATTTTTTTCCTTGCAGTGTCGGACCACAAAATCTATCCAAAAATTAAGAGAGCTACACAAAAGTGGATATAAAGAATTAATTCACTCTCCACTATTTTCACTCTATCAAATGTACATTTTAATAAACACAAAGTCAGCATCTTTGAAAGACAAAATCCATTTTTCTTTGTCTAAATAGCAAAGAAATCTACATAATAAGGGAGAACGGTTTTTGAATCTTATTTCTTTATAAATTCCAACCATTGATTTGCTCTATAAATCCTACAGCTCCCCCTCTCCCTCTCTCAAACAATAGTAATTGCACAATTACTACTAATTAGATCTCACATTCAAAATTCATATCTTACTCTCTCATCCTCCTCCTCCTCTTCCTCATCTCTCTCTCTCTCTCTCTCTCTCTCTCTCTCCTCTTCTTCTTCTTCTAGCTCTCCGCTCCCAAAGTCGACGCCGAACACTATTTGAGAACGAACACCCCTCTAGATTAGTTTTGGTCACAAATCCAATCAATAACTCCTCATCCTCTCTCTGTCGTTTCAATCACTAAGCAAATCTATTTCAGGCTCTCTCTCTCTTAAATACACACACTCCCAATGGCAGCCAATTTGAAACTAGATTGACTTCATTTTTTTCTCAGTATAATTGGCTATTTCGATTACGAAGCTCCTACCATTGTCCAATCTGTAACAAGACCACACCCCCCCCCCCCCCCCCCCCCCCCCCCCAAAACAAAAAAAAATCCCCAAAAAATAATAATAACAATAATAACAACCAAACGTTCCATATTAGCTCTGTGTGTGTGCGCTATTTTGAAATTTTGAACGACCCCTCGGTGTTACATGAACAGATTGATACTTTATTCACGGTTACAATGTTGATTTGCATGTGTGTTGATTGTTCGATCCAAGTCTTTGGGCACGAGCATGTATTAAAAAAACTCTGCTTGAACCTAATTTTTAAAAAAATATTCACGTATAAATCAGTTTTGTTGGCGGGGGTGGTCAATAGTTTCATAATTCATTTTAGTTGTGTTCAAAATGCATTGTGTCGTGCCTTCAAGCACGAGCAAACCCTAGGTAAGACTCCCATCAAAAAAATTTCCATCATAAACTGCAATTTAGACCACATTAATTTTTTCGCTGGAAGACCCTAAGGAATCGATTTCGTGGACGGCTGATTGGTGGAAGAGCTTTTGTGGGCGCTATTTTTTTTTTTTTCGGAAGCACTGAGGAGTGTGGGGGGGGGGGGGGGGGGGGGGGGGGGGGGGGTGTGTTGGAAAGAGTAACTATGGAGGAAGAGAGGAGAAAAGAGAGAAAACATGATGGAGAAGAGGAAACACGATGGAGAAGAGGAAAACTGCTGGGTAGATATTCGTGGGAAATATGTTAGAATCAATGATTTAATCCAACGGTCATAGCCTATTGAAATTGCAATCCAACGGTTGGAGGGGTGCTCATATTTGTATGAGTAAACAAAAGACCGCTCTGTTTTATAATATAGATATGAAGAATAACATATAATCCGTGTGTACACACTACCAATAATCATCCAAATCATATAAATTCGAGCCAATAAATTCAAACTCAATACCATATTGCATTCACAAGATCCTATGTTATTTTCTTTTCGGATACAACTGTAGGGAAATCAACCTAAACAGAAACAACTTAAAAGCAAATAAATATTGAATTGAAAATATAATTAAGTTTTTTAAGGAAATAACCTAAAAGCAATCAATTGAAAGAATTTATCAGTCACAAAGTTATGAGGTTTATATTAGAAAGTATGCTCTCAATTGGACAGATATGATCTATTGAAAATTCGATCCGATGGTTGTAGAGGGTGTTTGTCTATATATATTTTTTTCGTATATGACTGTAGGGAAATCAATCTAAAAGGAAGCAAATTAAAAGCAAATATTAAATTGAATGTAAAGGAATCAACTTTAGATAGAAATCAATTATTGAGTTGACTTAAATTCAAAAAGAAAATTAAGTTTTTTAAGGAAACAACCTAAAAGCAATCAATTAAAAGAATTTACCAATCACAAAGTTAGGAGGTTTATACTATTAGGAAGCATGCTCTCAATTGGACGAATATGATCTATTGAAAATTCGATCCGATGGTTGTAAAGGGCGTTGGATTTGTATGAACAGACAAAAACCGTTTTATTTTGTAATATAGATTGCACAATTGCCATTAATTAAATCTCACGTTCAAAATTCATATCTCACTCTCCTCCTCCTCCTCCTCCTCCTCCTCCTCCTCCTCCTCTCTCTCTCTCTCTCTCTCTCTCTCCATTTTTTTTCTCCGATTAAATGGCTATTTTGATTGCAAAACTCTCACCATTGTCCAATTTGTAACAGGATTGTCTACCTTTAGGTCGGGATTTGATTTTGTAATGATTCACTCCCCTCCAAACCAAAATAAATAAATAAATAATAATAACCAAACATTTCATATTCTCTGTGTGTGTGTGTGCTATTTTGAACGATCCCTCGGTATTACATGAACAGGTTGATACTTTGTTCATGGTTACAGTGTTGATTTGCATGTGTGCTGATTGTTCGATACGCGTCTTTGGGCACGAGCATGCACTAAAAGAACTCTATTTGAACCTAATTTAAAAAAAAAATATTCCCGTATAAATCAATTTTGTTAGCGGGAGTGGTCAATATATAATTTCGTAATTCATTTTAATTGTGTTCAAAATGCGTTGCGTCGTGCCTTTAGGCACTGATAAACCCTATGGCGTATGGTGTTTTGATTATAAATGAAATTCGAGCGGATAAAAAAAAAAAAAAAAAGTCCCTAGCTACTCCAAACAGATCTCAAGAGGTTTTCTGTTGAAAAATGATGCGGCACTCGCGCCTCCCTTTCTGGGGCCAAAATTTTCCACGGTGTGACCCGGCCCTTGAGAATTTGGACCCGTACGACTCTTGTGGAAAATGTTAGAGTACGAATGTTCCTCGAATCGGAAAATCATGATGGCAACAAGAAATTACTACTACAAGCCGAATATTCCTCGAATAGTCTACGCAACAACCTTGGTGAAGCTTCCCCATTTTCCTTTGAAAAAAGCAGATGGAAAATTCCGCAGTTCCAATTTTCCAATTGCCCAAAGTACTTTACCACCAGCGGCCCACAGTATAAGTGCCATACAAGATTTTTAAACCGTGGGATGTATCCGGTTGACAGTTGCAGAGTGAGGATTTGAACTTGAAGGTGGAGCCCGGAAAACATTCTCCGTGTTTCATTTGAGTTTTGAGGAAGATTTTTGGGGTAATAAGTTGAGAGAGACAGATAGAGAAATGATGGTAATAATTGAAAAGAAAATTTGCTGGAGACTATGCGCAAAGAGAGGAGTTCGATCTAGAGATTCGAAACGAACAGAATGTTGGAGCATCTCCAAAGTAATGCTCGATCTGCAAAACAAGGGTACAAAGATTTTCATTCTTAGAGCATGGCCATTTGGCTCTTTGAGAGCATTTTTAGTAGTTCATTTTCACAGGATTTGGAAATTTTGTCGTCCACAGCCACACTACAGGGTTGTATAGCAGTTGATCCAGTCGTCTATTTTGGCACGGTTGGCTCGAATTTAATTTGACCTTCTATTGATCTAGATAATTCACTGCTCGAATTAAAATTTGAGCCGCCCATTACTAAAATAAACGGTTAAATCCGCCACACTACAATCCTATAAGGCAGCCCGCCCTTCAAAATCATGTTTGGTGAACACTTTTAGCATAGCCTTGTAGACTGTTAGAGCCATTGGGTACACTTTTTGCAAGAGAGGGATTAACCAGCTGGCAGACTGCAGTTGATAGATTGCATAGCCTAGAAAGAAAACCATAAAGTTAGGGCCATTGAACTGTCCACCATAAGTTAGACCGTCACTGTTCGAATTAACATTAAGCCGTTCATAATTAGAATGAACGGTTAGATCGGTCGTATTACAATCCTATAAGACAACCCAACCTACAGAATCACGTCGGTGAACACTTTTTGCAGAGACTGTAGACTGTTAGGACCGTTGAACACTTTTTGCAGCTGGTCGGTTGATAAATTGCATAGCCTAGCAAGAAAAAGAAAACCATAAGTAGAAGAGACTTGTCAAAGAGGGTACTGAATGTACCCACCACAATTAAGAAAACAGGGAGTGCCCTCCAAGCATATATGCATACCACCTATTCTAGAACGTAAAATGGTGGTCCAATCAATATTGCCTCCAGAAACATATGATATGATAGATACTATATTAAAAGAAACTTCGGTTCCGAAGTCATAGGGCGTGTTCAAAACTATCTATTCAGACCCATAAATTTTGTACTAAAATACTAGGAAAGCATTTTTGTCAATCCAATCATATCAAACGTATGCAAATTCGTTAATTAAAATTTGGGTATGTAGCATTTTACTACGTAAAATATCTTTTAAAAAAATTGAAGACTCAAAATTGACTACACAATTCTACCATTTCTATATATATTTTTTGATAACGAGATATTTTCATCAGCTTACATGCAAATTAACTTATTTTGAGGAGACAAATTAACGTCCAATACCCAAGTTTTTGGATGTCCGGAGTCTGTACAAAAGCTGACCGTTGAACATTCAAATTACCATATACCAACCCAAACTCCCTCTTTTCCATTTTCAAACTTTCATCTCCATTGTGACTATAAAACGTAGACTCCCTCCACCCTCTCTCCCCACAACATATAATCAGAAACTAGAGAGAGAGAGAGAGAAGTAGAGAACCTTTCCATACACAAAAACCAACACAATGCACAAGAGTTCATCATCTTCATCTTTCGGCCCAGGAGGCCTAGACATAGCCCAATCCTTCTTCAAACCAACCCAAAAAACCGCCCCGCCTGCCGCCACAACCAAACCCACCAAGATCTCCATCGTCGGAGCCGGCAACGTCGGCATGGCCATAGCCCAGACCATCCTCACCCAAAACCTCGCCGACGAGCTCGCCCTTGTCGACGCCAACCCGGACAAGCCTCGCGGCGAGATGCTCGACCTCCAGCACGCCGCCGCCTTCCTCCCCCGCACCACCATCCTCGCCTCCGACGACTACGCTGTCACCGCCGCTTCCGACCTCTGCATAGTCACCGCCGGCGCCAGGCAGAACCCCGGCGAGTCCAGGATGAGCCTGCTGCACAGGAACCTGGCCCTGTTCCAGAAAATCATACCGCCGCTCGTGAAGTACTCGCCCGAGACGGTTCTGCTGATCGTGTCCAACCCCGTGGATGTGTTGACTTGCGTTGCGTGGAAACTTTCGGGGTTCCCTTCGAATCGGGTTATCGGGTCTGGTACGAATCTGGATTCTTCCCGGTTTCGGTTCTTGATCGCGGATCACCTTGACGTCAATGCTCAGGATGTCCAGGTACGTACGATACATAAAACTTTTCCCTTTTTTTATTTTTACTTGCGTGATTTTGGACCGGGTGTGTTCCACTAATTAAAATGATCTGTCTCGTAAAACAACAAATTAGTACTTTAAAAATAAATAAGAATCTTGGCCTGAATAGTTTTTTTGAGTTTTTCATGTAGACATGAAGGTTTTTTGTTTCATTTATTGTTAACGAATCACCAAATCGCATACTAATTAATCATCGTAATATGGTTGGTTTAAACCAGGCTTATATTGTTGGGGAACACGGCGATAGCTCGGTGGCGCTGTGGTCAAGCATCAGCGTCGGTGGAGTGCCCGTCCTGAGTTTCCTAGACAGGCAACAAATCGCGTACGAGAAGGAAACACTGCAGAAGATTCACAAAGAAGTGGTGGAGAGTGCGTACGAAGTGATAAGCCTCAAAGGTTACACATCATGGGCGATCGGGTACTCGGTGGCTAGCCTGGCTCGAGCCATACTGAGGGATCAGAGGAGCATCCACCCGGTCTCGGTCCTCGCAAATGGGTTTTACGGTATAGGTATAGGTACCGGTGGCGACGTGTTTCTGAGCTTGCCCGCGCGGCTCGGTCGGAGCGGGGTCATGGGTGTGGCCAATGTGCATTTGACTGATGAGGAGGTGAAGAAGTTGAAAGACTCGGCAAAGACCATTTTGGAGGTGCAAAGCCAGTTGGGTATTTGAGAGTTTATCATATTCTAGGGTCATCCTTGTATGTTATATTAATCCTGTTTTGAATATCAGATATTAATATTGGTTGTTGTATTTGTATTTTAGAATTGGTCCTTTCCCTTGTATACCTAGGCGGTATTTTGATTAGAGATGGCATTCTAGGTGGATATGGGATTTCCGTCTCCGAAACCAATTATACCACCCATATCCGAACCAAACGGATATCGGGTATTTGCCGAACCGAATGGATAACCGAATCTGGCAGAATTAATTAAAACAGAAAAACAACAAAACAAAGGCTTGAATCGATTGCATGCAAAAACTTAGAGATGAGAGAGAGAGAGAGAGAGAGAGAGAGAGAGAGAGAGAGAGAGAGAGATCTCACGATCTCTCAATGCCTCAATCGATAGTCACCTGCAAAAATAGAGTTATAGAGACATGGATGAGAGTGTGCAACAGTCACAGAGAGGGAGAGATAGAGAGATTCGCCTACCTGATGTGTCTGGAGAGCAGGAGAGGAGTGGAGACTCTGCGGGCTGCGAGAAAAATGAAATGAAATGGGAAAACCCTAATTAACTCATACAAACCTTATATATATATATATATATATATATATATATATATATATACTAGCGTGTGTGCCCGTTCTATGCACGGGCAAAACTAATCCCATTGTATGCACGGGCAAAAGTAACCCGTTCTAGCGTTCAATCGGTTCTATACACGGGGCAAAACTAACTCATTCTAGCGTTGTGCCCGTTCGAACCTACTACTTTATTAATTGTCATGTGCATCGAACGGGCACAACGCTAGAATGGGTTAGTTTTGCCCCGTGCATAGAACGGGTTGAACGCTAGAACGGTTAGTTTTGCCCGTGCATAGAATGGGCACACACGCTAGTTTTTAATCGTATATATATACCAACTTACATTACTACTTTTTAACAGCAACCACATTTCACACAATTTTAATTGTTGTGGTCCAACCTTTGAGCTAAGATTGATTAATCATGCAAACTTAATTTGCTCAAACCTAAAAAATAAAAATGGAGATCTAGAGACAAAAAAAGTGGGAACAAACACAATGCTAGTGGTTTAATAAACAAAATGTAACCGTCCACATTTATATATGCATACATTTATGTTTATATGTAGCAATCATTTCCAATATGAGTATATCATAACATGGTAACAAATTATACAAAAACTTTCGAGAAAAATCATTAAATAACGAATGAATTCAAAAGGTTTAGAGATCAAATGAAAATAGATTACAGACGAATTAAAAGAAAAAAGAAGCAAACCCATCTCGTATAACACGAAGCATGGCAAAATGGAAAAAATATTTGATCGTCTCTTGAATTGGTGCCCCTTGCTCCTCTAGACCTTCTCTTTACAAAGAAAGGATAAGAGGATTTGTGGAGACCAATGCTGCCCACGTCATAGCATGTAATCGTTTGTGAAGTAGAATATCAGAATGAGTTTTGACGTGATGCTTGAAATTGACATTGGGAAAAAAAGCTTGCATCAATGTTTGTTTTCAGGTTTTCCTGTATTTATCAAGCCATGGTCGTGGGGAGTTATCCAGTCGTGAGAGTAGTTATCTGATATTGTGAAGTTACTTTTTCATTTCTTCTTGTTTTTTTTTTGTTTATATTCTTAATTATCCTACACTCTAAACTCACCCCACTACCCTAACTCCTGGCCACAGATAACACACACACACACACACACACACTCTCTCTCTCTCTCTCTCTCTCTCTCTCTCTCTCTCTCTCTCTCTCTCTCTCTCTCCTCTTGCTGGCTAGGAAATTAGGGAAAAAAGAAGAGAAAAAAGGGGAAGTGGGTTGGGGAGAAATCGTGGAAGTCAACTGGCATGTGGTTTTGACGTAGTTTTTTATTTTTTATTTTCCTATTTGGTGCTTCCAGTTATTGGCATGTGGGTATTTCTTTTAAAAAAAAGTTGAAAATGATATTCAAATTAATATGCAATTAAAGAATATATAAGATAAACAAAACAAATAAACAAAATCTGGAAAAAAATTTATTCTTTTTCATTCTTTATCTAATAAACAAAACCCCAATTCCCCTAAAATCTCTCTCCCCCCTTGTTCACACCCCGTCCCTCACGTTTTCCTCTCTCTCTCTCAGCCACGTTTTCCTCCGTCCCAATTTTTGTTGATTAAAAAAATTCAAAATTCTAGAAATTAGGATTTGCATTTTGAAGCTTTATCAACACTTCACTACATTTCCATATAGTATAGATCGATAGATGTGAAGTTACTTTCTCATTTCTTCTTGTTTTTTTTGTTTATATTCTTAATTATCCTACACTCTAAACTCACCCCACTACCCCCCTAACTCCCGGCCACAGATAACACTCTCTCTCTCTCTCTCTCTCTCTCTCTCTCTCTCCCCCCTTGCTGGCTTGGAAATTAGGGAAAAAAGAAGAGAAAAAAGGGGAAGTGGGTTGGGGAGAAAGGTCGTGGAAGTCAACTGGCATGTGGTTTTGATGTACGTGGTAGTTTTTTATTTTTTATTTTCCTATTTGGTGCTTCCAGTTATTGGCATGTGGGTATTTTTCTTTTAAAAAAAAGTTGAAAATTCAGGAAATTAAGAATATGGGTTTGGAAGTTTGTGGGGCTCAAATAGGATATTGATAACACTAATTGATGAAAAATATAGTTTATGATATTCAAATTAATATGCAATTAAAGAATATATAAGATAAACAAAACAAATAAACAAAATCTGGAAAAAAAAAATATTCTTTTTCATTCTTTATCTAATAAACAAAACCCCAATTCCCCTAAAATCTCTATCTCCCCCCTTGTTCACACCCCATCCCCCACGTTTTCCTCTCTCTCTCTCTCTCAGCCACGTTTTCCTCTGTCCCAATTTTTGTTGATTAAAAAAATTCAAAATTCTAGAAATTAGGATTTGCATTTTGAAGCTTTGTCAACACTTCACTGCATTTCCATATAGTATAGATAGCTATATATATACAGGGGTATTTTTGTAAATAATATGTTTCGATTCGGGGGAATGGTTCGGTTATTAGTTGAACCGTAACTGAACCTAACCTGTTCGGTTATCTCCCACCCTCCACCATATTGATCCGCACCAACTGAGAATTTTTCGGTTATGGTTTGGAGGAAAAAAGCGGTTACGGTTTAAGTACTCATTCGATTCGTTCAAGATTGCCATCCCTGATTTTGATTGGTAAATTTCAGTTTGTAGGATTAAAGCGAGAATTTGTAAGCCTCGAATATTTGGGAAATAATAATAAAACTCAACAACGACCATATGTATATATTGGTACTGTTGTTTACTCTCCCGTCCCGATTTGTTTGTCCCCTTTTTGACTTGTACATGTACCAAATTGACTGTCCAATTTCAAAATCAATGGATGAGATTATGTAAATTTTCAAATCAATGGATTAGATTTGGTTCCCTTAATAAATTGGAAATCCGAAATTGAGCAAACAAATCAGAATGAAGGGAGTGTAATTTAGGTGATCTAACTGGTACAGTGGTAATGGTGGCAGTGGAGTAATACTAGTGGTGGTGGAGGTGCTGGGAGGGGTCGTCGTGGTGGTATGATGGTTGAATAAAAACACACAATAATTCAGTCACAATTAATTTTTTTACTAAAACTTTTTAGTCTCCATTTTAAGTGACACTGTTCAGCAATGTAAAATGTGACTATCAAACATACTTAATCACTTATTACTTAATTGATTTAATTTTAAGTATTGAATTTTGGTTAATAAACAACCACATAGTGTGCAAAATGTTTGCAAAAAATGTGGCTAGTCCAAGAGCGGATTTATAGTGAGTTGGAAAATACACTAGCAACCATGGCTATTTAATCATTTTTTCGCATTTGTTAGTTTTGTGCCTAACTTTTATGGATTATTGATTTTTCTCGAAGAAAAGAATTGAGAAAGAAAAATTATGAGTTTTACTCAAACATTTTTGAAAATATCAAAAATAAAAAAAAAAACCCAAAAGCCTTAGAATAATCCTTAAAAGTTAATCGTAAAAACTAACAAATGCAAAAAAAATTAAATAAAAACAAAACACTCAAAAAATTTAGGGGAACTTAGCCATAGTGAGATTACTATGTTTGGTTCACAGTTTTGGAGTGAAATTTTTTAATTAAAATGTAAAAACATTCTCAAAAACAAGAGGATCCCCCCTTGACTCTCTCAAGCCAATGGTCCAACGTAATATACATTAGAAGAAAAAAAATAATCCGACAGTTTTCTATCTCAACGTTCACCCAACCTTGACTCTCTCTTTCTTCAATTACTCGTTCCAACCCCCTACCACCTCCTCATTACAGTCAATTACTCGTTCCAACCCCCTACCCCCACCTCATTACAGCTCTGTTCTCTCTCAGAGGCGTGGGATTCTCTGGCAGTAATAAAAGCTTAAAATGTACAACCAGCACAGTCAAATTTTGGTCTTATCTAACTTTGCCCTCACAAGTCAAATTTTTGGTCTTATGTAACTTTGCCCTCACCAATTATTACACACTTGCCCCAAAGACACATGAAAGTAGTACTTTTGCCCTCTTCTTTTTTTGATAATCTAAAAGCTTGGAAGGGACTAGGGAGTGACCAACGTAGCGATTCTCATTGGACATGACTATAAGAGCTCCTTATCTGCTGTGAAATGTCCGATTCGAGCCATAGCTACTGTAAGTGAAAACATGTCGTCACTGCAGCACCACAAAAGTGACTAGTTGGCCAAAGGCCCTCCATGCAAATCCATTCAAAGACCCAGCTTTTGCCCTTTCCATTCACAACTAATTTCTCTCTCTCGGAAAAGTAAACAGTGATGGTTCCCTTCTTCTGTTCGACGTCTATAATAGTTCCTCTGGTAGACTCTGGTCGATTGATCCTTTAATCTCGATCATCCTTTAATCTCGATCGTCTCTCTCTCGGTCGCTCTCGCTCACCCTAGAGTTGTAGAATTCAGATTTATTGAACGCATATTCACCGTCATACAATAAAATCGAACCTTCAATTTTTGTGACCCTGGGCAAAATCTAAACAATAGGACTGATTGTAATCTATTTTTTTCTTCCTACCAATCGGTTTGTTAGAATTTTTTTTTGAGAGTTTCAACCTAAAATCAATTAACAATATGAAGTAGTATCTAGAATATATTAACCAAAGTTTGAGTGGTTTAGATAATTGATATGTGAGATAAAATGCAACACTTCCCCTCACATGCAGCTTGGATACACTTGAAGGTACGAATTGAGAAGATGAGTCATGATGACCACGTGAGGTGAGATCACCAAAAACCTAACTATAATATCACAATATTAGATTTCTTGTAGGGTTCAAAGGTAAAACCAATTGGCTGTAGGTGGCAAAGTTCTGAATACCGTTTCGGATAAGGTACCAATTTTCTTACTGGTACGCTACGTACCGGTACCGGTACCGGTCAGATACCGTTTCTGATTTAGCGCTACTACCATTATATATAATTATAAATACGTACGGAGTATAATTTTTTTTATACCATCCAATTAATCTTACGTACCTCAAACAAAAAAATTACACATTCATAATATTGTTTATATTCTATTCGAAAACATCAATATAACTTAACAAAAATTTTACAATCACACCCAAAATTACACACCCAAATACACACCTTCTCACAAAACACAAGGGTCTCACACTGTGTTTTGTGAGAGAGTGTGTATTTAGGTATGTAATTTTGGGTGTGATTATGTGTATGAGACCCTTGTATTTTTTGAAAGAGTGTGCCTTTAGGTGTGGTTGTAACATATCTCAAAACTTAATTACTACTCCTAATTTAGAGTGCCAACTCCGATCCAAAACACAGTCAACCAACTTCCAAGAAACAGTCAACCATAGCCATTTTAAATGTGAGAAAGTAAAGGGGAATTTTGTCATTGTGGACTTTTAGGGCTCCTGTCTTCCGCCGACCCAAACCACACCTGACACCACCCACCCCACCCCCGCCACCCCACAACTCTCTCCAATCTTTCATGGCTAAATCGATTCCTCTCTCTCTTATGTTCGATCAATCTTCTTCTCCCACCATTAGTTCCTAAGTTGGTGTGTTGCCAGAGACGTAGAAGACATTGTCGGCCAATGGCGGATCTATCAAGGGGCTTATGGGGTCAAGGCCCTCACGTTATTTCGGGGTTCTCTTTTTTTTTTTTTTTCAAATTTTAATTTTAATATCAGTTTTGTTTTTCTTTTGTAAAAAAATGCTTATATTACTTATTTTTTGTTTGTTAAGAACACTAGATATTGTATTTTGTATTGAATATGTTCGTTTTGGATTCCAAAATCCAATCCATTTCTCTGCGCATTGTCTTCCATAAGTTTTTTCTTCAATTATTAATATTATTTCTCTTTCTATGTTTCTCCACTTATTACCCAAAAAACCTCACTCAAAACCAAACAAATCATTAGATTCTGACGTTCAAGAAAAAAATTCATTAGATTCCCGAACCTTGAAAACTTGAAATCTTGTTGTTCATAGTTCGGCCCCTGCGTTCACGAAATCCAAGTTCCGCCTTTGGAGTTAATGACAGAAATCCAGTCAGTGCAATATACTGGACGAAATCAACGGTACTTGCTTCTTGGCCGAAATTTTTCGAAATCGCTGATATTCTCCAGTAACCACCGGTATTGAGACCTGATAAGCACCCGGAAATGTAATGAAAGGGTGCGCTAGTGTCTAGGTTTAGTTTAATTTACTCATTAATTAGTTGTTTTTAACTTAGTTGTCTCGTAGAGTTTGTTTGTTTTGTTTTGTAGGTAAATAGCCTAATAAGGAGCTTTAAAGGCTTAAGGCATGTCATGGCCTGAAGTTGCCCGACGGTCAAGTCGCAGCTCAGGCAGAGCCCAGGCAGAAGACCATCGCCAAGGCGCATCTCAGGCAAAAGTTACCCGACGTCAAGGCTGAGCAAGGCGAGGCCAAGGCTAAGGCGTGACCGACGGCTGAGCAATGCCAAGGCAGAGCCAAAGCAAGAGGAACAGCCCGGGCAGAAACTCTCCAGCCAAGGCAGAATCAGTCATGGCCAAGGCGTGGCCAAGCTGTGGCCAAGGCGTGGCCAAGGCGGAAAGAAGACAAAGCTTCAGAACTGATAAGAGCTCGAGATCGATTGAAGCTAAGAGCTTCAATCGGTACCGAGCTGCTTAGCACCGGCCCCTCCTAACTGGTTCGGTATTGATCGAAGGTTTTTAGTCCAATCGGTACCGAGAGCTTATCTCAGTAATGTAAGGCTTGGCTATCGGTACCGAGGACCTTAGCGAGGCATCTTTGGAGCATCTTTTGGGATATTCCGTGCGCGAAACAGAGGCGGTATAAATACTCCGTTATGTCACCTTTGCACGATTTGGACAGAAATGTACCCATAATTTTAGATCTAGATTAGATTACTTTTCAGCTTTTTGAATTGTTCTTGCTTTGTTCTTCATTTTCAGCACTTATTTCTTAATTTTCAGCCTTTATTAGTTGTCTTTTGCTACTCTTGCTTTAATTAAAGTTGTTTCTTAATTCCCGATCTATTGTTTAAGCTAATTTTCTTCTAGTCTTGCATTTCAATTATGCTAAGTAGATTTTTGCTTGCTCTTATCTCTCTAGATATGTGTGAGTAGTTTCAAGGGTTAGGTCATGGGATGATTAGCATCCCATGGCTTGGGCAAAAATTGTATTTTTCACCAATAAAGCTTTAATTTTTAGATTTGAAAATTAATGTGGGGCTCGGATTCATTTGGTATACCGCCGAGGTGTTAACCTCTTTGATCATGTGTAGGTGGGAGCATCGCCTACTCACCACACATGATGCTTAGAGCTCTGACGCTCGAGGTGGTTATCGAATGAATTCTAGAGCTAGCTTGATAATCGAATCTCTATTTCCCGGTTTAGATACCTACAATTGTGTATTTTAAATCGCGTGAATTGGTGAAAAGTGTGATTTAGCCCGAGTCATGAATGCTAGGATTCCTAGACCTACCCTATATTTTCCTAGTTAATTCATTCTAAATTTAGCCATTTTAATTCTACCGTTCAAAGTAAAACACAGTTGGCTGTCTAAAAGCCGAAAGCCTTGCTTACTCCTACAAATCCAACCAAGCCGTACTAGTTTTCCCTTGGGTACGATCCCGGTCTTCCGGATTATTATGCTTCAACCGACATATTAAGCCCTACGCTTGGGGTAATATTCTTCTACACGGAAGTAATACGAAGCAAGACCGGAACGAAATATGGGGTTCAAGGTACCAATTTTTGTCTGAAGCGGTACGTACCGGCCGGTATAGAACAGTACTAACAATTTTGATAGGTGAAGTAGCCTCTAGAATATAATAGCCAAGTATCTGACGACTTGGATCTCATCTCGGCAACCAATAATAGAGAGCCGTTTATTGCCGAGACGAGATCCGAGATATCGGATGCACGATCCGACGGCTCGAAGATGTGCAGCACGGTGCTGCGCACACTACTGCACAACACCATCCCCCAATTCGTTAGATGAACGGTGTGGGATAAAATCTCATACGTTTGAAAAAACATCTACTTGTCAAAAATGATTGTAGTAGGTGTAACTTTGTAAAAACTCTATAAAAGTGACATTATATCATATCGAAATAGGAAATTTTTTTTTTTTTTACAAAATAGGCTCAAAGAGTTGAAACGCTCTTAGCTTCAAGTAAATCTGTCAATGGACTGTTTAATTGTTGTAACTTGCTTCAATGATTAATAAAATTATTATTTTATTGAGTTAAAAAAAAACTAACCTGATAATGGACCGGATTCAATCCGATTCGATCCAAAAAATTTGAATCCGATTCAAAAAAATTCAAAAATCCGAATCAAATAATGTGAACCTTGACAACCACACAAACACTATGTGTACAAGGCCGATAACTTGTTCAACGAGCCAAACGGTTATTATTTTAAGTTTGCTTTAAAACTTAAGAAGCCTAATAAACATATAAAACATGACCGAGTTTTAGCTTGCTTTGGAGACAATCTGGTCACAAACGAACTCTAATCACACAAAACACAAACTGATCTTCGAACCGATCTTGAATGAGTTTTTAACAGGCGAGCATAAGCTCGAACTCGAGTACAACCTGTCAACATTTTTTTGGGGCTCTTACTGGCCGCCCCTTTTTTGTCTCTGTGTATCCCTCCAACCCCACCCAATGTCAAACCTTACCCATGCAAGTCCTGTTTTAAGTGAGTTACCAAGAATACCCCAAAATCCTTGCCTCCCCCGCGAACACGATGGGCCAAACCAGATTGGAGTTCAGATTCACTACCTCAAGTAGTAAAACCAGATTCTCTCCTTCAACTCTCTCTCTTCTTGCGTTTGTTTTTCAGATCCAAAGCAAAATAGAAGATAGACTCGGATCTGAATTCCATGACTTCGAGCACGGTGTCGACAGGGTCTAGGTTCTCTAACATGCTCTCCGGCCACCGGAAGAAGCAGTCGGCGACCGGGTTCTCTTGGGTCGGAACCGAGATCGGGCCTCTCTTTCTCTCCACCGCCCTGTTCCTCGTTGCCGTCCTTGTCTTCGGCCAGACCTTGCCTACGGTTGTCGAATTTCCCGGCGAAAAGGTCAAAAACTGATTCAAAACCCGAGGTTCGGAACATAAAGGAATTTTGGTAGAGTTTGAAGGAGTGGTTGGAACTAGGAAGTTCATTCAAGTTTTGTTTAATCACCTGTAAATTAGGCTGTAATGTAATCTGAGAGTGGAGGATGGGAAAGCTCAAGATCCACTCGGTGAAACCCTCCTGATGTTGGACTGTGAATCCGGATGAGATAGGAAGGGACTTGAGTCCTACGGAATCTGAGAGTGGAAGGGGAGGAATTAGGGGTGAATTGTGTAATTTGAGGGCTGTGAATTATGTAGATGGGGTGTGTGAAAGAATTCACACCAAAAATTGTGCACATGAGATGTGTGAAAGAATTCACATCGAGAATTCACACTTTCCAAGAATTTCGGGAAAAATTCATACTATTTGTGTTGCTTCTCCGCCATGTTCAAGAACTCCTCTGGATCGTCGTTACTGTCGTCGAGACCTTGGCTATGGTCACCATTTTCTGCTATTTCTTCATGTTTCTGTGGCTGTAATGTCCAATTAGGGTGTAATTCCTTAATTTTTTTTAATTTGATGGTTTGAGACAATTAAACTATACAAAATGCAGAATTCACAACTCTCAAAATGCAGAATTCACCGGTCTCAAATTGCAGAATTCACCCTTGATCCAAAAATGTGAATTCTGTAAACGGGGTGAATTTTGTAAAAGCGTGTTAATTCTTGCAAACGGTGTGAATTTTGGGGATGTGAATTCTGTGGGGTGTGAATTTTTGGGGTGTGAATTTTGTGGGGTGTGAATTCTTGGAGGTGTGAAAGGGGTGTGAATTCTGGGGGTGTGAATTTTGGAGGGTGTGAATTCTATGGGGTGTGAATGCTGTGGGGTGTGAATTTTGGGCAGGGTGTGAATTCTGTGGGGTGTGAATTTTGGGCGGGGTGTGAATTCTGGGAGGTGTGAATTTTTGGGGGTGTGAATTCTTGGGGTATGAAAAGTAATAGGGGTAAAATAGTAAAAGCATCTTTAAAAAGGGTCTAGATGAGATAACATTTTTAAAAAGGGTTTGCATGGAACCCCATATAAAATTTGGGACCGGCCAGGAATTTCCCCCATTTTGGGGCTCTTACTGGCCGCCCCTTTTTTGTCTCTGTGTATCCCTCCAACCCCACCCAATGTCAAACCTTACCCATGCAAGTCCTGTTTTAAGTGAGTTACCAAGAATACCCCAAAATCCTTGCCTCCCCCGCGAACACGATGGGCCAAACCAGATTGGAGTTCAGATTCACTACCTCAAGTAGTAAAACCAGATTCTCTCCTTCAACTCTCTCTCTTCTTGCGTTTGTTTTTCAGATCCAAAGCAAAATAGAAGACAGACTCGGATCTGAATTCCATGACTTCGAGCACGGCGTCGACAGGGTCTAGGTTCTCTAACATGCTCTCCGGCCACCGGAAGAAGCAGTCGGCGACCGGGTTCTCTTGGGTCGGAACCGAGATCGGGCCTCTCTTTCTCTCCACCGCCCTGTTCCTCGTTGCCGTCCTTGTCTTCGGCCAGACCTTGCCTACGGTTGTCGAATTTCCCGGCGAAAAGGTCAAAAACTGATTCAAAACCCGAGGTTCGGAACATAAAGGAATTTTGGTAGAGTTTGAAGGAGTGGTTGGAACTAGGAAGTTCATTCAAGTTTTGTTTAATCACCTGTAAATTAGGCTGTAATGTAATCTGAGAGTGGAGGATGGGAAAGCTCAAGATCCACTCGGTGAAACCCTCCTGATGTTGGACTGTGAATCCGGATGAGATAGGAAGGGACTTGAGTCCTACGGAATCTGAGAGTGGAAGGGGAGGAATTAGGGGTGAATTGTGTAATTTGAGGGCTGTGAATTATGTAGATGGGGTGTGTGAAAGAATTCACACCAAAAATTGTGCACATGAGATGTGTGAAAGAATTCACATCGAGAATTCACACTTTCCAAGAATTTCGGGAAAAATTCATACTATTTGTGTTGCTTCTCCGCCATGTTCAAGAACTCCTCTGGATCGTCGTTACTGTCGTCGAGACCTTGGCTATGGTCACCATTTTCTGCTATTTCTTCATGTTTCTGTGGCTGTAATGTCCAATTAGGGTGTAATTCCTTAATTTTTTTTAATTTGATGGTTTGAGACAATTAAACTATACAAAATGCAGAATTCACAACTCTCAAAATGCAGAATTCACCGGTCTCAAATTGCAGAATTCACCCTTGATCCAAAAATGTGAATTCTGTAAACGGGGTGAATTTTGTAAAAGCGTGTTAATTCTTGCAAACGGTGTGAATTTTGGGGATGTGAATTCTGTGGGGTGTGAATTTTTGGGGTGTGAATTTTGTGGGGTGTGAATTCTTGGAGGTGTGAAAGGGGTGTGAATTCTGGGGGTGTGAATTTTGGAGGGTGTGAATTCTATGGGGTGTGAATGCTGTGGGGTGTGAATTTTGGGCAGGGTGTGAATTCTGTGGGGTGTGAATTTTGGGCGGGGTGTGAATTCTGGGAGGTGTGAATTTTTGGGGGTGTGAATTCTTGGGGTATGAAAAGTAATAGGGGTAAAATAGTAAAAGCATCTTTAAAAAGGGTCTAGATGAGATAACATTTTTAAAAAGGGTTTGCATGGAACCCCATATAAAATTTGGGACCGGCCAGGAATTTCCCCCATTTTTTTTTGTATGGCCCAATGTTGAATATTGGGCCTTGCTACTGCATTAAAGGCCAGCACAAGCCCCACAGGCCCAGCCCGTAGCTCTATTTCAACGATCAGATGACGTGTACCCGGTACAACTGCTGCAGACTCCGAACAGACGAGAAAGAAGACTGGTCATCACCGTTGTTTCTCTGGGAATAATTTTTCTGGTCAGAAAAAGAATGGCTGGCAGACTGAGCCACGTCGCGTCTCAGATCATGGGCGGAAACGGCGTCGTTTATCGCTCCGTCGCTTCCTCCCTCCGGCTCCGCTCCGGCATGGGCCTCCCCGTCGGCAAACACATCGTCCCCGACAAACCCGTAAGCCTCTTCTCTTCCCCCAGAAATTCACGATCATCTCTTGATTTAATTAAATGCATATCTAATTTAGATTCAATTTCGGTTCACTTTACTTCAACTGTTTCTTTCTAAATCTCCTGGTGCATTTTCGAACATTTATGAAAACCCTAGAAAAAACCTTTCTGCTTGTTTTTCAGATGCCTGTGAACGACGAACTTATGTGGGACAACGGGACTGCGTATCCCGAGCCCTGTATCGATCGCATCGCCGATACAGTCGGAAAGGTGAGCTCTTTGCTTCTGCTGATTGAAATTTGGCACTAAATGACTTTGTTAGAATTTGGTTCAGTTTTTTGTGGTTTGAAGGTCCTATGAAGTTTCTTATGGTTGTGCATTTGTTTGTGTTGATAGTATGAAGCTTTGGGGTGGTTGTGCGGTGGTTTGAGTTGTTTCGCTGCTCTTGGACTGTTGGCTGTTTGGAATGACAAGGCCTCCAAGATCCCTTTTGTGAGTCACCATCACCCCTAATTTGGTATTATGAGCCTTTATTATCAAGGATTGTATTCGGGTTTGGTGGAATGGATTGTGGTTATATGTTCTGCTAATCCCATTGTAGAAGTATTAGAATCTCTTGTAGTTGTGGCGTTGGTGGTGTTGTTTTCTCCACTCTTTTTGCGTTTAGCATGTGATCGAGATTTGATCGAATCTTAAGCTTCTAGAAAATGCGAAACCGTTTTTTGTGTAACGTTTTAGATTTTTAGGGAAGACTGCAGAGTGTACAAGTTCATTGTTTGTGTCTTGCCTAAATATGTATGATTTATTCAGGCAGACCAATCTTCCCTTAGAGTCTAAGTTGAGTGAAAACATTTTGGGTGCTAGCGTAGGTAAACAGTTTTCTTTCTACTGTTACCACTCTGTTTAGACATGGTCCCTTGGCAAATAATTGACAAATGTCAATGCCATCAACCTAACGGCTGTTCTGTACCATGTGACAAATTATCTCTCATATCCTCACCTGTATTTCCCTAGAAAAAGGTTCCCTGAGACCATCTTTAGATAGTAGAGTCGGCATCTGCCCTTTTATGGATTGAGCTAAAGCATCTGTGGTTTCAGCACAAAATAATTATCTTGTTCGACAGCCCATATTCAGGACTATTTCGCTGAGAAGTGATTTTTTTTTAATTTTAATTATGGGTAGAGTGTAGAGCTCATGAGAAAAAGCAGGAATCCAGAGAATTGGAATGACAAGTGAATTTTCGTACATGTTGGAATTTGGAGTAGTCTTTATTTGCGTGACCTGCTGTATTGTAAGACACGAGTTGAATGTGCTATATTTTGAATTTAGGATAAAGTATAACGGAATTGAATGAAATTTTACTTGGCTCTCTAGTGAGTTCAAACCCCAAAGTAATTAATCATGGGTTTCATCGTGAGAAGCAGCTGGCTATCCCATTTTGAGTGTAACTAAGCTTTTGCTTGTCCGACCACGTTGCTTGTCTTCTCAACTTCACAGCAGAGCAAATGCTCAACCGTATTCTAAAATTTCAATTTTTTGAACATAGATTGATAAGTCTTTCAGTATTTTTGTTGTCTTGATTTGGACCCTTTCTTTTTTTGGTAACCCAGAGTTTTATTAGAAAGAGGCAAAGACCAAATGTAAAGAGGAAATCCCTTAAAAACAAAATAAAAAAAACAAAACAAAGGCAAACAGCCTATACAGATAGAGAAACAACCCATTGAGAAAATATGCAAATAGAAAATAGCCAATAAATACAGGTTAAGAAAACATTTGTGAAAGATTTACATTTCTGCTTTGAAAAGCTTTGATCCCATCTTCAAATGTAATTTGACTAATGACAAAGGAAGGGGGTCATTGAATGCCTCTGAAAATCTGATTATTCCTTTCTTGCCATACAAAGTAAACTATAGCAACTAGTGATAGCCTTCTGACGGAGTTAGGAACACCTTTCCCTTTGAAAATCATGCAAAATCAAGAGACCTTCTGAGACCAAGGTGAATAACCAGTTGGAATGCACGAGAGCTTAGCAACATTATCCCAGATTTGCTTAGAGTATGAGCACCCAATGAATAGGTTATCTAAGGATTCATCATGGTGGCTGCTAAGAGAGCATGTAGGATAATTAAGGATCCCCCAACTATGGAGTTTGTCTTTTGTGCTGAGACTAAGCCTAACAGCCATCCAAAGGATAAAGTTGTCTTTGGATATGTTCTTATAACCAATCAAGCTTATGCCAATTTATAATAGGGTAGTGAACCCTTAACGCATCCCAAGTATAACAAACTTGGTACTTGGATGAAGAAGAATCAATCCAAATGACTGAATCAGGGGCATTTGGATTTGGAGGATAAGGAGGAGCATGAAGAGAAATGAATGGCCGAGTCCATCTTCATTATAGACGATAGAAACACCTTAGCTTTAAAATAGATACCAGAAACCAAATCAAACTGAAGCCCATAGTGATCCAAGAGAGGCCCAGCATAGTGCCAATTATCATGCCAAAGAAAGTACAAGAACCATGCCCAGTGATTGTTTTGATAAAAGGCTTGGCTTTAGGCATTTCTTCCTCCATGTCCCAGAGCAAGATGACGCTACTTATTAAAAGGAAAAATGCAAGAGGACGGAAATTTCAAATTTGGGTCATTATCATTGATTTCTGCGAGAAGCACCTAAGCACTGCACATGTTGCTTCCACTGAATTGTTGAAACCTGAAAAATATAAGGTTTAAACCTAGAAAAGATAAGGTGCATGAACCCTTAAACTAAGACTCATTTGGAGCTTGGTTTTGCACAGATCCATCCACAAGCCAACACATTTGTGAAGAATGGCTGCTATCTCCTAATTTAAAATGCAGATAAAGTATCACTTAAGCAGACATTCTAGGGGATGGTGCTCTTATAAATAAGACATGATGGATGAATTAGGAAGTATGTTGCTCTTATAAATAAGAGGTTCTACTTCACAATGTTTCATTGTACACATTGTGGGGTGTTTGTAAAGTGTCCCTAACATGATCCTTAGACAAAACAAAACAACATAAATTACAGAGTTTCTTCCGTGCTAACTGCTAAGATACTACATTTGAGAAGTGGCTGACATGGTTTGATGGTATTGCCAAAAATTTGGTGGTTTGATAGTTTGGCTGTATGGACAGTGACAGATTAGTAGCATGGCTTAATAGAGGCCCTCTCTATCTTTCTCGTTTTTAGCTGGCTCTTTTTCCTTCTAAAAATATGCTAGTTTAATCGTTGGTGTAGAGTTAGGGTATATTATGCCTTGTGAGGAATATTGTAGAGGCTGAATCTTGGTCTTCAGGGGGGAAATGGTAGCATGCACCCCTGGTTTTTAGAATGGTTGAATTCAAATTTCCAATAAAAGGAAAAAGGACCAAATCCATCCCGAGTAACGAAAGGACAGAACCTGATCATCCACATGCCCTACATAATGCAAAAAGGCACTACAACCCTAGCCTTTTTGTGGGAAGTCACCATAATCCCCAACTCGAGTACCAAGCACGGTTTCATGCTCCCTTAACCCCAACAAGTTCTTCCCACATCCTCCTGTTTGAATCATCATTTGTGTCGTGGAAGTGATCATCCTCCCTGTTTTTGAGAATACCTGTGTATCTCTCGCTGTCCTTTTGCGGTTAGATACAGAAGATTTTCTGCCACCATACCTTTTTCCAACAACCCTGGAGTCCTACTGGTTAAAATTTAAAACGCCCCATGCAGTTCCAACAGCCTCCATAAAGGCCTATTTTACATTTGTAAAATATCATCCAGCTTCGTTTCCTGCGGACAGACAACCCCTGCCTTTCATTTTCCAGGATGTATTTCGTAACATCAGAACATGGAATAGCCTTGTTGGTAACTCTTAAGTATTTCCTTAAGCTGCCAATCTTTTTTATAGCCTGTTCTGAAGCCTCAGTCCCCCAGCATCCTCCAAACCTGTCCAAGAAGGCACTGGCTGTCACAAGACTCTCAACAGGGAAGTCCCCATCCAGAGTCTGGATGGCTAGGGGCATGCACTCCAATGGTAGAATCTGTTCCCCTGCCTTTGAGTCACCCATCTCATGGCATCAAGGGCCCTAGTCACTAAGAATAGTTTCTTGTTTGTTCTTTTGCTAATTAGACAAACTGCTACTGGAAACAAAATACAATGGAAATGAATGTTATATGATACAGAAAGGCGGGGATTTGTTATGCAGACTAAAGGCAGAGATGAAGTTAATCATCATTTCTTTGATGATTAAGTAATTTTTTGCCAGCAGCTTGTAGACAAATGTTGCACCTGGCCTGATTTTCACATCAAATTGCTGGAAGAAGATATTCTTGATAGTGTTAAGTTGTTAACTGGTAATCAAGATGAAATAGCAAATGATTTTCGCATCCCCTTCTTTTTGCACATTACTAGACCATCTAATGGAATATGAAATTGATAATCAACGACTGAGCTCATAGTAATGCGTGTCTTCTCATAAGGGATGGGTACACTGTTGGGGATTGATATTCTCTTTAATGCTCGTGCCTAGGAGGAAATGTACATGGACTTGTACTGTTCATTCGAACCCATGATACATTTCCTCCGAAATTACGTGCGTTTGTATGTACTCCTAAAGTACAACGACGAAACTTCCTCATCAGACCACTCTTGGAATAGACAGATATCAATTAGGTCCTTCCTCGTATTCTGCATACTTTCCACTTTATTGAACTATATATGCCTCTGGTACTGAAAGCTGCAGGCGGTAAAACTTGCTATTGTAATTGTACACTGTTTTCCGTTGAATTATATTCAATTTTCTGGTTCTGATTGATGATATTCCCGCTTTCTCGCCAGGCGCCGAAGGTCTACCCTTATGACAACCTACGAGTTGAGCTCGGCGGAGAACCATAGGCATCTGGTTGCGATTCTATGACAGGACAATGTTGTTTGACGTCCGTGTCTGTCTCCTGTTTATTTTTTTACTTCTGGTAATTGAAGGCATCGAGTAATAATGTATTGCTGTTAGTACTGTTTCTGAAGTTTATATTGCTTAAAAGTGCTTTCAGGAACAAAAATGCATAGCCTCCATGTTTGCTACACCAATCTATGAAACAACTTTGTTCCCCCGCCAGAATTTTTTTTTCCCTATGAAATTACTCAAGTTTTTAGAGTTAAGAGCTATTTAGTTATTGCTCTTAAGTAACCTTCGTATTTTGTGTATCAATAATTATATAACCACACACAATTACATAAATATTTACACACTCACTCACAAATGGGGTGGGTCCCACACTCACTGGAGCTCAGTGGAGGTGTGCAGTGTGTGTGGGGCCCACCCCATTTGTGATTGTGTGTGTAAGTGATTGTGTAGTTGTGTGTGGTGCTACCATTACTACTGTTTCATGTATTGATAATGACAAAACTGTTTTTGTTGGTGCCAAAACTCTAGTGCACAAAAGGTTTGTATTATGTGCAGAGTACAAGACTTTTATGCACTGGAGTTTTGGCATCAACAAAAACATTTTTGGTATTATCACTACCCTTGATATATTACTGTTCGGGAAATTGACAGCCAAGGACGTGTTTTGATAATTAACACCCGCCAAGGACATTTTGTTCATTAACAAATGTTCTTAGCATGTCCTTAAAAGGTATTCATTATTAAAACACGTCTTGGGCCGTCATTTTCCCATACTGTTCAAGATCTTATTTTTGTGGAAGAGCAATGCTACAAACACAACTGTGTCCAGAGCCGTTTAATGCACATGAGTCCACATGCATCGAATGACTCCAGATGCAGTTGTCCGGAGTGGCATTTTAAAGTCGTGGTCGTAAGACTATTTGTTTGTTGAATACACTTAATATGGATCTCATTTTACCACGAATTGGGGTTGTGAACCTGTTGTCAATTGGGATAAGGCCCTCTGCCCACGGCATTCCTTCTGCTCGAAACCATTCCCTGGCAAATGAGTACAAAAGTTTTATGCAAACGGGGGCAACTTTTTATCTCTTTGAAAATGTGTTCGCAGGATCTGGACCTAGAAATCAAAGCTGAGACAACAAGAGAGACTTGTGGTGGTGGTTAATAACTTGGTTTCAGATAGTTTGTTCTTCATTCTGTCCTCTTGTTACGGGCGGAGCTAGGCTTTTCAGAATGAGCGGCTGCATTGTTATGTTGGGTCCAGGGCCCACGGTCGTTCGTCAATGATTCTACGGGAAATTTCAAGTCGGCTCCGCTTTTAATGTTTTGTACCTTGCAGAACCTTTTTTGAATTTCCCTTCTGCTTGGGCCCTGATGCACGTGAAGAATATATTATGTATGTGCTTGATGTTGACTTGTATTGATGTAGATGTATTTTTTTACTTTTTGTATTACAAACTTTAAAATGCAATATCTTTTATTATATATATCCGTTTTTTGTAAAATTTATTTTTTTAGAATCTACTCGATGAGATCTATAAAATAATACCCATATTGAATATGAAATTATGTTTAAAATTATTTAATTTTTTGGGTGCGAATTGGATATTTTTTGAGATGTGAATTGTTGTCTTTTTTTGTGTGAATTATCTATTAAAGGAGGGATGTGAATCTTTGTATATGGGTGTGAATTGTGTATAACAGGATGTGCGAATTTTTATATAGGGTGTAAATTGTGGACAACATGGATTATGATTTGTGTACAACAAGAGTTTTAAGGGAGTGTAAATTATTTTTTCTTTGTGGATATGAATTATATGATATAAAAGGTCTGAATTGTGTGATAGATGAGAAATGAATTTTGTTTTTGAATGGTGTGAATTCTTTCATTCTGTACATAATTTAAGGAGTGTGAATTGTCTATTACAGGAGGTGTGAATTGCCTATTATAAATTTATAAGGGTGTGAATTCTTTAGGATGTGAATTCTGTGTCATTAAGGATGTGAATTGTATACAAAAGAGTTTAAGAGATGTGAATTATCTGTTATATGGGGTATGATTTATTGTTTAATGGTGAATTGTGTATAACAGAAGGTGTGAATTGTTGTATAGGGAAGTGAATTGTGTAAAACATGAGTTTAAGGGGGTGTGAAATGTCTATTATATGAGTGTGAATTGTATGTTATAGGGGATATGAATTGTGTATAACAGATGATGTGAATTACCTATTATAAGGGGGTGTGAATTGTTTATAATTTTGGGGAGTGAACTGTGTACAGTGTGTATAAATTCTGCATTTGATGGGTGTAAATTCTTTTATTTTGGAAAATAAATTGTGTATAATAACGGGTGTGAATTGTGTATAAGGTAGGACATGAATTGCCAATTATAGAGGATGTGAATTATGCTTTTTTTTGGTGTGAATTATGTATTTTGAGGAATGAATCGTGTAGAGGAGGTGTGAATTTTGCATTTGAGGCATGTGAATTCTTTGATTTTGGAGGGTGTGAATTGTTCAGAAGGGGTGTGACTTTTTAATTAAGGGGTATAAAATAATTTTTTATGTGTACATAATTTCATATGCAAAATGGATCTTATTTGAAAGATATCATTGAATAGATTTCGAAAATTATTATTTTTTCAAAACTGGATATGCGCACACAACAAAAGTTATAATTGTTTAAAATTTTAACTATATATGTTTATGTATGTACAATGTATATGTATGGACAAATGTATGTACGCGTAACCATGTGATAATTTTAGAGAGAGAAAGAAAAAGTTATAATTAAAAATATTATTTGGTGGTTTTCAAACAATTCTCCACTACTTATCAAATGCCAAATGTCAATTGATTTATTAAATCACTAACAATAATAATGGGTCCACAATATTAACCAATGATGCATGAGTTGGAACATTAGATTCTAATGTTTCATTGCATTGGATAGTTTTTCCTAATCCTAAACCTGAAGCGTGTGGTTATAAAGAAAAAATGGCTTTCGCGGAAATGGTATGACATCCGCACGGTCTAAACATCCAGTGGATGCTCAAACTAGACCGGCCTGTCAGAACTCCATGATTCTATGAACTGTTTTCAGTGGTTGCAATTGCGCCCCCTATGGCAAAACACACGCACTCTCTCTCTCTCTCTCTCTCTCTCTCTCCACTACAAGAAAAAGTGTATTTTTTGACGAAAAAAATGGTAACAAAATTTAATTTTTACCATATGTGACGAAAGATTTTCGTTACCAAAAGTTATTATAAGTGACGAAAAACAATATTTAAGTCACCAAAAGTGACTTTCATCATAAAGGTTGTCTCTGAAAGTCACTTTTGGTTATGTCACCCTATAGTAACTTTTGCTAATGAAAATTTTGTTTTTCGTCAGCAAATATACTTTTTCTTGTAGTGCTCTCTCGTGTCGGTATGATCGATCTGGAACCTCACACAGAGAGAGCATCTCTCTCTCTCTCTCTCTCCTGTCGGTATGACCCATCTGTCACCTCATACAGAGAATCTCTTTGTGTGAGGTTACACTCTCTCTCGTGTCAATATGACCCATCTGAAACCTGGGGGGGGGGGGGGGGGGGGGGGGGGGGGGGGGGGTGGGGTTGGTCCCAGAAGGTCTAGGATTGTTGCATTTAGGACCCTCGTCATTTGGATTTATCCACAGGTCTATTGTTTATGATTATTACTACTCTTCGGAATGTGGTATAAAAACTGTTCAACGCTAGTATGAACGAGAGCTGGCTTTGGGCATGGCTTCATATATACGTCCAAATATTGGAGATTTAACTAATGCCAGAACAATTGGGTACCATATATATGTCACGGTGAAGACCTGTCGATTTCCGGCCTCCAGCGGAAAGTCTCTCGTAGTAAATGTCTTCATTCTTCCACTGGCTAGCTTCAAACTCCATGAGAGTGACCGCTTAAATTTGACAACTCGACGAGGAAGGTGCATGGGTTGCTCATTGGCATATGCCACTAAATTCTCATCTTGTCAGTATTGTTTCTGGCCGGATCAAGTGTCGGCCGATAGCTGCTCGATTTGGGTAAATAAACGCGGTGTTTTTGATTTGTTAAAGAAAAGGAAAATGAAAGATCTGTAGGAAAAGATATGTGAAATGATGCAGAAGAAGATTTAGTTCTTTACCTAAGTGCTGCAAAGTTGCAGATGGAAAAAACAATACTTAGAAATTGCATTGATGAGTTTGAGGCGTGGCTATGATCGATTAATGTAAGGTTGATAAAAGAGCCAAAAGAGCTTCGTTTGAAAATTGAATGAGTTTTAAAAATACGTTTGAGTTTTAATGGAGGCCCTCTCTATCTTTCTCGTTTTTAGCTGGCTCATTTTCCTTCTAACCCCAACAAGTTCTTCCCACATCCTCCTGTTTGAATCATCATTTGTGTCGTGGACGTGATCATCCTCCCTGTTTTTGAGAATACCTCTGTATCTCTCGCTGTCCTTTTGCGGTTAGATACAGAAGATTTTCTGCCACCATACCTTTTTCCAACAACCCTGGAGTCCCACTGGTTAAAATTTAAAACGCCCCATGCAGTTCCAACAGCCTCCATAAAGGCCTATTCTACATTTGTAAATATCATCCAGCTTCGTTTCCTGCGGACAGACAACCCCTGCCTTTCATTTTACATGCGTTTGTATGTACTCCTAAATTACAACCACGAAACTTCCTCATCGGACCAATCTTGATATAGACAGATATCAAATATGTCCTTCCTTGTATTCTGCATACTTTCCACTTAATCGAACTATATATGCCTCTGGTACCGAAAGCTGCAGGCGGTAAAACTTGCTATTGTAATTGTACACTGTTTTCCGTTGAATTATATTCAAATTTCTGGTTCTGATTGATGATATTCCCGTTTTCTCGCCAGGCGCCGAAGGTCTACCCTTATGACAACCTACGAGTTGAGCTCGGCGGAGAACCATATGCATCCGGTTGCGATTCTATGACAGGACAATGTCGTTTGACGTCCGTGTCTGTCTCCTGTTTATTTGTTTACTTCTGGTAATTGAAGGCATCGAGTAATAATGTGTTGCTGTGAGTGCTGTTTCTGAAGTTTATATTGCTTAAAAGTGCTTTCAGGAACAAAAATGCATAGCCTCCATGTTTGCTGCACCAATCTATGAAACAACTTTGTTCCCCCGCCAGAATTTTTTTTTTTTTCCCTATGAAATTACTCAAGTTTATAGAGTTAAGAAAAGAGCTATTTGGTTATTGCTCTTAGTAACCTTCGTATTTCGTGTATCAATAATTATATAATCACACACAATTACATAAATATTTACACACACTCACTTACAAACGGAGTACGTTCCACACTCACTGGAGGTGTGCAGTGTGTGTGGGGCTCACCCCATTTGTGATTGTGTGCGGTGCTAGCATTACTACTGTTTCGTGTATTGATAATGCCAAAACTGTACTATGTGCAGTGTACAAGACTTTTATGCAATGGAGTTTTGGCACTAACAAAAATAGTTTTGGCATTATCACTACCCTTGATATATTACTATTCAAAATGCTTATTTTTGTGGAAGAGTAATGCTACAAACACAATTGTGCCCCGGAGGCGTTCGATACACATGAGTCCGCATGCATCGAATGGCTTCGGATGCAGTTGTCCGGAGTGGCGTTTTAAAGTCGTGGTTGCAAGACTATTTGTTTGTCGAATGATCTCATTTACCACGAATTGGATTTGTGAACCTGTGTTAATTGGGATAAGGCCCTCTGCCCACCACATTCCTTCTGCTCGAAAACATTCCCTGGCAAATGAGTACAAAAGTTTTATGCAAACGGGGGCAACGTTTTATCTCTTTGAGAATGTGTTCGCAGGATCTGAATCTAGAAATCAAAGCTGAGATAACAAGAGAGACTTGTGGTGGTGGTTAAGAATTTGGTTTCAGATAGATTGTTCTTCATTCTGTCCTCTTGTTACGGGCGGGAGCTAGGCTTTTCAGAATGAGCGGCTGCATTGTTATGTTTGGGCCAGGGCCCACGGTCGTCTGTCGATGATTCTATGAACTGTTTTCAGTGGTTGTAATTGGTAGGGGTGCACACGGTCCGGATTGGCCCGGTTCTCTAGAAAAGTTCTATAGAAAATCAATAATCGGATCATTTTCAATAGTTCTAGAAAATTGAAAACTAGAACCTGACCAATATATGCATGGAACCTAACTAGAATCAAACAGTAAAACCCGTCCGATTTTGGTTCAGTTCCCGTTCTATCCGATTAGCATCCAAACACTTATTTACAAAACATAAACTCATAAAATTAAAAATTTAAAGCATCAAATAACTCATAAAATAATAATAGACATTTTGAATAATCAAAGCCCAATATGGTTCGCGAAATACTTGACACTTGACCGAAAAACATTGAAGAAAAAATAAAGTAGCCAAAACCACTTATGCAATAATTAGATTCAGAGACAGAAAAACAGAAAAACATTAATGACCCATTATATTTAAGATTAGAATTAAACCTATATCATAAACTATAAAATATAGCAGCACGTCTTGAATTATAGAACAGTAGTTCCAATGCCCAAAACATCACTTAAAATTAGCATCACTAACATCTTTCATGTTTAAAAAGTACACCAATCTCTACACATATATTTATTTTTATATAATTATATATTAGTTCTAAACGGTCCGGTCCGGTTTTAACAACGATTCTTTAATTGAGAACCAGTAACTGAACCAAAATTAATGGTCCTTATTTTTTTTGGAAACATAACCTGACTGCAGAACGGAATTAAATAGGACGGTTCGGTCCGGATTGGATCGATTTTATGGTTCGGACGATTTTCTTGAACACCCCTAACAATTGCGCCCCCTACGGCAAAACACACACACACATACTCTCTCCACTACAAGAAAAAGTGTATTTGCTGACGAAATAAATGGTGACGAAATTTAATTTTTACCATAGGTGACGAAAGGTTTTCGTTACCAAAAGTTACTATAGCTGACGAAAAACAAGATTTTCGTCACCAAAATTGACTTTCACCATAACGGTTATCTCCGAAAGTCACTTTTGGTGACGTCATCCTATAGTAACTTTTGTTGACGAAAATTTTATTTGTCATCAGTAAATACACTTTTTCTTGTAGTGCTCTCTTATGTCAGTATGACCCATCTGGAACCTCACACAGAGAGAGAGTCGGTATGACCCATCTGGAACATCACACAGAGAGACTGTCTCTCTCTCTCTCTCTCTCTCTCTCTCTCTCTCTCTCTCATGTCGGTATGACCCATCTGGAACCTCACACAAAAAGAGCGTCTCTCTCTCTCTCTCTCTCTCTCGTGTCAGTATGACCCATTTTGAACCTCACACAGAGATCTGTCTCTCTGTCAGTCTCTCTCTCTCTCTCTCTCTCTCTCTCTCTGTGAGGTTCTGAATGGGTCATACTTACACAGAGATCTGTTCCTTTCTCTCTCTCTCGTGTCGGTATGACCCATCTGGAACCTCAGAGAGAGAGAGAGAGAGGGGGGTCTCAGAAGGTCTAGCATTGCTGTATATAGGACCCTCGTCAGTTGGATTTATCGTCAAGGTCTCCTGTTTATGATTATTACTACTCTTCGGAATGTGGTATAAAAACTGTTCAACGCTAGTATGAACGAGAGCTGGCTTTGGGCATGGCTACATATATACGTCCAAATAATGGAGATTTAATTACTGCCAAAACAATTGGGTACCATATATATGTCACGGGGAAGACCTGTTGATTTCCGGCCTCTAGCGGAAAGTCTCTCGTAGTAATTGTCTTCATTCTTCCACTGGCTAGCTTCAAACTCCATGAGAGTGACTGCTTAAATTTGACGACTCGGAGGACGAAGGTGCATGGGTTGCTCATTGGCATATGCCACTAAATTCTCAATATGCCACTAAATTCTCATCTTGTCAGTATTGTTTCTGGATCAAGTGTCGGCCGATAGCTGCTCGATTACGTAAATAAACGCGGTGTCTTTGATTTGTTAAAGAAAAGGAAAATGAAAGATCTGTAGGAAAAGATATGTGAAATGATGCAGAAGAAGATTTAGTTCTTTACCTAAGTGCTGCAAAGTTGCAGATGGAAAAAAAATAACCAAGAAATTGCATTGATGAGTTTGAGGCGTGGCTTAGATTGATTAATGTAAGGTTGATAAACGAGCCAAAAGAGCTTCGTTTGAAAATTGAACTGTTAAATATGAGAGAAGAAATATTGAATTCGATTATTGAAATCATACAATGAGATCTCTATTTATACAAGAGGAGAGAGCCTAACTATAGAAAGAAAATCATACTGATTAACTATGAAATAAAATCATCCTAATTACAATCAAATCACAATCTCAAGATCACGATTTGATCGCGATATTATTTTGTATGTGCATTTATTCTAACATCCCCCCTCAAACTCAAGTAGGTCTACCAACTTGAGTTTGAAAAACCAAGAGAAACTAGGAACATCCAAGCAAAAGAAATTAACCAGGAGCCACCACGCCACGCCACGCCAAGCCAAGTCAAGCCAAGCCAAACTCAAGTAAGTCTACCGACTTGAGTTTGAAAGAAAAGAAACGAAGAAGCTATGAATCGAAAAGCCACAAGCGCTGGTTGTGAAGAGGCGCGCTGGTGATGAAGAGACGTTTTGGTAGGTGAGAGCAACCGGAAAGCGTGGAGGAGATTGACAAAGTAACTAAGTGCCCGGCGGACGGCAATGATTGCATAGGCCGCCCGCCAGGAGCTAATATCCACAAGGCCTAGATCTTATAGCTCTGATACCATGTTAAATATGAGAGAAGAAATATTGAATTCGATTATTGAAATCATACAATGAGATCTCTATTTATACAAGAGGAGAGAGCCTAACTATAGAAAGAAAATCATACTGATTAACTATGAAATAAAATCATCCTAATTACAATCAAATCACAATCTCAAGATCACGATTTGATCGCGATATTATTTTGTATGTGCATTTATTCTAACATGAACGAGTTTTAAAAATACGTTTGAGTTTAACTAGTTTGAGCATGGGTTTAAAGCTTAAAGAGCTTCAAAAAATTCTCAAAACCGGTTTGATTTTATGTAACAAATCAATACCAAACAATCTTTTCACGAGCGAATAGTAAGAGTTGACTCATGGAAGAACAAAACAAAATTAACAGTTGTGCTGCTCAAGGAGCAGTAAAGCCGCCTTAGCATGGCCATGAATCCAAGATAATCTAAGAAACAGTATTAGATGCTAATGCCATCTCGTGAGCATCCCCAACATGGATCTACATCTCTCTCTCTCTCTCTCTCTCTCTCTCCACTTTGATTAGTCTTTGTCTGCAAAAGAAAATTACAGAAAGCATTGGATCGTAAGCTAGCTGTTTCATGGAAGAAACAAAAACCTTGTATTCACTTAATTAAAACCTGACCCCATTCAAAATGGAGGGGGCTGAGCGTGCGACTCAATTTCAATGATATTGTCATTAATAAAAAAACCCCATGCCATTTTGGCTAATTCATAAACAAATACAATAGTGATGCAGTCGTATAAATGACTGTGAGTAGTTTATGTGTAATGGAAATTTAAGTTTGTGAATGACCACATTTTCATCGTAAGTTTCCGGAGTCGCTATTCATGTCTCCGTAATAGAATTGGGTCCTTTAGCCGGTCTAAGTTTTGGAGTACTGAACCAAACAGTTCAAATCTGGACCGTCCTCAATAATTTGGATATATTCAGAAACTCCTACCAAGAAGATTCCCTACATAAATCGTCAACTCTAACTGGGAACTCTTCCGCAAAAGAACCGAAACCATTGATTAATTATCCCAAGATACGGTTCAGATCTGAACCGCTTGCATCACATGTTCCGATCCCCACACATAAAACATAGAATTCGTAAACGTACGCGAATTGGAATCTTGTGGAACGAATTTTCGTTCGTATAAAAGGGCATCAATCAACCAATTAACGTGATTTGTCATATTTCATTTATAGCATATGGTACACTCTAGTCTCTCTATATATATTCCAAAATTGTGAAAGTGTGGCACCAAAATCCTTATAAGCTCACAGGAGGCTAAATGACACCACCCAGCAACATGTCTCTTGTCTCTTACTCAATGGATTTTTTTGGGTCACAATCTCGATTTGTACTTCACAAGTTGAAAAGTTAGAAAAAGCATTTTACACACGGTTAAAAAAAAAAAAAACACGGTTGTTGGAAAAATAAATTTTAATTGTAACTCTTTTTTTCTTTAACTCAAAATTGCCACGTTATTTTGATTTTGATGCAACTCTTTCCCCCCCTGTAATTTTCTTGTTTCTACATTGGTCTTTTCACACTGATTGATTAAGCACTTGCCGCTATCTAGCGAGCTTTATTTTTTTGGCACAAATAATTAATGAAGGAAAAAATGATTTAAAAGATGAATGATCGAGATCATAAGGACCACTAGAAAATAGAATCAAGTCTATATTTTTGTTTTAACAAAATACAAAGTTTGAATTTACGCATAACCTTTTTGTTCGTATTTTTGCTAAAAATATACGACAATACCACCTCTTCCTATCTTCACTATATATATACTCCCTTCGTCCCAAATTGTTGCTTCTGTTTCATTATTTGGGACATCTCAAAAAAAATTCATACATCTTTAATTAATTTATGATGTTTTATATAACTAATATTGATCTTGTTTGATATATCTCAATTAATTTTATTAAACAGAATTTTTGAAAATCATAGAAAATGTTATAGATTGTGAAATACAGACAATTGTTTGAGTACAACAATACGAGAAGACTCCCGTTATCCAATGTCACCCACGAACCTGAATCCTAGCTTCGTCGGCCAATTGCTGAAGTCTCATGTTTGAAATCTTCTAGGTGCTATTTATTTTTAATCGACGAATTCATACGGAGTTTTGTCTCAGACTATATTCTGGTGCACAACTATTCACCTTGCATGGGGGATTAAAAAATATTGACTAATAGTTGAGGTTGAGATGACACCCGTTACACAATGTCACCCTCGAACCTAAATCCTAGCTTCGCCAGCCAATATTTGCTTAAGTCTCATGTTTGAAATCTTCTAGGTGCTATTTATTTTTATTCGACGAATTCATACAGAGTTTTGTCTTAGACTATATTCTGGTGCACAACTATGCACCTTGCATGGGGGATTAAAGTAGATTGACTAATAGTTGAGATTGAGATGCGCATAAGTCGATGTAAAAGACGTGAATTATGAAAAGGAAAATGCTACACACACAACCAACCAAGCACAACCAACCCACACAACCGCTGACGTCAGCGTGATGTAAGACAAAACGACGTCGTTTTATTAAAAAAAAAAAAAAACGCAAACCCATGTGTGAACGGCACTCTCCCTTTTCCTTTCCCTTTCCCTCCACCTTCACAATCAGAAATTCAAAATCAGAGAGAAGAGAAGAGAAAAGAAGAGAGAGAGAGAGAGAAGGGCTCCCTGACTGACCCAATCCCGGCGCACTCCCACCACCACCGGCGACCCAATCCCGGCGCACTCCCCCAGCTTGAAGTCGACAGTGAGGGGCCTTCTCTTCCAGCAATTACATGGTTTGTACGGTTTACTGCAGCTGGTTTTACAATTTCTGTCATTTATGTGGATGTCTTAGAGTCAAGGAATAAAACTGGTAATATCTAGGGCTTATCATGAGAATTGTAAGTGCTTAACTTTGTAATTGAAGCCAAAAGTTGGTGTTTGTTTGTTCTTTTTTTATTTTTTTATTTTATGGAATTGAAGTGCAATCAGAAAAAGACTGATTTTTTATGGGCAACTGATCAATCCTTGTACATAGGCTTGTAAATTGAAAGGGAAAGAGAAAATCCTAAACTGACTTGCTGCAAAAAAAAAAAAAAACCCTAATGCGAAATAGAGCAGTTTTTCTGTAAAAAGAACCCCTAATGCGAAATAGAGCAGTTTTTGGCATGGGTAATTAGTCATGCATAGAAGGTACTGGTCATATTTATGGTGGGATATTAATCAATTATTATGTCCATTTTTTTTTCCTCTTTTTGGAGAGTGATTTTGTGAAAGTTAAAAGTTGTATATTTGTATGAATATGTGAAGAGACTTTGTTATAAATAGAATTTGTGTTCTAGCTTATTGTATCTTATTTTTTGTTCACTCTAGTCATTGCATTATGAGTTTATTATTTTGGCAAAATGGGATTTGACATGTATGTAATTGTTTCATTTTTTTAACTAATAGATGATGTCATCGGATTCTGTTCCGTCGGCAATGCCTCCAAACAAAGAATGTGTAGAAGAAGAAGAGGTATGGAGTGGAGACTATCAAGACGAACAAGAGGTATGGAGTAGTAAGTCAAACCAAAAGTGTGGTGAAATAGATACTACTGGAGTTGGGAATGAGGCAACAGAAAATTGTGAAGATGCAATTGAAGAACCAAAAGAGGGAATGATATTTGATACATCCAAGGAAGCTTATTCGTTTTACTCAAGATTTGCTAAAGGAAAAGAGTTTGCTGTGGCAAAAAGAACATCGAGAAAGGGAAAAGATAGAAAGTTGAAGGATGTAACTATAGCATGCAATCGTGCTGGAAAGGCAAGGGTGACAACAAGCAACCCGGTCAAACCACGACCACAATCAAAAATTAATTGTCCAGCTCATGTTACCGTTGTATTGCACCCAAATGGAAAGTAAAGGTTAAACCGAGTTGCTTTAGCTCACAATCATGACCAGAGTCCGGGAAAGGCAAGGTATTTGAAGAGCAATAGGGTACTTGACGAACATGTGAAAAGAAGACTGGAATTGAATGATAAAGCTGGGATTAATTTGAACCAAACTTATGCCTCACTTCAGATTGAGGCTGGGGGACCTGGTAAGCTTCCATATATCCAAAAAGATTGCCGAAATCATGTGGATAAAGTGCGACGTTCACTACTTGTGGAAGGAGATGCTGAGGCGATGCATAATTATTTCATGAAGATGAAAGCCGACAATTCTGACTTCTTTTTTGCTATGGATTTGGATGATGAGGGTCGATTGAGGAATGTATTCTGGGCTGATGCGAGGAGTAGGGCAGCTTGTAAGGAGTTCGGTGATGTTGTGACTTTTGACACAACTTACTTGGTAAACAGGCATGACATGCCTTTTGCTCCGTTTGTAGGCGTGAATCATCATGGTCAGTCTGTTTTATTGGGATGCGGGCTCATCTCTCATGAAGACACAAAGTCATTTTCGTGGTTATTTCAAACTTGGAAGACATGCATGTGGGGTTGTGCTCCGAAAGCAATTATTACCGACCAATGCATGGCCATGAAGAATGCTATAGAAGATATATTCCCTAACACCCGACATCGGTGGTGCATATGGTATATTATGAAAAAGGTGCCGGAAAAGTTGAATGGTTGCAACGCCTATGAGAATATTAGTTGGTGTATGCGTAGGGCAGTTTATGCTTCACTTACAATAAAACAATTTGAGGATGCCTGGGATATGTTCATCAAAAAGTACGAGCTTCAAAGTAACACATGGTTAGAGGGGTTATATTTGGAGAGGGAACGGTGGGTGCCTGCTTATTTGAACGATGTGTTTTGGGCGGGGATGTCATCCACGCAAAGAAGCGAGGGTATGAATGCGTATTTTGATGGTTACATTCATTCAAAGACAACCCTGAAACAATTTGTAGGACAATATGAAAATGCATTGTCGAATAAGGTGGAAAGTGAAAATCAAGAAGATTCGAAAAGTTGGCACACTTACATTCCGTTAATAACTGAAGATGAGTTGGAGAAGCAATTCCAAAGTGTTTATACGAATGCAAAGGTTAAGGAGTTTCAGAAACAATTTTATGGAAAACTTCACTGTTTCTGTGTGAAGCCGGCTGCTTAACCTTCAACTTCGCCTTCAAATACGGTTGAATAAAAACCCCAAGCGTAGGGCTAGGTCGACGGTAGCATAGTAAACCAGTAAGACCGGGATCGTACCACAGGGAATTCGATGATAGCTTAATTGGATTGTAGGTTGAAATGGTGGGATTCTGGCGTTCAAGGCGGCCAACTAGGTTTGCTTTGAAACGGAGAAAAACGACAAGGCAAAAGACTAGGAAAACGCTTTGATTAACTTAAAGAGGCAAGTCTCAGGATCTTCTAACCCTTGACAAAGGACGTTACCGGTTCTCAATTTAACTCGGGCGAAAGTCACGACTGCGTGCTCTTGCCCGGAGAATTTAGCTTTAATGACTATAGTTCAAGAAAGATATGATTTGACGGAGGCAAACCCGCTTGTTTGACACATTTATCGAAAACATAGGAGGCCACGAGCCCTCGGCGAGCCATTTGCCAAGACCGCTTGGCAAACGCCTTACCGAGTAGTTAACACCCCTTGCTTAGACCAAAAATGCAAGCTAAGCTCTATTCCGTGAATCATGCTTTAAAGTTTGAGAATTCGAGAACCAAATAACTCCCTAAGTCCTCGGGAAAGATTATCCCGAGACTTAACCAAACGACTACTCTTGCATACTCAAAGCATAAAATGAAACATAACAATGAGACATAAGTTTTAACCGATAAAAACGGAAACAAACTTAATTTTATAGAGGATCTAGTCCACGGCTACAACATTAACAAATGGAAAAATAAAAAACGAGACTTACTTGCTTGAGTTCTCAAAGGAAATAGCTTAAAAGCTTGGAGAGCTTTAATGGAGTTTCTACAAAAATAAAATGACTTAAAGTAGAAAAGACAAAGATATCAAGAAGAGAGAGAGAGACCCCTATTTATACAAGGTGGTCTTCTCTCTCTCAAAATATCCCAAAAATATCCTGAAAGTGCTCAAAAGTGGAAAATATCCCAAAAGTAGAAAGTTGAAAAAGCAACAAAAACGTGGACAATTTCTGCATGCAGTACCGGTACTGGCCAATTCCCAGTACCGGTACCGGGTCCTTAAGCTGCTGCCAAAATGAAACTCTGGGGAGCGGGTACCGGTACTGGCCAATTCCCAGTACCGGTACCGGGTTGGCAGAAATCTGATTATGTGCTATCCAGGGTCTGCCTCGGCCAACGATGACCCGACGCCTACTTGTTAGTCATTAATCACCCGGCACAACTTTGTGGGGATACGCCACACGGCCTTGGGCACATGGATACTTCCGGGGGATTCATCGCGACGGTTTCCACATTTTCCCACGTTCCTCCTGAAATGTAACAAAAACAACCTTTCGCGAGAAATCAAATAGAAATCATAGCTTAAAGATTAAATCGCTACAAAGTGAAGAACTTAAGCGCCAAGATTATACAATCTTGGACGCTTATCACCGGCAACTATTGGTGAAATTGTGTCTGAACATGAGATAAATGAGTGGGTCAATATTGGAGAAGGAGAAGAGAAAAGGAGGATTCAAGTGCCATTTACTGTCAATTTTAATGCTGAAACCAATGAAGCACATTGTAATTGTCGATTGTTCGAGTCTAGTGGGATGGTGTGTAAACATCAATTGTATGTGTGGCATCAAAGGGGAATTGAAAGAGTTCCTGACAAGTATGTGTTGAGAAGATGGTGCAAAAATGTCAAAAGGGTCCACACTAAAGTTCGGATTTGTTACGATAAGTCGGCAACGTCAATTGAAGTGCGTCGGCATGACAACATGTGCAATCTCTTTAATGAAGTTGCTGATTTAGCGGAAGAATCTGAAGAGAAGTATGATATGGTGATGAAATGGGTACACGAGCTAAAACGAGAGTTGATGGAAGCTTCGGTTGTTTGTGAAAGTAACGTGGTTTCACTTGGTAATGACACGAGTACTCGTAATGTTTCTTTTTCAGTTGGAGATGGGGTTATACCACCCAAACAGAGCACGAACATACTTGACCCGGAAGGTCTTCGACGAAAAGGTAGACCACCATGCAAAAGGAAGATCGGTGCTGTGGAAAAAGTTGTTCAGAAGAAAAGACATACATCTAAGAAGCCATTGTCCAAGGATAAATCCAAAGTATAAGTTCTTTATGATTTTATACTTACTGGTTAATATGGACGTATGATTTGTTTAATGAATGTGCAATAGTTATATTATTTACTAATTTCAGGAGGTTGAAGAGATTGCGGCTGCCCATCATATCGGGACACAAGAGAGTGTTATAAATGTAAATGTAAGAAATTTTATTTTTAATTGTACAATTTCATGTTTCATATAACCATTATTCAAAATCCTTTTTTATTGTTGGGCAGGGTCGCACGAGCTACATGAGCCACTCAATGTGGCCAAACATGATGCCACATTCTATGCAACCAAATATGGCACAAGGCGGAAGTATCTTCCAATTTTCTCCAACTTTTTGCCCAACCGGAACAAGCTTGAACCAATTTATACCTTCTTTTTCAAGTTCACAAAACTTATTAAATGGTCAAGTTTGGGGAGGAGGACAATCAAGTATTTTGGAAGCTCAAGGTCCATATTGGAGAGGAGTACAACCAAGTATTCTAAAAACTCAATGGCAAGGATGCGGAGGACAACAAAGTTATACAGAAATGATGAATGCAGCGGATAAAAGTTAAAGACTAGTTCACTTACATTGTATTGTTTTTTTTGTATTCTTCAAGCGATGTCTCGTAGATTTGTAGCGGTTGCGCTTTGTTGAAGTTGTGACATTACCACGTTTGTGTTCTATAGTGAAACAAGCTTGTTTATGTAGTTGGAGAATCATATAGGTTATTTGTAACCTATGTTCTATATCGTGTCCTGTGTCCATATTGTGTCCTATGTCATGTCGTGTCCTACAATTTGATTGCTTGTTAGTCTTGTGATAACCTGTTATAAAATAGTGCTACTTTAGTTGTTATTGATGATAGGTTAGTCTTTTTGATTAATGGAAATGGACAAATTCAATGTCAATAAATCACAAAGCTAGGTTTTGAAAAAATTTCAGCCTGTGTCCATATCGTGTCTTGTGTCCATATCGTGTCCTGTGTCCATGTCGTGTCCTACGACTTGATTGCTTATTAGTCTTGTGATAATTTTTTATAAAATAGCGCTACTTTAGTTGTTGTTGATGATAGGTTAGTCTTTTTCATTAATGGAATGGACATATTCAATGTCAATAAATCACAAAGCTAGGTTTTGAAAAAATTTCAGCCTGTGTCCATATCGTGTCTTGTGTCCATGTCGTGTCCTACGACTTGATTGCTTATTAGTCTTGTGATAACCTTTCATAAAATAGCGCTACTTAATTGTTGTTGATGATAGGTTAGTCTTTTTCATTAATGGAAATGATAGGTTAGTCTTTTTCATTAATGGAAATGGACATAATCCTAGTAGAATGTCAATAAATCACAAAGCTAGGTTTTGGAAAAATTTCGGCAAAATCTCCCCTATTTTTGGTCCTAGCCCGACGTCTCGCGTCTTATTCAATACAACAGAAACAACACCAGTTTACGTACAAGCCCACACCGGACAGTTCTCATTCTAAATCACCATTCACACAAGCCACATTCATAGCCAAATTATCATTTCGCAACGAAAACCATAATACAATAAATTTTGAAACCATGCAGGGCTGTTCTCATCACAATTATCAATTACATACAAAGTTAGGTTTTGCAATACTACAACTTGATATTACAAAGATTAGTACATATTGATATTCCAAACTACAACAAATTGATCATTTTCCTTGGCTTTTGATTCACTTGAATAGCTTCAATCTCTTTCATTGCCTTTTCGAATCTCCACTAGCCTTTGCAAGTTGAAATCTTTACCAGCGAACTCTTTCAATTAACAGCATCCTCTCCAATGCTTCCATTGTAAAAGAGCACCAACTGAGTAGACAAGGATTGAGTGCCCACAAACATATTACCATTTAATTATAGCATCTCTTAGCCCTCCATAAAATTGGAGTTGTAAGAGTTTCAGCAATGATATTGCATACGGCCTATTCTGTAATGGCAGGATGATTGCGATTGGTACAAACATTATACACGAACTTCCTCTTGTCTTTTAAGAAAGGACGATCCTGCACAAACGATATAAAAACTTCTTGAGAAGAAGAGCTACATTAATGTGGGCACCAAACCATAACCTAATTCAAGGAGCACCCTTACAATGTTAAAGCATCCAAAGGACAACAAAACTATCATCCTATATGGTATTAGTCGTTTAAATGCAGCCAAAGAAAATTTTGAGTTTGGTGGATTTATTTTACAATGGGGGTACTCGAGGCCTCGTGCAGCACCAATAGCAATCTTTATTCTTGTGCTCCAACTCAATGGCTCTTTATTAGGTTCAATATCTGACAATATGAAGCACTTTCAATTGCCAATGAACAATAAAGACTACAGTCACTACACAACATGTGCTAATGTATGTTTTGTTCTCAACCCAACAGTGAGGAAACAAAAGCATTTACGGAAAATAAAAAGATCACCATCATTCTTCTTATCATGCTCCAGTATTTCTTTTACTTACGAAAAGCAAGCCGTGGTTCAGAAGCAAAACAGGATCGTTGCGCACTCTACCGAAAGACAAAAGGAAACACACGAAAACCATGATTTTTGTTTCTAAATCACGATGTAGAAATAATTTGCAAGATGTATGCATTTTTTTTTTCAGGACTTACAAATACTTTTTTTTTCCCAAGACAATCACAAAATCTGCGACATGAGAGCTTGATTAAATGCAGACAAACTAATCTTTATATATTCATCTATACATAACAGTTCAGTTTCATCCCTTTAACATTAGAGCAAGCCAATTTGACTCTAAGTACCCTAATTTTCGAATTAGGGTTTTTTTCCTTTCAAAAAACTCAATTTAGGGGTTTTTTTTCCCAGCAACTAAGCAATCAGTTAGGGTACTAATTGAACCAGAGAGAGAGAGAAAGAGAGAGAGAGAGAGAGAGAGACCTTCGTGGTGGGGTAACAACGTCGGATTTCCCAGCTACTGGTGGTGGTGGTGGTGGCGGCGGCGGCGGTCGCTAGCGGTGGGTAGCGCTGTGGTTGGGTTCTGGTGGTGGAGTTGGGAAGCGTGGTCGCTGGTGAAGATGGTGAGCGTGGTCGCGTGGTCGCTGGTGGAGGTGGGAAGCATCGTCGCTGGTGGTGGTGGTGTACGAGCCCCTCTCTGTCGTCTCTAAAATTTTTTGAGCGTGACATGGAGGCAGGAGAAGAGGAATGGGAAAGGGAAAGGAAAAGGAAAAGGGGGGAAGCGCCGTTCACACCTGGGTTTTCTTTTTCTTTTTTTTTTCTTTTAACAAAACGACGTCGTTTTGTCTTACGTCACGCTGATGTCAGCGGTTGTGTGGGCTGATTGTGCTTGGTTGGTTGTGTGTGTAGCATTTTCCTTATGAAAAAAGTTGCGACCCCACATTTACGAAGGAAAAAGACCTCTACTATGCATCATGCAAGCATGAAAGTCTGAGCCACTAGAAATTAGAGAAATGACAGCTAACCAATGAGCAAAACTCCGAACAGATCTCCATAACACTTCCTGGATGGAGTCTTATCCTCCAGGGTTGCACCGCCAACTTGTCTTCGCATATTTCCATATTTCCAAATTTCCAATCCATTCTGCCCACATGGGGTATCATCCTTCCATAATTTCGATCTCCTTTCATTTTCAGAGAAAAGAAAAACAAAATTAGTAGAATATACAACACGGCAAAATCTTTTCTTCCTTTTAATTCATCAATTCGAAAAGATTCATGGTGTGACTCCTTACTCATAAAAATATAGTACTATTGCACTGTTCTTAGCCCTGTTCGATTTGAGTTTTGAGATAGATTTTTGAGAGTAACGAGTGAAGAGAGATAGATAAAGAAAATTCTAAGTAATTTTCGGTGTGAAAGATGTAGTAAAAAGATTATTTACATTGATGACGAACTTTTAGGACGACCCAACAAACTTGCGTGTGTGAACAATCGGTGGGTGTACACTTTCTTTGTAATTTTTGGCCTTATCCTTTTACTGCTGTGATAAGAGATAATTTTGTATCCGTTCAAGATATGGACCAATCTCACACCATAGAGGTAGTCCAATTAAAGTCGGTAAAAAATCCAGTACAAACTGGCCCGACAAAGGAATTGATAACATGCGGGTGTAAATTGCAACCGGACCAAAGACTTCTGAGCTCCTAGATAGTTACCAGGTGAAAGGCACTGTGCGAACTGCCCTCTGGTTTATTGGACTTATATAATTGTTGGAATTACATAAATGTAATACTAATAATTTTAGAAGTATGATTTTGCAATAATAAATGTTTAATATTAATTTAAAAAAAGGAGCAAGGAAGGCTCCATTATTTTATGAAATTTTGTACAGTCATTAATTCCACATTTGTGTAGGCATTTTTTTCTTGAGCGGTGCTATCTCACCGCTCTGTTTCACTGCTCCCCCATTGCCGTGTTCAATCTCACTGTCCGTCTTGATAATCATTGGTCCGATTTTTAAAAGAATATTTTAAAATTCAAACCGCCCCAAAACATTTGAGATTGAGAGCGGTGGGAGAACGATGAAGCTGAGCGGTGTGATAGACTTTCTGTTTTTTCCTTCGTCGACAGGCAAAAGAAATGACAGAACATTAAAAAGAAGAAAGAGTAACAGCAAAAAGGACCCCACCAGGCACCAGCCTTCATCTATAAAACCCAAGCCCACTTCTCCATTTCCATACCCTCAATTAATTAATACTCACAAGCAAAATCCAACTTATCTTTTTGTGGTGTATTTGAACATGGCTTCAAAGGCTGTAGCAACAACTGTCCTTCTCCTTTCCCTCAACCTCCTCCTCCTCTTCACTCTAGTCACTTCCACTCATGTGCCCGTCTCATGCCCACCACCTTCACCAAAACCCCCCAAGCACCACCACAAGCACTCCCCGCCGGTGCCTAAGGTCGCCCCACCCACGCCGCCCAAGGTCACCCCACCCACGCCGCCGAAGCCCACTTGCCCTAAAGACACCCTGAAACTGGGCGTCTGTGCCGACTTGCTGAACGACTTGGTTCACCTTGTCGTCGGGACCCCAGCGAAGACCCCGTGTTGCTCCCTCATCGAGGGGTTGGTCGATCTTGAAGCGGCTGTTTGCCTTTGCACTGCCATCAAAGCCAATGTGTTGGGAATCAACCTTAACGTTCCAGTTTCCTTGAGCTTGCTTCTCAATTACTGCGGAAAGACCGTCCCGAGCGGCTTCGAATGCAATTAAACAACTATATAAGCTGCATTTTGTTCTCTCATAATGCCATTATTATTGTCTCTCCTCCTTCCTAAAAGGTTTATATAAGTTGTTTTTGCTTATGTTGGTGTGTGGTATTTGGTTTTGAGATTATGGTTGTTTTGTTTTTGAGGTATTGTCAAATGTACTATGTTGTAGTGTGTGCGTGTAGTTCAAGTTTTTATCACGTTTATATCTACAGTCCTATTTTCTCTAATAATTTCACGGCTCCATTTTGATGCTTTTTTTACTTTTACTTTTAACAGAGTCAACTTTTATGGAGTATTAGTTTAAGCCAAAGAATAATCCAGTGTTGAAATTTAGGTGGATTTCAATCCAAGCAACTTGATAAAGCCCAAAAAGACTTAGGGTTCTTATAATCAATGGTCGAATAAGTGGCCGCTGGTCAGAATATTAAGATGTCTTGACTGCAATAAAAAATTCTCGGCTTCTTTCCTTCCGATCCCAAAAAACTGGGAAGGAAAGACGCCGAGACTTTTAATTTGATTGCGGCCAAGGCATCTCAGAATATTGAGGGCCTAGCTAGACATCAGACTTTTGGATTCATCTCTCATCTATTCAACCTAACACTCGTATATCGAGCCTTGAGTACTCAATTTAAGTTCAAAACTCGAGTCCAGGCGTTGGCAAAAAATGAAATCACGGTTGTGTTTGGATCAAGTACTTGTAAGGATTTTTTAGAAATGCAGAAGAGAATATAAAACAATTTGTCAACGGAAAAGACTATGTACGTAGTTCAGAAGTTAATTGTACGTTGCCCTTGCATTTCCTTTTCCCTCAATAAATTGCTAGTAAATAAATGCTCGATCTAGACACATCCTAAGAACTTTAGCTACAGAATCGCTCAACCGAGAGACGATTTAGTGCCTTTGAGACACTGCCATGTGGTACCCCATAGATATCGAATAATTTTTCTCGCTCAGCCTTGGCCAAAAAATAAGCAGGCTCATATTCTGTAAATCAAGCCGTAACTGATCTGGATGGGCCCAGAGGGACTGAAGTACAGTAAACACCATGGGCTGAGAGATCGGGCCCAGAAAAGATTGGGCAACTCTCTCTCATAACAAACTCTGGGTGGGCCTGCTTTCAGGTGGCCTGACCCGCTCGTGTCGCACCCGGAAAACCATCAAGGTACATGTAGTACAGACGTTAAGTCGCATAATCTTTCAATGTGTCGTGCATGCATTCGCTCTCTCAATCATTGCTCTTGCGAATTTAAAAGGTTAATGTTTTTCAAAGACACTTTCAAGCACGCGCTTCCGCTCACGCACGCGATTCATGTGATTTAAGTATGGACTAGCTAGTACTTCAAATGCCCCCTAAAGTATATATTGTTGGGCGATAATTTTTTCATTAGTATATAACATCATATGCAATCCTTTTTTTTTTGAAATGTGAGAAATGAATCGGAGTATTAATCATTTGAGATGTTTACAAAGATTAGAGAGATCGAAAGCACAAACGGCATCAGAACTAGACAAAAGCATCGTACCTAAGCTGACACCATGCCCTCGATAATCATATGCTACCCCAAACGATAAGAAAAATGAAATACATAAAGTTGGCAAGGAGCCAATCGGAGGAAGTATACAGGAACGAAAAGCTGCAAACAACTAAAGGCCCCATCAATCTTCAGCAGTCAAATTTAAGCCCATTTATTCTAGAACCCGTTTCGTGGACTCAAATCCACTGAAGATCGCTTCTCAAAATGACAGCCCAAATTAACGCTCGAGAGCTATTCGTGAACTGGAAACTAACGAAAATGTCGCAAACCTGCAACTGTGGGGGTGTAAATGAACTGAGCAATTCGTGAACTATTATCGATTCAGTAAGATCTCATTCGAGTTCTATTCGGTCTACCAAACAAGTCGAACACGAGTCTCAATTTTTTGGGCTCGCTTAATAAATAAGTCGAACCTCAACCTGATAATATTCGACTTGATTAGACTCGCGAATCTGAAGTTTGACATATATAAACTTATGCGTTTCTTGTACTTAAAAAAAATTATATATGTTTTTATAATCTTAGACATGTATGACATTTTAATGTACAAAAAATTTTTTTTATCTACAAATCTAGATCGCATGAGAGCATAAATACCGATATTTTGACTAGTTAAAGAACATGACCAGTTCGAGTTCGACATAAACCTAGACAAACTCGGCTTGAACTTGGCTTGTAAAATCTTCGTTGAGCTCGAGCTTGCTAAAAGCTTAATGAGTAAACTCGAACTTTCTAAAGCTCAGCTCGATTTTTCTCGTCTGCGGCCCTGCTGGTTACAAGAGAACAAAACTATATACTGCAAACAGCCAGCTTAGCTCATGGAAATCCGTGCAAGCTTCACTATGGTTTCTGAAACCAAAGAGGACCGCTTCACGGATTGAACTGATCGATCATCAGCCCACCGGGTCACGGATGTTGCTTTGGAATCCCCAATGGAAGTGGAACCCTCCAAATTCTTCAGCTTTGGAACTCTTTGGAGTCATCAAAATATTGTCCTTTGTTTAAATCTCATGGAAAACAACTCACGGGCTGTTCATAGAATTCAGCTATAAAAACTAAACACCAAAAACACATCAAGACCCCCCCTCCCCCCCAAAAAAAATGAAGGTATAGAAACCAAGAAAACCTCTAGGAGCCCTAGCTGCTAAGGACTAATGGGTTCTAAGGTCCTGATACCAATGTTCTTCACATGCATGTCGTTCATGGTGATTTCGCTACCACCCATATTTGCTTGTGGTGGGTGTTGCCCTACACCAACCCAACCACCTCACCACTGCCCTAGCCCGCCTTCTACTCCCCGGCCCCACCCACCAAGCGCTCCCCGGCCCCAACCACCAAGCGCTCCCCAGCCCCACCCGCCGCCCCACAGAGGGCGGCCCAAGGTGTCGCCGCCTTTGCATAAACCACCGCCGGGAACTTCACTGCCCCCGCCGGTTACAACTCCGCCAATTTACAATCCCCCGGGCGTATTACCTCCTATAATAAACCCTCCGGGAACCACTCCTCCCTATCCGCCTTATAGGGGACCTCCAGGACCTCCTTCCGGTGGTCCTCCTGGAGGAGGTGGCGGAGGCGGAGGGGGGCCAGGTGTCAGCCCACCGCCACCGCCCGCCACCCAACCGAAATGCCCGATCAACGCGCTTAAATTAGGGTTGTGTGTTGACGTGCTTGGAGGGTTGGTGCGTATTGGGATAGGGGACCCGATTGAGAACGTGTGTTGCCCAGTGCTTAAAGGGTTGCTTGAGCTGGAAGCAGCTATTTGCCTTTGCACTACCATAAGGCTTAAGCTTCTCAACCTCAACATATTCCTTCCTCTTGCTCTTCAGGTGCTTGCTACTTGTGGGCTTACTCCGCCGCCTGGTTTCGTGTGTCCACCTCTCGTGTAGTTCATTCCGTCCGACGTCTTGTATAACCGTCATCGTTTTTTGTATCTGTATTTCATGTATAACCGTCATCGTGTGTCCACCTCTTGTGTGGTTTTTGTTTTGTGTTATATGATTTGGCTTCTTGATGAATACGAGGGCATGCATGTTGTTGAATTAATTTTCGATTCGGGTTTTATTCTCCAGAAATTAATTAACACGTTACCATCTGTGCCGAAAATAACCCAACAACATCGTCGGTCCACAAAATGACCTTTAATTCAATATATGTCCTCAAGACCAAAAAGAAATGGAATTTTACAATTTAATTTTTGTTAGTTTTAGTGAACATATTTGAATAAAAATGTACTCCTATGAGGACGAGGATAAGTATTGTCAATTGTCAGCTGGATTGATGTTTTTTTTAATCATATATAAGTGCACACTTTTATTAAGCTCAAAACAAGGAAAACAAGAATTTTCAGGGAGTCAATCCCTTTACAGAAACAACTTACAACAGAAACAAAGCAAAAATAACCACTTATCAAACTAGAACTCCTAACTATACAACCTCCATAACTCTGTTAGATAGTCCTCAAATCGCACAAATATTCTTATTTTGAGTCTTTGACTGTATGGTTCATATGTCTCCTTGAGCTGAGAAAATCCCAAATTGTAGCTTCAATCCCATCAGCCACTTGGGTATACCCTTTTGCCATTGTTCAAAAGATTCTAGAATTCCGTTCCGGTCACAACCCATAAACAGAAGCAGCCAAAGTGTTTTTAAGGCTAATGAAACTCAGCTAAGTATTAGTACCCCTTCCATTGGAGAGAACCAGTTAAGAATTTGCTCTAGGCTCATAGGCATCCCTTGAACTCTATTCGTAGACATCATCTGTTGCCACATTGCCAAAAGAAAAGGAGCACTCAAAAAAAAAAAAAATGTTGATGGGTTTCCTTCATTGAATTACATAGACAACACAATTCATCCACTTACAAGCCCAAGTTTCGTAACCTATCTTTAGTACTTAAATGTTGGAGAGCAGCCGACCAAAGAATAAAAGACCACCTAGGCACATTATGTCGACCCCAGATTATCTTAGACCAAGGGTTTTGTGGGTACTTCACCCTTATGGTATTCCGAGCTGATCTAACATTGAAAGAACCATTTGGATGAGGCACCCAAATGACAGTAGTGTCTTCCTACTCAGAATTTGGTCCAAGAGAGTGAGGAGATTGGGCAATAATAGCTGGATTAATGTTATACGTAAAGTCGCCATTAACTATCACTTTTTTTTATTTTTATGTTGATAAAAAAACTCACTTTTTATCTCAAAATTAAAATTAAAATTAGAAGCCATTTTTTAGGGGTTTGTGTGTGTGTGTACATGTGTGTGTCTCTGGTAGGTGTACCACTTTTTAACGTTTTCAGGTGCTTCAAGAACAAATGCCATTTTTTTATGCCTATTTTGATGGTACTCCACTAGCTGCAATGAGTTTCAGTATAGGAATTTTACCCAACTAGTTTCAGTACAGGGTGAGACTTGAGAGATCTTTTTGAGCAATCTTTTAAGAGAGATAGAACAATAAATAAATATTGCAAGAAATCTTTAATCAAACTGAATTTGATGAGGGCCAACACGAATTTCACCCAATTTTGTCACACCCAACAATATAATTAATCTTTCATTGTATTTTTCAACCACTCAGCATTGCGTAACTCGAAATGACATACTAGTGTTTTTAATTCCGTCCCCACTTGTCCTTACCATTTTTAATCCTCCATTGGAAGCAATATCAATATTCCTATATCGCTATCGAGATTACTGCGAGGATCCAACTGGAGTGCATGTTTTCTAAGGCCTTGTACGGCTTAAAAAGCTATTGTGGATTATTTTTTTAATTTGTTAGTTTTTGTCAATTTTTCATCGAATTACTCTTGGCTGTATCAAATTATACTTGGCCGCTACGAATTGCATTTTGCAGCATCAAATTACTCTTGGCCGCATCGAATTGGACACTACGAATTGCTCTTGGCCGCATCAAATTGCACTTTAACGCTACGAATTGCGCTTGGCCGCATCTAATTGCACTTGGCCGCATTGAATTACACTTGACCGCTATGAATTCTTCTTGGCCACATCAAATTGTTCTTGGCCGCATCAAATTGCACTTGGCCGCTACGAATTGCTCTTGGCCGCATCTAATTGCACTTGGCCGCTACAAATTGCTCTTGGCCGCATCGAATTGCACTTGGCCCACTACGAATTACTCTTGGCTTGGATTATTGCTTCGTCATGACGAAATAAATCTAAAAAGCAAAAAATTATGACCAAAACATAATTTTTTTGAATTAAGACAAAAATAAGCCAATAATTCAATTTTTTCGTTTTTATTCAAAAAAAATTGAGTTTTGATCGTTATTTTTTACTTTTTAAATTTCTTTCGTCATGACGAAGCAATAATCTTTAAAAAATTTATGAAAAACTAACAAATGCGAATTTTTTTGAATAAGGATAAAAAAAAAAAATCCATTCTGAATTATTTAGCCGAACAACCTCTAAGCCACAAACGTGATCAAACATTCTCAAAAAGCTGAAAGAAAAAAGTGGAAAAATCTCGAAAGAGAAAAGAGGAAATATCTTTTACCTTCTGTTCAAGTAGTTAGAGTTAAACTCAATCTCGAAACCCATAATCAGCCAAAAACTTTTCGTTTATTAAGGGGGTGTTCGGATAAATAAGCCAAAGTGGTTTATTTTTTATCCTTATTCAAATTTTTTTCCTATCACTTGGCTTATTGTCAATTTTTTGGGGATTATTGCATCCTCATGACAAGAGGAATCTAAAAAGTAAATATTTTTGACCAAAATCCAATTTTTTTTGAATAAAGACGAAACAATTGGCTTATTTTAGTTTTTTTGTGGGTTTGTTTGGCTCATTTTTGGCGGAAAAGCCATTGGCTTTTTTAGAAGAACAAGGCCTTTAGTAACCTCTCAGCAATCTAAGCAGTGGCAAAAGCACAAGTAGTTTGTTCCTCATTTTCTTACTAACGTCTTGTTTTCCTAAGTTTTTTGTGAATTTTTTGTTTTGTTTTGCCCTTATTCAAATTTTTGGGTGTTTGTTAGTTTTGTGCTAAATTTTTTTAGATTATTAATTCGTCTCGACGAGAGTAATCGAAAAACCAATATTTTTTTTACTTTTATCCAAATTTTTTAGAAAATATCCAAGATAAAGTCCAAAATTCGGTTTTTTTCTTGGATATTTCAAACAATATTTGGGTAAAATTAAATTTTTTTTACTTTTCCAATTCTCTCTCGTCAAGATTAATCAATAATTAATCTACAAAATTTTAACTCAAAACTAACAATTACGGCCAAGATCAATTGAAGCGATCAAACGCTCAGAAGGAACTTTGCCCAAAACCGGAACTCCACTACGGAAACCAATTACGGCGTCGTCACGACCATCTTCTTCGTGTCTAAAACCCATTGCGCTCCAAAACCCTAAAAACTGAGTAAAAACCACCAAAAAATCCCGGAGAAACTTCTCTCTCTCTCTCTCTCTCTCTCTCTCTCTCTCTCTCTCTCTCCTGAGAAAAAGAGAATGGGAATATTTGAGCCGTTTAGAGCAATCGGATACATTACGAGCAGCTTTCCTTTCCCTCTGTGCAAAGATTAGGCACCGAGACCTTTGTCACCGTCAGCGTAGGCAAAGCATGGCAGATTAACAACGTAATTTCTTTTTCGTTTTGGTTTTTTGACTTTTTGGTCCCCAAAGTATTTTCGTTGTGCCATTTTGGTCCTCAATATTTCAATTGCTAATATTGCATCCACAAAGTATCAATTTTGTCTTTAAATGGTCCCTGCGGCTGACGCCGCTCCTTCCCTCCTTCAAAACCAAGGGCAATTTTGGCATTTCACCCCCTCTCTCCCTCAAAATGACGTCGTTTGGTTAGCCAAATTGGCTTTTTGACTTTTTTGATTCCCAAAGTATTTTCGTCGTGCCATTTTGGTCCCCAAAGTATTTCCGTCGTATCATTTTGGTCCCCAATATTTCAATTGCTAACATTGCATCCACAAAGTATTAATTTTGTCTTTAAATAGTTCCTGCCGCTGAAGCCGCTCCTTCCCTCCGTCAAAACCAAGGGCAATCTTGGTATTTTACCCCTCTCCCTCAAAACGGTGTCGTTTGGTTGGAATTTGAAAATATTGATTTTTTTCTTCCATGATTCTTTTAGGGTTCTCATTGAAAGCCTTAAATTCAAAAAAATAATTATGACCCTTTAGCATAAAATGATCAAAAAATTAAGATCTTCGCATCGGTTCAAACAGGTTGAAAATTGAAACACTTGATTTTTTTAGGCTGTTTATATATTAAAAAATATGGTGAAAAAATTAGTTCAAAATTTTAATCTGTTTGAATCAGTGAGAAGATCTTAATTTTTTTGATTATTTTATCTTAAAGAGTCATAATTATTTTTTTAACTTTAAATCTTTCAATGAGAAACCTAAGACAACCATGGAAGAAAAAAATTAATATTTCCAAATTCCAACCAAACGACGCCGTTTTGAGGGAGAGAGGGGGTGAAATATCAAGATTGCCCATGGTTTTGACGAAGGGAAGGAACGGCATCAGCCGCAGGAACCTTTTAAAGACAAAATTGATACTTTGAGGATGCAATGTTAGCAATTAAAATATTGGGGACCAAAATGGCACGACGGAAATACTTTGGGGATCAAAAAAGTCAAAAAGCCAATTCGGCTAACCAGATGACGCCGTTTTGAGGGAGAAAGGGGGTGAAATACCAAAATTGCCCTTGATTTTGACGGAGGGAAGGAACGGCGTCAGTCGCAGGACCATTTAAAGACAAAATTGATTACTTTGGGGATACAATGTTAGGAATTGAAATATTGGGAACCAAAATGGCACAACGTAAATACTTTGGGAACAAAAACGTCAAAAAGCCCTTTCTTTTTCCTCTCCCTAATCTAGATATACCCTGGTTTTTTATCGTGTAGGTCGTTGAAAACTCGTTATTCTGGCTCAGTTGGGATAGATTATACTTGTTTGCTCTTTGATATGGATATATTATATATATATATATATATATATATAGTTTTGTTTTGTTTTGTTTTGTCTTTTGCAGTGTGCTAAGCTGAATTTGGTGCTCGTTGGTAAGACTTCATTAATTTCGTACTTTCGCAGCTGTTAACATCTTTTAGCATTTTGGTTAATTTTCAGATTTATGTTGTCCTCATGTGTGCTTAATTATGTATTCCTCTATGTGTTCTTCTGTTGTGCTTTTGTACTTGCAGTATTGGCCTTGTTAAACTCTGCAGGCTACTGATATGAACTATGAAAGACCTTCAGAACATGAATTTATGAAGTTGGCGTTTCTGTGCTGTTATCATTTCAATGGATTACTCGTGTTAAGGCTAACTTGTAGAATTTGTAAGAACTGCATGCTTTTGATATGAAGTCCATGGAAAACATGATTTCTAAGGTCGCTGTAAAAAGTTTATTCTTGTGGTGTTCTTGTTACATTGATTTTTTTTTTCTCACGTTAATCAATCTACCTTAATTATGCTGCTTTGCACACATCTACCACAAGGTTCAGTGTTTTTGTTGCAAAGAATTTTTTTGGTGATGATGAAGAAGTTGTAACCAAACATAACCACAGTCCACACTAAAGACCGTCAATGGTCGTATTTGCTGGTATGTGCAACTGATAGCAGAATACAATATATTCACATGTGCCAGAGTATAATAGATTACCAGATACCAGTAATCGGAGTTTGGTTGATAGAGCTAGTGTGTGTTCATATCTTTCTTTTTTTTGGGTAAGTTTGTGTGTTCATATCTTTGCGTGCCTGTTGCTTTGACGGATAGAATTATTTGGGATATTATATTTGATTTTTAGTAACGCTTTTGTTTCTTTAGCTATCCTTTTTCTAACCGAGCTCGATCCATTGAAAATTTTAGCTAAGCTCCTATAATGCCTAAGAAGATACGCACTAGCTCTTGCTTCCTATCGGGACTACGTGCAAGTTTGCTGCTTACGGCAATGACATTGCAGTTTTTAAGCGTGCGCATCAGGTTTGTTATCGAGGACACTTTTTGGTATGAGAATTGAGAAGGTTAATGTTCATTAATTCGAAACATGTCTTTGTTTGGATGCTGCTGGTACCTTCAGCATATGGGGTGTCCAGTTGATAAAAAAACTAATTTATGCCGAATCATCAAACAAGAGTTTAGCAATTGGCAACCTAAACAACCATGGTATAGTTTCAATGTATGGAATGTTATGTTGAAATAGTAAGCATGATTCCCACATTTGGGAACTGTTCTTTTGGAGACTTGGTACTGATAAGCTTCAAAATAATTGGAAGAATTTAGTCAAAAATCTGATGAAGATTTTCGCCATTACGTATTTGATTTTGTGAGTGTTTCAATAAATGTAAGCTTATAAATTAAGTGTGTAGCTTTGCCTATAATTAGGCTTGTAATTCATATTGTAGAAGTATGGGAGTTGAGGGAGAGAAAAAGAAGAGAGACGTGAGTGAGAGCTTTGTAATTGTTTGTGCACTTTATCAATAAAAATATGCTTACTAATGTGTGTGAGAAATATCCTACTCCCATCAGTGATATGTATAGCTTCCGTTTTCCAACATGTTACTATGGCTTCAATTTATCTATTATACTCTTTTATCTATTATACTCTTTTATTTATTGTTGATGATGCATTTGTAGCTATTTGCTAGTAATTTTTTTTTGTTATTGGTCAGTTGATATTATTAGATTTGATCCTACTAATAAGAAATATGACTTTCGTATATCTTTCTTCTTCGTAATGTAGAATGCATGTTTTTGTGAGTATTTGAAATTGTTGGGTTGTTTCTTTTATTCTGTAACAATTGAGCCTATTGATAGTTTGAATGTATGCAATCTGCCTTGGTTAATCTCTGTTCATGCTTAAGTTCTAAGAAATATATTGAAATTGGCGATGAATTTTTTGTTGCTGGCTAATTTAATATCCCAATCTCAACAAGAAAAAAAAGCTGAAACAGATATATATATATATATATATATATATATATATATATTTGCTTTTTCCTTAATTTTTCCCCCAAAAGTCTAGTGTATAGATTTCCGCCCACCCACCACCCCACCCCCCAAACCACACGCCCCCCCCCCCTCCTCTTTTTCTATCTATTTTTAATCTTTTTATAGACTAATAAAAAAAAATTTTGAGCAACTATTCAAACAACTTCAGCAACAATGAAAATAAAGACACAAAATAAAAGAGAGTTAAATTAGTGCAACTAATTTTTTTTTGATCAGCAGAAAATATTTTATAAATCTTTGAAAAAAATTACAAAGATGTAGCGGATAACGGTCATACCGGCATACGCCACCCAAGAACAAAAACACCATGGTAAAAATCAATACCAAAACATCCACTGAAACAACCCAAACAAACATAAAACTTAATACCAAAAGAAACAAATCGAAACTCAAGAGAGCAAATCAAAAAGACAAAGCCGGAACCAAGAAACAACCCATACCTGCCAAACCTCAATTTTTCCACACTCTAGATATTATTTGCAACTGTGCAATTGCCAGAGCCTTGATTGACAAATATTAGTAGTATCAGATATTTTAAAAGTCTCCGCTAGTCAAAATCAAAACAATTAGGTTTGGAATCTTCCCTTTAACTTTGTCTCCTTTTTTCCATGTGAGGATGCATTATTATCACCAGATTTTGATTCACGGGTTGACTGTAGGATGGAAAACGTCAAAGACTTTCTTCTAAACGAGGCCCATGGGCTACGAGCTAAAAGCCTAGCTAGAACTAGCTACGTACAAATTATAGTCTCTAAGCTCAAACCAACTTTTGTAGTTTTTGGAGACGTGCAACTGGCATATTGCATGCAGTCATAGTCATTCATCATAACGTTTGGGTCTCATTTGATTTTCTAGCTGGTTGCTTGGTTCTGGGTTGTTTTTAGCAGGAGCATATATTGGAGTTTTTGGTTAGGTTTTCTTTGCCATTTTGGCATTTTTTTGGTGGGGTTCTGATTGGCGTACATCTTGACTCTTCTTCCAATCTTGGGTAGCGCTTACCGTTGTGCCTATGGCCTATTTTAATCTTCTTTTTTGTATCCATGCCGGTAATTTTTCATTCCATGTAAAGTTACAATCATTACACTTACCGCATAAGCAAACCATGATAAAAATTATCACTGCAATATTTAGAACAAACATTTTCTACATTTATTTGACAAACAACATCAAATTTCACAAACAATATCATCCCAAAGGAAATGAGATGTTATCTTGAACACACACGTGTACTCCATACGTACACTATGAGTACAGAATTCATCACGCAAATGCTACCAACGTACAGAAAAATATCCAAAAAAAAAAAAAAAGAGTTTCAAGATCTAAGAAACATCGACTTTTGCCCCATCTGGAATGGATCTGGTCTCCCTATATATAATTTCACTATGAAGTAATTTATTGAAATTTAACATATATAGGATTTCGATCCGGGTTGATAAAATGGGAGTTTGGTTTAGGCACATTGGAAGCCAGGAGGGGCATTTTTTCCACAAACATTAAGAAGCAAGGTGAGGGAGAGAGGGATGTTGAGGTTGATGCCCAAAATGTTTGCTTTGATGGCAGTGCAAAGGCAAACAGCTGCCTCAAGATCAGCAAGGCCTTGGATGAGACTGCAGCAAGGAGTTGTTGGAGGAGTACCCACAACAACATTGATCAACCCACCAAGCAAATCAATACAGACACCTAGTTTTAGGGCATCTCTGGGGCAAGTAGTGGCACTACTGGGAGTAGTAGGGTTGGGACTTGGCCTTGGGTTTGGGTTTGGGTTTGGCCTTGGGTTTGGGTTTGGGTTTGATGGACAAGTCCCACATGCACTCACAAAGGTAAAGAAGAGAAGGTTGAGCAAGAGAAACAAAGTGAGTGATGCATTAATGCCCTTGGAACCCATCTCTGATCAAACCCACAAAAAATACTTCTAAAATTTTGGATAGTAGAAATTGTAGGAGGAGGGGGGTGTACTTGTGAGGATGAAGGGATTTGGACTGAGGGATGAGTTTTTATAGGGTGGAAGATGGGGTTCTTATTTGAAATATTGATTTGGAAATTAGAACCACTCCCCCTCCCCAAAACACCCACCCACCCTCCCCCGCAACCCCCCACCCAAAAAAAAAACCTATAATAAGAAAAGGGCAAAATTGAACAATGATAAAGTACGATAACGCTCTACAGTATAGGTGAGAGAAAACACTGGACAAGGAGTTCCCGTGGTGCATAACCTGAATTAATTTAGCACACAATGGGTCGTAGTGTGCCTTGGTATGCTTCACCGGGATTTCATCACTTTGATTGAACTATTGATCAGTTTGAAGATCTCGCTGAGTTGATCATTTAGGGAAAAAATTAAATTGGTCGGATGCGTTGAGCCTCTTGGCCAAACAATATTTATGATACAAAATGAACAATATGTATAATTATAAAAATATACTGTATGACAAAATTTATTGTGACCATGTTCTTATCGAAATGAACGGTTTAGATAACAATGATGTGATTTGGATAATATCCATTCACACGTACTACATTTTCGTAGTGCATTAACTAGTGCACTAAGAAAACTCCTTGTACTAAAGGATAAACCGTTTTTGAAAATGTTACAATGCCAAAGTAAAAATATAAAAAGAAAAAGGACGTTTGAAGTGTTGAAGGTATAAATAATAAAGTTGTTACTCTCGTTAATAGCCTAATCTCTTAGATGAGTTGAGTTTACAATCTAATATGGTATCAGAGCAGGCAATAGATTTTGGGTTCGAAACTCATGGCCTACTTAATGATTAAAATTTATACGCGTTTAGCCCACTTATGGACCAGAGTCTAGCTACACGTGAGAGGGTATGTTAAGAATATAAAAAATAAAGTTGCCCCTCTCTCTAACAGTTTAAGCTTTTAGATGAGTTGGTATTTAACAACCTAATATGGTATCAAAAAAGGCAATAAATCATATATTCGAACCTCACCGCCTGCCTAATGTTAAAATATTTACACATGTTTAGTCCGCTTATGGAAAAGAGCCAGACTACACGTGAGGGGGTGTGTTGAAGGTATAAATAATAAAGTTGCCCCTCTCGCTAGTAGCTTAAACTTTTAGATGAGTCGGCGGTTAACAATCTAATATTTATGAAGTAGCTTGATCGCTGGAAATTCTTTACCATTTTTTTTTTTTTTTAAATTAAAGCCAAAGCCAAATTGAGGCTTAGTTTGGCAAGGAGCCAACCAAGCACATCAATGTAAATTGTAGTAAACAGAGCACAAACAATGACAACTTATATCAAAACCTGTTGGACAACTAACTCTTACAGATTTGGCTTGATTGGCAAGGAGCCAACCAAGCATACCAATGTAAATTTGCAGTAAAAAGAGCACAAACAATGACAACTTATCATCAAAACCTGCTCAGCAATTAAGTTGAGGGGGACAAATCATCACACTGGTAAACCAAAATCAAACGAACTCCTACGGATTGAATATTTTGAGAACTAAACCAATCCACGAGATGCATAGAACCTAACAAGTCCGAACCATGCATTAGGCTACAGCGAGGTTAATTCCGGTTTTAAATCACGGTTTACTTCAAGTTGAGAAAAATTAGTCAGAAAACATTTGAAGCAACAAAGATTTGCTTGAAAACTGAATGAAAAAAATGGAAGATTGGATCGAGCACCTACACATATCAGATTGAACTGATTTCTAAGGGGCTGACTCGCGCGAATTTTTTTTTTCTCTTCCAGTCGGTATGAAGTGTATCGGTACCTGTAGTGGGGTTCAATATCAATTAATATAGTATATGAAAACTGCAAATTCGGGTCAAATTAGAACCAGAACAACAGGCATAAAACCGTAAACCAAATCATTTGATTTAGTTTTTATTTTTTTAAACCATGGCCAAGCCACGCTGCCTGAAAGCCAAATGAAACTTGATGATATGAATCGGTTTGGACAAGATTCACAGCTTCGACGGTTCTTTTCCTCTACTTTAGTTGAGTTGAGTTTTGTTCACCCTCCATTTAAGAGGGTGTTACCCTCCTTCTTATTGATTGAAATGGTGTGGATCTTATTACAAAGTGATGTCATGCTTACTAAAAAGTGTATTGCAGGCGTGTGATCTACACTATTTCAACCAATAAAAATGAAAATAATATTTACTCTTCTTTAAAGAAGGTGAACAAAAATACACTCACCCAAATTGCTTGGTTCAGTTCATGGAATGGGATTATGTAAGTTTCACGAGCGGCAATTGAACTTACTATGGGCTCCACTCCACTTACTATGGGCTCCACTCCAGTGGAGTTTATTACCGAATCCGTGGAAAGAAATTTCACGTCAAAGGTTGTCTTGAGTTGTCAAATTTTTCTTCCTTTCACATTAGGCATCCCTAACATTTCATCTTTATTTTTTATAACCAAGTAACAACTCTATAGTTGAGCCATAATTTGATCCGATTGTGCAATCCAAATCTCGGAGGAATTAGCGTGACCACACTAGTCACGGCCCCCCACTTACTATCAGGGTACTCATCCGGTGGTGAATCGAACCCATGACCAATGGGAGTTTTCCCAAAGTCAATCATTTATCTTTATCAATGGGCAAAACCCCTGGGTTTAATCCTGTGTAGCCAATTTGCAAGGATTCTTTTTTCAAAGGGGTGCAATCTTGGTGTGTTTTCTTCTTTGAACTGTGGGTGCGATCTTGTTCGTTTAGCTAATAGACAAGTGGGCAATACTCATTCTTTGTGGAGCTCACATCGAGCTCCACTTTAACAACCACAACCGTTCAGCTTTAATGGTTTGTTCTTTTACCCATACGGCTAAAAGCCAACTTAATCTCATATCAACAAGTGTTTGATCAACAAAACACTTGTCTAATCTTAAACCGAGAATTGAATACTTAATCAAGTACTTACCAATATCTAATTGCGATCATTTTTGGAAAAAAATAACTCTAAATCAAGTCCTAAAAAATGAACGACGCTGATAATGGCTGAAATAGGTACTAGTACTATTTACACAAAATATGTAATATTCCCTCTCTTTTTGGGTGACTGAATCACAAGGTATAGGACTAAGAATAGTTGGATTGGGCCACACAAGTCCAACTGCAAGTGCTTCGTGGTTCTGTTTCAGATTATCAAAATTTCTAGAACGAAGGCTATGCATGAACTATTTAGATTTGGACCATTTCTAGGCTGTCAGAATTTTTTTTGGACAGCCTAACCTAAATATTGCTCGTTTTGGGTATTCAAAATTTCTGTGCATGGTTTCTAATAAATTTTCTCTCTCTATCTTTCTACACTTAATATTTTCAAAAACCTCTCTCAAAATCCAAAACGAACAGGATCGATTTGGACCATTTCTAGCCTTTCAGAAATTTTCCCCCTTTTTTTATTAACGAAAGTCGGTATTATAAGAAAAGTTAGATTAGTACATTGAAATAGGGATTGAACTTTTGATATACTCTCTTCTGTTGAAATATTAAACTATCTTTTTTATCATCTAGTGTTGTGCTCATTCAATGCACGGGACAAAAAAATAATTTGTGCTGGTTCGACACTTTATAGTGAGAACCACACAAACATGCGGTGGAAAGATAAGTTGGGCCACCACATAAAAATTGTCACTGGAGCATTGGATTATTTTGTCTCAATTCTCCTAAAATCTCTCCCCCTCCCCACGTTTTCTCTCTCTCCCTCTCCCTCTCCCTGTCCCTCCCCATTTAAACAAATTAAAAGACAATCAAAACTCTAAAAAATTAGCAATGGAGGTTTAAAGGATTAGTAGGCCTAAACACATTCTAATAGGATATAGATAGATAGATAGATATATAGATAGATAGATAGCGGGGCGGTTCCAGGGACATTTATAAAAACATTTAAAAAAATCTTGTAGTTCCCGATCAAATTTTGATGATTCGAGCCGCTCAATGTAATCAGAACGTGATTTTAAGAATAGTTACGAGAAATCAGCAAAAAAATGACCGGGAATGGCTTGATCTGAGCAGTTTTAGCTCAGATTTGATGAACGGTTCAATTAAAAACTGCTCAAAACAAGCACTTTCCGGTCATATTTTTTGCTAATTTCTCGCGGGCATCCTTAAAATCAGATTTTCACACATTGAACGGTTTGGATCATAGAAATTTAATCGGGAACTATGAGATTGCGATTTGAGGTGTTTTTAGATGTTTTTATAGATGCCTCGGAACCCAATTAGGGTGCGATAATTTCACTCTCTCACAACCGTACCTCTCTTTCTTTCACATATATCCATATGAGTAATTATTTAGTCCGGAAGTATTGTCTCGTGGTACTCTAGACAATGGCGTATCCAGAAAACTATGTAAGTGGGGGCACTTTTAAACACATTTCAACTACAAAATTTGGTTTTAAGCAACGTTAAAACATTTGTGCTAAGAATTGAAAAACCTAACATAATTTTTTAATATAGTAAATTACATAGGATATAAAAACAATTGAACTACTTGAATTGTCTCAGCGGATCAAGTTTAAGAGCAATTCACCACACAATATTTAGCATTATTGCTCCCATTGTTAATAATTGCTAAAGTATAAAACATATAACCCATGGTTTAGGCATTTTTGAATTTTGAACATTATGCATTAAAGAGTTCCAAATAGTAAGTGGCGGCTATTTTTCACATTAGACATCTCATTCGCTGGTCTAATGACAATGTTCAAATTTGTGGAAAAAAAATTGAGAATGAAATGATATTCGACTAGAGAAAATACAAACTATACATTTTAAAATCTTAAATTTATAAATAAATAAATAAAAAAGAAATTGAGTGGGGGCGCGTGCCCCCGCTCGTCCTATTCTCCCTCCGCGACTGACTCTAAACCACTTTACAATCACACATTCATGTGTGTGTAAAGTGTTTGTGTGAATGTGTGGTTATATAATTATTGCCCCCGAAATCCACACCACACCCAGTACCACTGCAGCCAATAAAAAATTCCACAGTCTTTTTGGTTCACGCATCGAGTATGAGTTATGAGTATTCGTTAGTTTAACATAATTATATTTTTAATTGCTCTGTGGAATGATATACCGTCAGATTCTTCGCTGTCGTGATTTTACAGTAACTACGTATCCAATTCTTCCACTTGGTAAAACGTGGCTCCAACCTCCCCATAAAACCAAAACCCATGCCCTTTACGACCACAAATTTGAATTTCCCGTTTGGCAGCGTTGCTATGGGTAGATTTGGATTGAAAAATTAAATATTTTTTTTTGTTATTATTTAAATTTTATTTTGCATTTGTTTGTTTTACGTTAAATTTTTGTGACTTATTGAATCGTTTCGACTAGAGAAATCGGAGAAGCAAAAAAAAATTGATTGAAACTTATAATTTTTAAATAAAGACAAAAATAAGTCAAAATGAAAACATTTGTTTTAAAACTTTTTTTTGTCTTTTTTAAATAAATTATTATGAGTTTTGATCAAAATTTTATATGTTAAGAAAGACGAAAGATGTATTATTGATTATATTATCAAATATAACCATAGCATGCCTTTATATAGGCTACATCGTTTTTGGTCACTCAGAAATCTAAACCAAATAGGAATCATGCATTATAAAGAAATCAGCCCAACTAGAAAAGATGAATAATGGAACCTACAAAACATGGTAACATAATATTTCTAAATATTATATTAACATCCCCCCTCAAACTCAAGTGGATCTATCAACTTGAGTTTGAAAAAATTAAGAGAAACCAGAGCAGCCATGTCATGCCAAGCCAAACCAAACCAAACCAAACCGAATCGAACCAAACCAGGAGAAGCCAGGAAAGAGAAACGGCTAAGAGAGCCCAAAACAGCCATGAGCGAGAGAAGTCATGACAGTAGAGATTTGAGGTGAAATCCGAGTGCACGAGCCGGTTACATATTACTATGAGTGCCCAGCGAAAGGCGACGAAGTTTAGGCCGCCCGCAGAGAATGAAAATTCCACAGGGTCTAGATCTTATAGCTGTGATACCATGTTAGAATTCTTGGAGGGTTCTAACCTAAAACCAATTGGCAATAAGTGGAGTAGCCTCTAGAATTTATTAACCAAGCTTGGGTGGCTTAGATGAGCGATGTGGGATAAATCTAACACTCCCCCTCACGTGCAGCCCGGATGCACGAGGAGGTGACTGATCAGGATCTGACTGACTGACTCCGGTGACAGAGATGGCAGAGACTTTCTCACGAGAGGTGAGACCACCTAAAATCTAGCTCTGATACCATGTTAAGAAAGATGTATTATTAATTATATTATCAAACATAACCTTAGCATGTCTTTATATAGGCTACATTGTTTTTGGTTACTAAGAAATCTAAACCAAATAGGAAACATGCATTATAAATAAATCAATCCAACTAAAAAAGATGAATGATAGAACCTACAAAACATAGTAACATAATATTTCTAAATATTATGTTTAACATTATATTTTTCCAATTTCTCTCACCGTAAAATCACGATCACGAGTCACGACCTGACCCGTGATACTGTGGTCGCTCCTTGACTTGAACCATAAGAAGCACTCTGGATTCCACGTGTTCTACCCCAAATGCACGACTCAGTCTTCGGTGATCCAGAATATTCTCCTTATATAATACTCCTCCTAGTTTAATACTACTATGGCTCTATTGAATGTTGTATAAGTTTTAGGTATATTATTTATGAAGAAAGATAGGATAACATAGGGCAGATAGATAGATAAGCCCACCAAATTATTGCACCCTAATTGGGTTTCGGAGGCATCTATAAAAGCATCTAAAAAATACCTCAAATCTCAATCTCATAGTTTCCGATCAAATTTTTATAATTCAAATCATTTAACATGTGCAGAATGTAATTTTAATAAAGAATTGTTGTAAGGTCCATTGTAGGGTTTTATAACATGCCCAGTCCACTTCATATTTTCAAAACACCTCTAGTCCAGTCTATTCTTTTTGTTAAAGCCTCGGGTCCAACTTCACTTTTTGACCGGACAAAATTGCCCTTCTTTATCAACGCCACAAGTAAAGATAAACAGCTTCATACCAATTGAATCCAGTGAAAGAAAGAACATTATCGATGAGGTATTGCAACGCCGCCACGGGGAAAGCCGAATCTGTAGCGGCCACCGCCACCTCGCTAACCACTGGGGCGGCCGCCGCCAGGACCTCGACTGTCTTGTCAGCGAGCACTTCATCCACGCCGCTCATGTACTCGATCTTATCCGCCACTCTGTCCACAGCCGTGGACATGTTTCACCCAAAAAATACTCCCGCCCTCGGAGGAAGATAGAACTGAGAACACCTCTGGTTTTGAACCGAGTTGCCGAACCACCACCGCCTCATCACCGCTCACCACCACCTTGCACCACCGATCACCGAGCCCACCTCCTCCTCACAACCAAAACCACCACCACCATAACTCACCACCACCCACGGACCTCATCAACACCGCCGAGCTCCACGCGGCTCCGACCCGCCACCGCGGAGTCCCGCCGGGCACCGCCTTGAGATTTCGGAAGCACCACAGTGATCTGCAGCCCCCATATACTCTTCCCCGAGCCTTAATTCGCATATTGAGGTAGTTTTTCGCCGACCCATAACTTAATCTACGTTTTAATGGGGTTTGGACGTATTTTTAAATTGTGATGTAGATGGTGACTTATTCTTTAAAAATTATTTACTATGTAGTCCTGTTTTCATTTATATTTAGTCCTATTTATGCTAGAAAATCATTGATAGGTCCTGAATGCATATGAATGCATATAAACTGTTAGTTAAGTATGTGGTAACAAGTTAGGTGGTTATTTTTCCATTTTATTCAATATGCGTTATTCTGAAATTGATTGATTGTAAATGGTAACAATTTAGGCACTTTGTACATTTAGACTGCAAATTTAGTCATGCTTGGGTTATGCACTTCTTTAAATTTATACTGCGAATTGTTACATGAACACTAACGGTAAGGAGAATTTAGACTGCAAATTTAGACAGTTAGGGTTTAGACTGCGAATTATTGAATGAACATCAACGCCGAGGAGAATTTAGATTGGAAATTATTAAATGAACACTAACGCTAATGAGAATTTAGATTGCAAATTTGTTAAATGAACACCAACGCCAAAGAAAGTAAGACTGCAAATAAAGGCAATTTTGTAAACTTTGAAGTCTAAAAGTGTAAATTTGCAATCTACACATAAATTTAGACTGCAAATTATTAAATGAACACTAATACCTACACACAAATTTAGACTGCAAATTATTCAATGACCACTAATGCCAATGAGAATTTAGACTGCAAATATGTACTTTTAGGCTGCAAATTTGTTAAATGAACACCAACGCCAGTGAAAATTTTAGATTGCAAATTTGTACTTTTAGACTGAAAATAAAGGCAATTTTTTAAACTTTACGGTCTAAAAGTGCAAATTTTCAGTTTACACACAAATTTAGACTGTAAATTATTAAATGAACACTAATGCCAATGAGAATTTAGACTGCAAATTTGCACTTTTAGACTGCAAATTTGTTAAATGAACTCCAACGCTAGAAAAAATTTAGACTGCAAATTTGCACTTTTAGACTGCAAATAAAGACATTTTTGTAAGTTTTGCAGTCTAAAAGTATAAATTTGCAATCTACACACACATTGAGACACAAATTATTGAATAAACACTAATGCCAATGAAAATTTAGACTGCAATTTGCACTTTTAGACTGTAAATTTATTAAATGAACACCAACACCAGAGAAAATTTAAACTGCAAATTTGCTCTTTTAGATTGAAAATAAAGACACATTTGTAAAGAAGAAGTGGTGGTGGTGGAGTGATGGCGGCAGCAGCAGTGGTGTTCGTGATGGTGGAGTGATGGCGGTGGTGGTTGTGGTGGCGGTGGCATGGTGGTGGTCGTGGTGGTGGTGGCGGCGGCGTGGTAGTGATGGTGTTGGTGACGGGGGTGGCGGCATGGTGGTGGTCATTGTGGTGGTGGTGGCGGCGGTGTTGTGGTGGTGATGGTTGTGGTGGCATGGTCTTGATGATGGTTGTGGTGGCATGGTGGTGGTGGTGGCGGTGGCGTGGTGGTGATGGTGTTGGTGACAGGGGTGGCGGCGTGGTGGTGGTCATTGTGATAGTGGCGGCGGTGTTGTGGTGGTGACGGTTGTGGCAGCATGGTGGCGGTAGTGGTTATGGTGGCGGCATGGTGGTTGTTATTTCGGTTGTGGTGGCAGCATTGTGGTAGTTGTGCAGTGATGGCGGTGGCGTCGTGGTGGTGGTGGTAGTAGTTGTGGTGGCGGCGGTGGTAGTAGTTGTGGTGGCGGCTTGGTGGTGGCGGTAATTGGGGTGGAGGTGGTGGCGGTGGCGTGGTGGTGGAGTTGGTGGTGGGGATGTGGTGGTGGTGGAGTGGTAGTGGTGGCGGCGATGTGGTGGTGGTCATTATTGTTGTGGTGGTGGTGGTGGTTACGTAGTTGCAACAAGATCGTAGAAAATGAAAAATATATATTTTTTGTATTAACCAAACAAGGCCTTTGTTCTTTTATATACTACAGAGAAAATTTAGACTGTAAATTTGCACTTTTAGACTGCAAATGCGCTTTTGTATTTGCAGTCTAAAAGAGCAAATTTGCAGTCTACACACAAATTTAGATTGCAAATTATTAAATTAATACTAACGCAAATGAGAATTTAGTTTACAAATTTGTTCAATGAACACCAACACCAGTGAAATTTAGACTGCGAATTTACATTTTTAGACTGCAAATAAAGGCACTTTTATAAACTTTGCAATCTAAAAATGTAAATTTGCAGTCTACACACAAATTTAGACTGCAAATTGTTAAATGAACACTAACACTAATGAAAATTTTGACTGCAAATTTGTACTTTTATACTGCAAATTTGTTAAATGAACACCAATACCAGAGAAAATTTACGTTGCAAATTTGCACTTTTAGACTGCAAATAAAGGCACTTCTGTAAATTTTGCAGTCTAAGAGTTCAAATTTGTAGTCTACACATAAATTTAGATTGCAAATTATTAAATGAGTACTAATGCCAATGAGAATTTAGATGACAAATTTTCAAATTTATACTGCAAATTTGTTAAATGAACACCAACGCCTGAGAAAATTTAGACTGCAATTTACACTTTTAGACTGCAAATAAATGCACTTTTGTAAACTTTTTAATCTAAAAATGCAAATTTCTAGTCTACACACAAATTTAGATTGCAAATTATTAAATGAATACTATTGCCAATGAGAATTTAGACTGCAAATTTGTATTTTTAGACTGCAAATTGTCACTTTTAGACTGCAAATTTGTTAAATGATCACCAACGCCAGAGAAAATTTAGACTGCAAATTGGCATTTTTAGACTGCAAATAAAGACTTTTGTATATGAATACCATCGCCAAGCTGACTTTAATTTAGACTGCAAATTTAGGCACTTTTGTAAATTTGGACTGTGAATTATTAAATAAATATTTTTAGTCTGCAAATTTACACTTTTAGACTGTAAATAAAGGCATTTTTGTAAACTTTGCAGTCTAAAAGTGCAAATTTACAGTTTAAAAATGGTGGTGGTGGTGGCGGCGGCAGCGTGGTGGTGGCAGTGGTGGTGTTGGTGTTGGTGTTGGTGTTGGTGATGGTGGAGTGGTGGTGTTGGTGATGTTTGAGTGGTGGTGGTGGTGGTGGTGGTGGTGGTGGTTGTGGCGGCGGCAGTGGCGGTGGCATGGTGGTGGTCATTTGTGGTGGTAGAGGCGGTGGCGACGTGGTGGTGGTTTTGGCGGTGGCGTCGTGGTGGTGGCGGCGGCGTTGTGGTGGTGATGGTGGTGGTGGTGGTGGTGGCAATGGCGGCGTCGTTGTGGTGGCGGTGGCAACGGTGGCAGTGGCAGTGTTGGTGATGGTGGAGGGGTGGTGTTGGTGATGGTGGAGTGGTGGTGGTTGTGGTGGCGGTGGCATGGTGGTGGTCATTGTTATGGCGGTGATGGTGGTGGTGGTTATGGTGGCGGTGTGGTGGTGGTGGCGGTGTTGTGGTGGCGGTGGTTGTGGCGGTGTGGTGGTGGTGGTGGTGGTGGTGGTGTTGGAGTGGTTGTGGTGGTGGCTTGGTGGTGGTGGCGGCAGCATGGTGGTTGCAGTGGCGGTGGCGGTGTTGGTGATGGTGGAGTGGTGGTGTTGGTGATTTTTGAGTGGTGGTGGTGATGGTGGTTGTGATGGCAGTGGCATGGTGGTGGTCATTGTGGTGGCGGTGATGGTGGTGGCGTGGTGGTGGTGGCAGCGTGTTGGTGGTGGTGGTTGTGGCGGCGGTCATGGTGGTGGTGGTTGTGGTAACGGCGTTGTGGTGATGGTTACAGTGTTGGTGATGGTGGAGTGGTGGCGGTGGCATAGTGGTGGTCATTGTTGTGGCGGTGATGGTGGTGGTAGTTGTGGTGGCATTGTGGTGGTGGTGGTTGTGGCGGTGATGGTGGTGGTGGCGGCATTGTGGTGGTGGTGGTGGTTGTGGCGGCGTGGTGGTGGTAGTGGCATTGTGGTGGTGGTGGTTGTGGCGGCGTGGTGGTGGTGGTGGTAATTTTGGTTGAAGTGGCAGCGTTGTGGTGGTGGCTACGGCGGTGTGGTGGTGGAGGTGGTGGGTGGGTGAAGGTGGCGGCGGCAGTGTAGTGGTGGTGGTGATGGCGGTGATGGCGGTGGCGTGGTGGTGGTGGTTATGTGGTTGTATCAAGATCGAAAAAAATAAAAAAAATACATTTTTTGTTTTAGCCAAATAAGGCCCTTGTTTCTTTTATATAGGGTATTTTTGTCATTGAAATTATTAGTGGACTAGAGGTGCTAGAAACTTTAGAAGTGGACTTGGTGGGTTAGAAACATACTAGAATGGACATATCAAAAATTCTCCCTAATTTTAAGGGTGCCCGCGAGAAATTAGCAAAAATTATGACCAGAAAGTGCTTGTTTTGAGCAGTTTTTTAATTGAACCATTCATCGAATTTGAGCTAAAAACTGATCAGAACAAGCCCTATCCGTTCATTTTTTTTTTTTGCTGATTTCTCGTAAATATTCTTAAAATCACGTTCTGATTACATTGAGCGGCACGAATCACTAATATTTGATCGGAAACTATGAGATATTTTTTTAGATATCCCTGAAATCACCACCGTACAATTATTTAACGTCCAAGATGGAATCCTAGTAGTCTAATACGAAATTATTGCTGAATTATTGGAAGACTACTTATAAAATAGACATCGCTTATACGTGATAGTAAAACATAACAACGACATGGGGTACTGCTCCAAGCCCCACATCATCAAGCATCATGCATACGTTTTTTTTTTGGTAAGTAGCATCATGCATACGTTTCTTATCCACTCCATACACTTTGGCCGTGGTGGGACTTTACCTTTGGTTTTGGACATAATTCGCGGCATAGAGCTGCCAGTAGATGGCTGGTGCCGGGGACAATACTCTTTTGACGGATATGTGGAGTAGCTTATCTACATATCCATTTTAGTATATTTGTAACTCGCGGTGTTTGGTCCAAAGTACGTGCATCTCGATTAATTTCTTGAGGATCGATCATGTACCGTACACTGGCATGAGGCCCATTTAACGTCTGGGAAAAATCCCGTATGAACATATATGTTTTACAAGAGTTGATAGCACCGATAAAATGTAGGATGTTTTAGGAGTTTATTAATCGTTGAAGAAGCTGGAGGCCGACATTGGCTAATCAAATTTTTAGGGTATGTTTTAGGAGTTTGGATCAAACACCCTACACATATCGGATACCGTTGATTTCCGCTAGGCCCCCTCATTTTTTTTTATAGAACTTTTGGACAGCTCGGATTGGCCGTCCGGTGGCCGGAGACAGCCCGACGCTGCCGTCGGTACGATTTCGGTGGAGGTTTGGTCGGTCCCCATAGGTACAGGTATTCTGTTTTATCTCCTAATCCGTGACTCGTATGTTGTGATGAGATCATGGCCTCTCAATAATACCACAACTTTATTGATAAATAATGTACTAACACCACAAACAAACTTGTACTTTGTAGCATTCGGCCTCTCTCTGGACCCTGTGCGACTCGATATGTGGGTTTTGGTTTTGTTGTGGTCTAGTGGGTATTTGTGTTTTGGTTTTGAAGTTTGAATATAGGTACGTGCTTGGGTGTTTTTAGTTCGGTTGGCATTTTGTCTTTTATTTTTTTGGTTTCGGGTGCCTTTTTGCTGGTGTAATGTATCCTTGATCCGTTTAATCTTTGTAATCCTTTATGAAGATTAATAAATTTCATTTGCTAAGAAAAAAAAAAGTAAGTTTAGTTAATTAAATTGATTGTAGTTTGTAGGTTTTTTTTTTAATTACAGTTGTAGTACTTGTACATATTTTCAGAATAACATTTTGTGAGGAGGGCCGAGGGTGCGAACATCAATTTTGCTATAAAAAACACAGATAAACGACTATCAATGAAAGATTATTAGCGTATCAATGGACTGAATGGGAAATCATAAGAATGAGAAATTATCACCTTTTAGGACAATGAATAAGCTAATTCCAATTATTACCGTATTATTGCACGGGTCTTTGCTATCCTAAATGATTGCGTTCAAATTCATATTTATATAGAAAGTATGCTGATTTAATGATGTTCAAATGTAAAATTACCGTGATTAATCACAAAATTTGATGATTCTACTGTCACTCAAATCAAGCCTGTCAATACTCAATTTTATTGTGTTTTGCTTATTCGTTTATTTAAAAAAAGAACAAATACAATGGATTAGGAAAGCTGAGGTATGTGTCGGATATCAAATGTCAGAAAAGGAAAAGATCAATTTTATATGGAAAATTGCTAATTTAGCTCAGCCTAATGGGTAGTGGTTAATAAAGCTTACCTGATGTCATTTTCAAGAAAACAGAGTTTTGTCAGTAGATTATAGGTTCACAATGACTAAGAGCACCTCCAATCCAAAGCTTCACAATTAATGACTAAGAGCATCTCCAACCCAATTCTCTTAAATAGAGACTCAAAATATACTTTTAATTCATAAAGCAAGTTTAGAGATCGATTTTTACTATTCATTTGAATTCCAATCATAAATCTTTATTTTCATCTCTATACTTATTCAAAAAGCAATTTATGCTTGGTTGGTCACTGGTGATTGGATGGTGAAGACAATACACAAGTTTTCAAGGGTAAAGTGATGATTACACCAAGGGAAAAAAATTTAGAGATCATTCTCTATATGTTGGGAACATCTCTATAAATAGATCGAGAATCAATTTTGGGTCCGTAAAATAGAGTCCCGATATAGAGCTTGATTGGAGATGCTCCAAGGCTCCATTTGGAATGTCTGTAAATTAAGTCAATTTTCTTTTTGAATGTTTCTCATCTTTGATAAACTTTTTAGGTTTGTTGTTAGAATTCTAAATTTTCCTATTTATAACGATTAGAGAAATAAATTTTAACTTCTACTATATATGTCTTTTCATGAAAATTTTCAAATTGATTCGTGAAATTTTTTGTTTAATTTTTTAGCTCCCCTCATTGAGATGAATTGAAAAAAAAAGTATTTATCCAAGAATGAAAATTTTCTCTATAGACAAAATTTAAAAATGCAAAAAACAAAAACAGTTGAGGTTATAGTGAAACCAAACACAGCCTAAATGAGGTCATCATTGGGCACAAATATTTTGGTGACCATGTCTGAGTACCACATTTTGGTTATTGTTGTGAATTTTTAATATCTTCTCGCAAGCACACGAATCGTATTGCAGTATAGTATGACAGAGTAAGGTCGAACCCATAGTGAAGTACTTGTGATTTTTATTGGAAAACTAAATAAACTTAAAGCGATTAAACCCTAACCTAGTTAATAAAAGTGGTGATTTTGTTCGTTTCTAAAAACTAAACTAACGATGGTAAAAACAAGGGAACTAATTTCGAGTTTCACTTTTTACTGGCGCTCCATTTTTAACGTGAAGTTACTAGTAACTTCATAAATAAAGTGGAGCGTCATCAGAAAAAAATAGAGTGCGAAAATCAAAATTCTAAAAACAAATAGCAAAGAATTAAATTATCAAGAGAAAGTAGCGAAGATTATTGGTTGAGAAAAATAACTAATAGGCTCAGTTTGGATGATTGAAATCTTCAGTAGGAATCAGAATGTGATTACGAGGAATCAAATTTCTAAGAATTTTATTGAGTGGGAATAGGAATATGATTACTAGGAATGAAAATCCTAGGAATACAATATGTGAAATAATTTCATTCCAATGTTTGGATTAATTCAGTAATCTTATGCATGAATCAATTATTTTGGAAATTTATCAAAGTCAATATTTTCTTTTTTTATTTATTGAGTCAGAAATCTAAGAATCACATGGGGTAAGGGAGGGATCAGATTTCCTTTTAATTTGGTAATGTGATTCTTGGTCGGATGTGTCATCAGGAATCACAATCTTATTTTTGTTTCTCCCAAACATAGAAATCCTGAGAATGTGGTATTACATTCATATTCTTATCCCTTCCAAACGTCGGAATCATATAAACAAGGTGTCACATTCTCATTCCTCCTCAAGGTTCCTGCCATCCAAACTGGGCCATAAGGTTTCGGAATCAACACTCATGCATTCATAGAAATTAGTAACAAACTCTAATTTATTTTGGGAAATGATATTGGCACTCCAAAAATTGATGCAGACACTCCAAAATCAGTATAATTTCAAAGTCATTTTCCTTTGTTTTTTGGAGTGCCTTCATCAGTTTTTGGAGTGCCAATATCATTTCCCTTTATTTTTCCTACTTCCTTTCACAGTAATTTGGTGGCTAAACTCTATTAACATGGAATTATTACGACTTTTTAGAAAGGGGAAATTACAGTAAGCCCCCTTCAACTATACCTTGGTAACGAGTTGCCCCCTTCATCGTTTAACTCGGACACTTAACCCCCCTCATCTTTTATGGCGTGACACTTAACCCCCTGCCGTTAGTTAGCCGTTAACGGAATTGCTGAAATTACCAATTTACCCTCTTTAGGCTATTTTTGTTTCGCTCATAACTTTTTGTAGGAAACTCTGTTTCAGCTCGTTCTTTTTTCAGAACTCTTGTTTTTTCCTCTATTTTATGGGTCTATAATAATTTTAGTATGGTTACTTTACGCTTTCTAAGGTTAGGTTGTATCTCGAGTCTAACCTCAAATTCTCCCAACTGTCACGAAAAGTGCCATCTAGCAGCCTTTTACTTTTTTTTATTCTCTTTTTCTGTGAACCTATGGGACACTAGCTGCCATATTTTTGAAAATGTCAATTTTAACCCGCGTGGGCCGAAAAATATCCCAACCTATTTTCTTGTTATTTTTTCGTTATTTAATTAATACTAATGTTTATATTCGGTATCTTTTTTCTTTCTTATTTATTTAAAATTATTTTAGTGTTCCAATTTTCAATCCTTCGTCGTAATTAAATTTTAACTCTGTGGCCCACTTTTAGACTGCATCTCATCAATTCCTTCGTCGTAAAATCAAGTTCCGCTTTAAATCAATTTTTTTTTACGTATATTAGTTTTGCGCCTTACTTTTTGAGTTTTTTAATTCGTCCCGTCAAGAAAAATTAGAAAAGTAAAAAATTATAGCTTTTACCAATTTTTTTTAAAAAATATCAAGATAAAGCCAGTTTTTTTGGACCTTTATCTAGAATATTTTCAAAAAAAATATGACAAATGTCATAATTTTTTACTTTAATAATTCGTCTTGACAAAACGAAATGAAAAACCAAAAAAGTGAAGCGCATATAGAACAAATGCAAAAAAAATTGAATAAAGATAAAAATAAGTAAAAGTCCAAAAACTATAAAAAGTGCTTAGTGGAATGCCACTTAATCCCTCTCAAGGCCTCATGGGCCATGACACAATTTAAGTTTTCATTCAGAATTTAGGATCCTAAATTTTGACTCTAGAACTCTCGTTGAATAGCCTTAAGAAACTCTTAGAATCAAATATCTATTAGGGCTAATCAATGAGAGCCACAGAGATAAAATTTAACTATGATCATTTAGGATAAAATAATCAAAAAATTAAAATCTTTCCACCGATTCAAATGGATTGAAATTTGGAACACTTAATTTTTTTAACCTTTTCAAACAGTTTATATATTTAAAAATATAGTTAAAAAATTAAGTGTTCTAAATAAAGAAAACAAGATCTTTTCACCAATTCAACCGGATTGAAAATTGGAACACTAAAATAATTTTAAATAAATAAGAAAGAAAAAAGATACCGAATATAAACATTAGTATTAATTAAATAACGAAAAAATAACAAGAAAATAGGTTGGGATATTTTTCGGCCCACGCAGGTTAAAATTGACATTTTCAGAAATATGGCAGCTAGTGTCCCATAGGTTCACAGAAAAAGAGAATAAAAAAAAGTAAAAGGCTGGTAGATGGCACTTTTCGTGACAGTTGGGAGAATTTGAGGTTAGACTCCAGATACAACCTAACCTTAGAAAGCGTAAAGTAACCATACTAAAATTATTATAGACCCATAAAATAGAGGAAAAAACAAGAGTTCTGAAAAAAGAACGAACTGAAACAGAGTTTCCTACGAAAAGTTATGAGCGAAACAAAAATAGCCTAAAGAGGGTAAATTGGTAATTTCAGCAATTCCGTTAACGGCCCACTAACGGCAGGGGGTTAAGTGTCACGTCATAAAAGATGAAGGGGGTTAAGTGTCCGAGTTAAACGATGAAGGGGGCAACTCGTTACCGAGGTATAGTTGAAGGGGGCTTACTGTAATTTCCCCTTTTAGAAAAACAACTTGTGTATGCTCTTCCTCACCTTAATGTTCAAGACCAAAAATCATATCTATCCGTTCGAAAACAAATCACAAAAGATATCCGTTTGATGACAAAAAAAAAAAACAGAGATTGCGTGGATGACGTACTCGACAAGAACTATAAAATGATCGATTCCGATCATTATTGTGGGCTCAGGATGGCCCAAAACTGGACCGGAATGGATCCAAAAATAACTGGACTGGACCTTAACCCAATTTTCCTAGCTCTTTCTTCTCCCTGCTGCTTCTGGTGATATCTTCTTCTTTTTTCACGGACCTCTGGTGATATCAAGATGTGTCTTTTCCGAAAACCCTACTGCCCCTTATTATAAGCCGAGAGTTTCCTTGTAAAGGAGAATATTCTCTTATTAATTCTTGGACCAACTGCCACGGAACCGCCCAACCCCCCTTGATTTTGGCAATTCAAATCAAATAGACATCTAAGATCCCGTTTCGGAACGCTTTTTTAAAAAATAGGTACTTATTTTATATTTTTAAATTCAAAAATAATATAAATAAAAAAATAATTTTTTGATTTTTTTTGCATCGTTCAAAAAATCTCAATGAGATCTATCAAATAAGATTCATATTGCTAAAAAAATTATTTGCATAAACACATTATTTTTAACTTGAAATTGCTTTTTTAAAAAATAAGTACTCCTTCCGTCCCAAATTCTTGTTCCCTTTTCATTTTTTGAAAGTCTTTAAAAATTGGTTATATCTCTTAATCTGTAATGTTTTTTATATCAAATATGGATCTTGTTTGATAAATCTCAATGAGCTCTTTTATACAAAAATTTTAAAATCACCTAAAAGATTATAAATTGCAAGATATAATCAATTTAAAAATGACGCATATTCCCAAAGAGAACCAACAAATTAAAACGGATGAAGTACTTATAATGCATTCTGGAACGGAACTATCATCAAATTTGCACTTGTACACCTTGACCAAATCTCCAACCAGTAGGACTGAAACCCGGTGCTCTCCTCTTGCTTCCCAATTATAGCTCGGGCCCACCGTTTGAATTTGTTCTTTTTAAACATTTTCCTGCAAATTCAATTATTAAAGTGAATGATTAAAAAAATAACAATATATTACCTAACAGTCATTTTCAAATACGGAGGTCCTTATTTTTGTTAAAATAAGAACCTTCCCATTTCTCCCATTTTCAGTTCGAATTTCGATAATCCGAACCGTTCAATGTGTTCAGAACATGATTTTAAGGGTACCCGCGTGAAATCGGCAAAAAAAATAACCGGGAAAGGCTTCGTCCGCGCCGTTATTATTTGAACCATTTGATAAAAAATTAAAAAAAACTGCTCGGATGAAGCCCTTTCCGGTCTTTTTTTTTGCTAATTTCTCGCGATTACCCTTAAAATCACATTCTGAACACATTGAGCGGCTCGGATCATCGAAATTCGATCAGGAAAGGGAGGTCCTTATTTTATTAAGTTAAGATGGTCCTTAGGAGAAGGGGACTATATTACCTAATTAAGTGTAATAAAGAACTAAAAAACATACTATGATATTAGGACTTTTTTATACGTCAATATTTTGTGCTCCTTGGTTATAATGCGACGTATCACCATTGTAGTTGTAGAATGTGTCTCATTTGTCATGTAGTGAAACACATTTTATCAATGCAACAAGAACACATCACAGAGTACCTAACAGCAATGTTTTGGTGACCATGTCTGAATAATCCTACCATTACACCACATTATGATCACCAAAATATTACTCTATCACCGGTTTGTGATTCTCAGCTATAAAAAGGAAGTGGAAAATTTCTTTACTCTTGCTACTTTGGTAACCATGTTTGAGTATTACATTCTAATTCCCAGCTATAAAATGGAAGTGAAACCCCTCTTTACTCTTGCTGCTTTGGTGAGCATAAGGGGCGGAGCTATGTTGGGGCTCGGGGGCCCTCGGCTCCCTGAGCTCTCAAGTTTTAAAAATTTTATTTATACATACTTGATTTTGAATATTATTGATAATTATTTGTATATAGCTATTTATAATCTTATTTAATTTTGGTTTGAGTTTTTAAAAAAATGATTATTTTACATTCTCATTTCTCAATTTTTTTAATAAATAAAAAATAAGCACGTAACAGTTAGAGTAGTCTAAAGAAAAAAAATAAAATGTTTGGTATACTTTAATTACATTACGCTAATGTAATATATTGGAAAGTAAGAACTTTATGATCTAATAGGTATACGTTCTGATAAAAAATATATGTGCCTATTAAATCAAACCCCAGATTCAACATCCTGACTTCACCACTGGTGATCTAATTTGAGTATCAGTGGTGATCATATTTGAGTATCACATTCTGGGTCACTCAAATATGATCACCAAAGCATTGCACGGTTGCTCCATGCCGGGGTGCCGACTCTCCCCACTATAAAAAGGAAGTGAACCCCTCTTTAATTAGTCTTTACTCTTTACCTTTCCTCACTATCCTCCCAGTCCAAACTAACGTTCCTAAAGCATATCTGCCAAGGGCCAAGTTCCAAAAGCACAAAATCACACTGAAAAAAGGTCAAGAACTCCAAACAAATGGCCCCGCTGGAGAAACAAGATCATGATCAGGCTAATATCCAGCTCCTTGATGCCTGGGACTTCAAAGGCCGTCCCGCCCTCAGATCCTCCACCGGTGGCTGGACCAGTGCCGCCATGATTCTAGGTCTCTCTCTCTCTCTCTTCTTTTTTTGTCCCTTTCACGTGCTCGGCATGAAGCCATTTGTTAGGTAGGTGAACAAACCGATATCCCGTGGGATTCTTTAAAGGAGTCCAACTGTTTAAGCTAAAAACACAGGAAAAATGGTAGTGATCAATAGTGATAGAGTAATAGACTTCCCATCTCTGACGCAAACAGTCAAGATCATGTACCCGTGTTCGAGCTCCGGAAGCCTCCTCTCTGGAATAGAAAAGATAGTTCATTGTTGATATCTACTCCCTCCCTCTCCCTCCGTCCCCTTTTGATAGTCTCTTGAACGAAAAACGGCCATTCTTTAAAACAGGAAAAATGTATTCTTGTAATAGCAGTTTTGTCCTTTTCGCTTGTAATTAAATTAATATTAGGGGTGGAGGCATGTGAGAGATTGACAACGCTCGGTATCGCCGTTAATCTGGTGACGTACTTGACAAACTCTATGCATCTGGGGAATGCTACCTCCGCCAACGCTGTCACGAATTTCCTCGGCACCTCTTTCATGCTCTGTTTGCTTGGGGGCTTCGTCGCCGACACTTTCCTCGGCAGGTAAATTTTTTAGCCATAATTTCAATTAAGCTTTTTTCCTTCCATAATTGAGTTGGGTTGGGTTTTCTTTTTCTTTTTTTTCTTTTTTTTTTTTCAGGTATCTAACCATTGCTATATTTGCTGCCGTTCAAGCAACTGTAAGCACTTCGGCCACGGCCATTTGTTAGTAGTACTTATTTAGCTAATTGTTTATAATAAAAAAAAGTTGGTATTTAGGATCAATGATGAATAATCACTACTTATATATTTCATTAATTTGGTTAAACTTATTTGACGTAAATGAGAATATTTTAAGCTCACACGTTCAGTCAAAAAATCACTTAATTCAAGAGTGCTTATATAATAGGACTGTAGTAGTAATTTTGAGGACATTCTTCTTGTTCTTCTTCTTCTTTTTGTCATGAGGGAAGAAGATTTTATTGCTGCATAATAGAAGGGCTAGGGACGATAAAGGGAAAATTGCCCCTCCAGTTCGTCGTTCCCGTATTCAATAGGAATTTTTTAGCCAACATACGGGTTATCCTATTACAATTACGGTTAACATGAGAGAAAGAACAAGTGGAGAGAACATGTTATTTGAAATTGCATGTGGAAAACATGTTTGTCAAAAACGACTCTAATGCCTTGCATTTGAAGTCTAACAGTGCACTCAACTTTCCAAAATTTATTTTGACGATTAATACTACTAACTAAATTTTTTTTAGTTAGTAAGATTTTTTTTTTTTTTCCGATCAAACGAAAATTCAAGATTGGAAGATAGTTTACTACACGTTATCATTGATAAGAATTGATGATTTTCTGTTCCTTCCAATCAAATTGTGCGCTTGTGATCAACATGGCTAGTTCACATAATTGAGGTTTGGATATGATAGCTCCACAGTGGTGCCTGACAGGATTCTTTATAGTAGTTTATTGATTGGCATGTTGAACGACAAAGGGGTAGGGTCGTTATATTATACCCCACGAGAAAACTAATAACACCGATCAAAGGGCAGACCCACCGGCTATCGACGGTGCGTCGGGTTCACTTCGGTCATCGGACGATTGATCCAAGCTATTTAAAAATTTTAAAAAATGTCTCAGATTAGTCATTCGGTGGCTGGAGTGCGCTCAGCTCGCTGTTGGTACGTAGCCGGTCGGTCTCCCCTTTGGTCGGTGTCCGTAGCATCCCTCCCATACCTCATATGTTTTCGGTTGAGTTCATTGAGCTCACGTAGCGATGATATAAGTTGCTCATTTTACAGAGTTTGCTACTCTTTCCGTCACCATTTTTTAGTTCTAGTTAACACTTTTTTATTATTCCAATAATATTGTCTCGATCGCTTCCAAACCAAAAGAATTATAGTCAGTAAAAGTTATACCCTTCTATTTTAAGTCAATAGTACAAACAAAAAATTAAAAAAAAATGCAATTGGACAAAAAGTCCATGCAATTTTTGAAGGATAGAATGGAAAAATGTGAGTGATTAAACGTACAATAATTTTGTTTTCTTCATAGGCGGCTATACATGTGATGTTGGATGGTCACATGGACACCCAAGGAAAAATAAATTACTTAGAATATATGTAGAAATTATTGCCTAACCTTTCTTTGAACACGTAACCCGAATATCAATGAACACCCAATTTTAATAGTCTTGAACACTTAACCCAAAAAAAATTGAACACTCAACTCAAAACCAATTGAAACACTCAGTCACAATCCAATTACACCCATCAACTCAGGTAATTCATATTTGAACACCTAACAAATTACCTCAAATAAAGCTCACAATCTTGATTACAAAAAATTGGAAAAAAGAAGAAGAATTTAAATGTGTTAAGTTTGCATTCATAACAATAACTACTCTACTTCTTTCTTTCTTTCTTTTTCAAGTTAGCTTATAAAATTACGAACGGAGCTTAAAAAATATTCAACTACATTGCAAAATCCCGTTAACTTGAATAATATTTCTTCGAATTTAAGACTACGACAGAAAATCTCATAATGTCATCATAAAATATATTAATACGTGCTACAATTTCTTTCAAAAGAATTTCAGTAGATTAATAATACATTGGTTAAACGTTGATACAAAATATAAGAACTCTTATATGACAACTATAAAATCTTACTCCCTTCATTCTTAAAATACTGCCTATTATGAATACGAGAACTTTCAAAAAAATTGAATTATTGTTAACAAATATAGTGTCTATTTTTAAGTTATCATTTTGCATCGTAGTTAGTTTTTGTAAGAATAAAGATTATGTTTTTGAATCGCACTATTTTATACTAATATATGAGGTTTTGTACATGTATTATTGACTAATAGATTAGCTATTAAAGTTAAGGTAATTTCTGAACACCCTACAACAAATTTCTGAAGCCACCACTGATTCTTTTATGTAGTTGAAATCCTCAAGAGAGACTAAAAAATGGGAATGGTAGGAGTATTAAATACTATATTTGTACCAAGTTTTTTGTTTAGGAGCCTCGTCTTACATTCAAGTCCAGAAATGCTATCCACACAGATAGTATGTGCACAGATCGTGCACGTACGGCTCCGTGGGGATCACAACAGGGTCCCCAAAAACGATACAAGCCGTCCGCTAGCTTTAAAAATGATTTTCTAAGCCATCAAGCGAAAAATCATCTCAATCGGATGCCTCTAAATCCTTGATCCAATCGTTTAAATGTTTCTTCAAATTTCAAAATCCTAAAGTCTAAGCGAAAATTTGAAAGATTAGATTAAGCATTTAGAGGTATCGGATTGATCTAATTTTTTGTGTGATGACTTGGAAAGTTATTTCAAAGATAACGGACAACTTGGATTGTTTGTAAAAATTCCGTAGCAAGCCCCACGAAGCTGTACGTGCACGATCTGCGCACATACATACTACTCCCTCTATCCCAAAATAGATGACAATTTTTGAAACTCGTGTCATTTTTTAGTCACTTATATCTTTCAATCTATAATTTTTTTTATGAGTTTAAAAATTTTGTATAATAGAACTAATCGAGAACTATCAAACAAGATTCATATTGCATATTTTTTGATATCCATATTGAAAGATTAAGAAATTAAAATTGGCACAAATATCAAAAATTAACATTCAATTTGAGACGGAATGAGCATCGATGTGGGTGGCATTTCTGGTTCAAAGTCTTTATTGAGGTTGGTGTGGAATCACGATCATTAGTTCATTACCACATGGCACATATTCACTTTTGGTCTCTCGGCTACTCTAGCTAGCCTTTTCTAGTCTAGCCCCCTATTTAAAGTGCAACTTGTCTAAACCGTAACGTAAGAACTCTCCGTGCTCCGGAAGCTGGGACTGTGCTGCACAGCTTCGTGCTGTGCAGCGTGCTGTGCAGCCACGGTGCCTCTTTGTCGGCATCAGTCCGACGATCGGAGACGTCCACTGCGTAGAGCTCGTCGAGTACTACAAGTCTACCAAAAATCAACCCGATCAAATATCGTTATGTGTCTCATCGAAACACATATAATTCGAAAAGAATGGATTTAGTAGTTTTGATCCAGTGTTTCGTATCCATTAAGATTCATTTTTTTCAAGTTATATTATTCCGATGAGACACTTAACGATATTTGATCGGGTTGATTTTTGGTACACTTGTAGTACTCAACGAGCTCTACACAGTGGACGTCTCCGATCGTCGGACCGATGCCAGCAAGGCGGCACCGGCGGTCGCACAGCACGAAGATGTGCAGCACACTCCCAGCTTCCCCGTGGTCCACTCAAATTCCTCGAAAATTAATACTCCTACTAACCAGGATTGCGATAGATTTATCTCATTTGAAATCATTACGACCATTCATTTTTTTAGTAGTAGTGAATATTGTCCAAATCAGGAGAAATTTTTCCGTGCCGGGTGGGTAACACGTCACTTGACTGGTGTGGTGTCCGAGCGGATACATCCAAACTATCCAAAAGTGTATTAAACGGTCCAGATTAAAACATTTTCTCTTCTCTTACCCCCACACTCTCTCTCCTATTTCTCTATCATTTTTCTTTCTCCAAATATGAATTGTCCAAAACTGAAATGGGCATTGAAAAATAAGTCTCTTCATAGATTCGAATAGCATACTTTATTTTAGAAGCCCCATAGTATGATTCGATGGGCTACATCTACACCACAAGAACGTTAATATAAGAAAATACTTTAGATAAAGAAAACAACTGTTTAATAGTTTTTTCATTTTTATTAAATTTTTTTTTTACTTTTTAGACTTCTCTTGTCGAGACGGATAATTAGTCCAAAAAATATAACGGAAATCTAAAGAAAATTCAAAAAAGATAAACAAAACACACAAATTAAAGAAAAAAATAAGTTTACAAGGATCCGGAGAAAAATAAAAATAAAAAATAATTTTTGAGTTCCTCTGCATTTTTCTCACACTTGTTTGCTGTTAATCATTTTCATTTCATTTTTGCGAGTCCTAAAAACACACTTACTGTTCGTTGCATATTTTCTAAAATTACTGTTGCCTGGGTAAATATCAGGGTGTAACAATCCTAACCATCTCCACCGCAATCCCAACCCTCCGACCACCAAAATGCACCGCCGCCAGCACTCACTGCGTGCCCGCCACCACCGCCCAACTACTGGCCCTCTACACCGCCCTCTACCTCACCGCACTCGGCACCGGCGGCCTCAAATCCAGCGTCTCCGGCCTTGGCTCCGACCAATTCGACGACGCAGACAAGCGAGAGCGGCGCCAGATGACCAGGTTCTTCAACTGGTTCTTCTTCTTCATCAGCATCGGCTCACTCGGCGCCGTCACGATCCTCGTGTACATTCAGGATAACTTGGGGAGGCCGTTGGGGTACGGCATCTGTGCGTGCGCCATCGCGATTGGCCTGGTCGTGTTCTTATCCGGTACGAAGCGGTACAGGTTTAAGAAGCTTGTGGGGAGTCCGTTGACTCAGATCACGGTGGTTTTTGTCGCTGCGTGGAGGAATAGGAGGGCGGAGCTGCCGGAGGATTCGTCGATGCTTTTTGACGGCCGAGAGTATGGGGAGAAGAAGAAGCAGGAATTGCCTCATACCAAGCAATTTCGGTTAGTTTTCTATTAACTTCTGTTTAGCTTTTTTGTTTTTTTCCTTCTTTAGCAAGTAGGAAGAATCCTTCTTGGGTCTTACGTTCGCTATCAACTCTTTTGAAGCTAGTTCATACGGAGTTTTGCTACGATTTTTATTGGGCTTCCCGTGAGTAGACGGTGGGATTAACTCTAAGATTAGTCGAAGTGTTTCGTAAACTGTCCAAGACACTTGAGTTTTTTTTTTTTATAGAAAAAGTACGAAGAATGTCATTGCTAATTTGCTAGGGTTTTTGGTGTGTCAGATTAAAATTTTATTTGTGCTAAGATAAAGGTATTTATTAATCAATAGATATAGTCGTACAAAGAAAGATTGAAAGGATATAGGGCACAACGGCATCACAACCGACATCTAGCATCCCAACAATGTTGCGGCAATTAATTACGAGTATATTGTGAAGAAAAATTGGACTCAAAATCACCGAGATGCTCAGTTTAGGTTTAGTATCTTCTATTTATGTATGCGAAGGAAAAGATAAAAAATAAAATAACGGATCACATACGGATGTTGGGCGTACCTATAGTTGTACCATTTTTTGATAAAACTAGTGTGCAGATCACCTTACGACATTTCAAAGTAATAGTACCTTGGACGGTTAGACCAATTACATACTGAAGTGAAAAAAATTGGATTACATGACTAAATGGTGGTGGGATAAAGGGAATTTTGACTCCAAATTAAGAATCTTGCAGTTACAAAGTGGGGTACATCGTGCTTTATCATATGAAAATGATCCTGTAGCTCACTGCTTATGTTTGATTGGGATTAGGAAACTGAGGAAAGAAACGGTTTGAGGATTTTTGGTCTTGGGACATTCAATTCTAGAACATATATTGGCTCTTATCACGTGAGAGAGGTTCTTGATTCAAATCCAGGGGGAGTACAGAGTACTCCATCTTATACTCTAGAATCTAGATTAAATATGGCCGTTGGTTGGTATCAAAATCAGAAATATAAAGTTGTGAGTTCCAAAAGTCTGCTGTTTGCTGCTGTCATTTGGACGGTATTGCATATCCCGACATGACTATTTGCATATCATGGGGAAGATGGGATTACAAATCAAGCGCGTGATGTGACTGTTTGCCAATTTTATGTGATTGCATGAGAAAAAACATAGAAGTTACAATCTCAACCAAAACAAACACCGTATCTCTTATCCCTCTTATTTTGATGTCCTAAAAAATTCTATATGCCATCAATATACTAAAGGATTGAATGTCTCATTGAGTATCTCTGAATGAACAAACAGTCCCAAAAGACATAAATCCCGCAATCGAAAAGGAAATGCTAGCTGCAGCCGGTGGATGTGGGAAGTTGAACGAGGTGAAGACATATCAACGTGGGCGGGCCAACTTTTTTTGGTTGGTAGGTAGCAGTCAACTAATTAGTGACTAGCATACAGTCAGATCCTCTGGTGCTCCATTCAGATGCAAGTTAGGCTCATGAATACTTGCCGGCTCTCATTGCCAGCTGCTATGGTCACAATTGAAACAAAATTATAGGATGGGGCAAAAATAAAATTCAGATCACCTCCCTGGGGTTAAGGCCTTTGCCACTTCACCTCCTTGACTTTTCGAAATCTCACCGACATACCTCCTAGTGATTTTGGACTAAAGTGCTACTTAGCTTTTCCAGCCAACCCTTCGTCTTCATCTTCTTTAAAATCATGTGGACACCCAACCCTAAAATTGCAGAACTCACTTTGGCCAGCATCAGCACCATTGTTACTACATATGTCCCCTTCACCATTGACCCATATCCACCTTCTTCCCCACCCCACCTTGTATGCCCCTTCTATGTTATGCGAAATTAACAAAAAAACGAAAGATGAATGGAAATTTTGTCCAATGATTTGACCGTTGCTGTAAAATCTTGATATCCTAGGAAGGAATTAGTGAAGGTGGATTAGGCATCCCTCAAATAGAAAGAAGAAAAAGAAGGTTGCTAGATATTCCGCAAAATCTCATATTTGAAAATATGTTTTGACGATGACAAAATATGTTTTCAAATTCCCTTTCCGGGCAAAAAAACTCACCCAATTAATTCCTCTAAATCAAAACCAATAACATATTTACCACCAACTACTTCAACAATCCAACACCCTTATTGATTCCACATCTTTTGATTTGTTGTAAGTAGCAGTAGTGAGGTGTTGATTGGTGTTTAAGGTATATGTATATCAGGATTCTAATCTTCGATTGCTTACAGGGATAAAGGGATGGTATTACAATGATTATTAGGATGATTTCATAGATCTAGCATCCAAACCACAACATTTGGTTGCAAATCGTGTCCTGCAACATCTTTTATTGGCTCTAAAACAATCCCTTTTTGCCGACATCAATGACAAGAAGGTTAAGATATGTATATGTAGGAGATGAAAGATAAAGAAAGCATAGAAAGAGGAAAGAGGGGGTATTATAGTCCTTTTACAGGTTCCAATTATGGTGTTAACTGTTAACGGAACCATGAGGAGGCGGTTATTTCCAAAAGCCAGGGAGGTGAGGTGCCAAAGGCCTTAACTGCGGGGAGGTAATTTTCATTTTGCCCTGCAGGATAATATACGTGTCCTATATGGCTATATGGCTATATGTCATATGTCATGTGGGTTTTCATAGGAAAACAGAGATGTCATATGTCTCGTCTTTGCAACTCTGCCTTCTATCGGCTAAAGGAGATATCATATGTCATGTGGGTTTTCATTGGAAAAAACTATAGGAAAATAGAGATGTCATATGGTTCTTTTGCAACTGTGCCTTTTATGGGATAGGGAGATGGGGATCCACTTTTGAAGAATTACTTTACCAAAGGCTGTTATATATCACTAAGATATTTGTCAAATTTTATGGCATAATGAGTCTCAGTGTAGTGCATACTTTTGGGTAGTTCTTTAATTGGATGGGATCAAATGACAAGAGTTACTTTTATTTAGCATAGCAATAAGAACGTACGCGCAAAAGCTACAAAACCCCGAAAGAGGAATTCAAAGAAAGAAGGGAAAATAACTCTGGAGGTGGGGCACATACCTAAATAAAAGGTAAGAAGGGAAAATAACTCTGGAGGTGGGGAACATACCTAAATAAAAGGTAAACCACCTCTGAAATAAAACTGTACCTAGCCAGAGTAAGCAACGTGATTAGCTGGACGGAACGGCGACCAAATTATGCGTTACAGTAGGGAAATGATAATGACATATATCACAGTCAAGTGTTATCACTTTGGAGAACGGCGATGAAAAACTAATGGACATGTATTACCTCTGGAAAATGTCATCTTGTGGAACTTCTAATGGTGAAAATAACTCTACAACATAGTTTAGCAACTGCCCTAGTACAATCCCCAATTTTAGCATTCCTATTATTCGAAAGGAATTTGTTTCCCATGAATGATTTTTTCTTCCTACTGTATTCATGCATTGATGGATATGAAATCTCGAGTGACTTATTTATTTTCAGAATCTCAATATTGATTCCCTTGTTCTTATTTTCATAACTTTTCTTTTTTGCTGTAAAGGATGGAATTGGTGCTTGGATCTGACTATAGCATTATGAAATGAAACATCAACTATGGTACACAAACAGTATTGTCTACCAAAAGTAGAACATTGTCAATTAACATCAAAAGTAGTTCCATTTAGCCTCTAGCTCCATGGTTTAATACTAGTTAAGAAAAAGTGTCCTCTTTAAGTCAAAGCTGAACTCAAATCCATATTAACCTTGGTACATAAATAGGTGATGAAGTTTTAATCTATTCAATCAATTGGATCCAAACATATCAAAGATCACGAGCCATTGAGCCAATCAATCAACAAATTGGCCTTCCCAGGCCCGGCCCCCCCTTGTCTTTTGCAGTCACTTCCTTCGGGAAATTTGATGGGCCGGGCCAAACGCACTCACTATTTAGGGACAGACACGGAGGAGGATACAACACACTGTTTGTGTCGAGCACGCTTCAATATCTTTCATTACACTTGACTACTTTCAACATTGTTCATTCACTCCACCCTACGTTGCGCTTTCTTCACTTTCAATCTCCTTGGCCACTAATTAGCTACTGGAGTATGTGGATATTTGCAGGCTCCTATTTACGCGAACGACCAACATGTGTCTACAAACTCGAAGAATACACAATTACCTAAATCGAGTTTACTCGTCAACACTTCCACCCCATAACAACAAAAATCACATACCAATATCATCACATAACATGGGATCCTTTGTCCAAAAAGTCTCTGGCCATCACATATGCATGAGATATTGAGATCCTTTTTCTAAAAATGTCTCAACCTTTTGTTTTTATGCACTCCCGGCTCCTCAACCATGTCTCGAGATCTGTGTATTTTGATATTTCTACTGCCTCGTGCAATTAGAAGTGCATTGAGATACGAGACACGCATAGGTGGATCAATCACTTGGATGAACATGCGCGTATGATTGTCATTCTCTTGGTGTTTTTCTTTATCTGCAGTTTCTTGGATAAAGCAGCTATCTTGGATCCTAAAATGTCTAATGAAACCACGGTGTTGAACAAATGGTGCACATCAACTTTAACAGATGTGGAGGAAGTAAAGTTGGTGATTAGAATGTTACCCATTTGGGCCACCACAATCATGTTCTGGACAATATATGCCCAGATGACTACATTTTCAGTCTCCCAAGCGACCACAATGAACCGCCACCTTGGCAAATCGTTTAAAATTCCGGCTGCTTCTCTCACCGCTTTCTTCGTCGGCAGCATTCTATTAACCGTGCCGGTCTACGACCGGATTGTTGTGCCAATAGCAAGAAAATTGCTTAGAAACCCCGAAGGTCTCACCCCATTGCAACGCATTGGCGTTGGTCTAGTCTTCTCAATATTCGCCATGGTGGCAGCCGCTCTCACCGAAATCAAGAGGTTGCATGTGGCACGATCACACGGCTTGACAAACGATCCGACAACTGTAGTTCCACTGACAGTGTTTTGGTTGATTCCACAATTCTTCTTCGTGGGGTCCGGCGAGGCGTTTATTTATATTGGCCAACTAGATTTTTTCCTGAGGGAGTGTCCCAAGGGCATGAAGACCATGAGCACAGGGCTATTTTTGAGCACCCTTTCATTAGGGTTTTTCCTTAGCTCTATTTTGGTTACCATTGTGCACACAGTAACTGGGGATAGAAGGCCATGGCTACCTGATAATCTCAACCAAGGGAGGCTCTACAATTTCTATTGGCTTTTGGCAATTCTAAGCGTTTTGAACTTTTTCTTGTTTTTGGTTGGTGCCAAGTGGTATGAGTACAAGGAGTCGAGGCTTGCGGAGGAGGGTATTGAGTTGGAGGAAACAGAGCCTAATTGTCATGCATAAGTGTGTTAGATATTTGTATCTATTTGTAAACTTACTATTGGAATGCTTTTATGCCTTAGAGCAAGTTTACCAGGGTAGCAAAATGAACCTTTGTAGCTACTTTACCTATTCAAGACGCCAAAACAAGGTTGCAGCAGATTAGGCAAACATGTATTTACCATTTATGACCAGTGTTTCTCTATTTCTACAGAACAACTGTTCACAAGGTATGTATTAAAATAATATTTCCTTATCTCTCCTCCCTAGGAATCTCTCATTCTCTCTTCTTCTCTCTGCAACACTCTCTCTCTCTCTCTCTCTCTCTCTCTGTCTCTCTCTCTCTTGAAAATATCTCAATTTCGTATGATCAACTTTTGAGTTTCGAATGGGGTGAAATGAATTACGTGAAATGAATTAGATTTAGGCAAATGGTTTCTTGAATTCGAATTTAGGGTTTTTCTCAGTAGGATTTGGGAGGTGGCTGATAGTCTACTTTTGGAATTTTGAGCTGAGCTTTGTCAATGGATCTTGGAATTCTTACGTCAATTATTATTGGAAATTTATCAGCTTCTCATTTGTTTGAGACTGGGTTTTGCTAGTTTGAGACTTCATGTTCTTCAACTTCCGAAAAAAGGAAGACCCAGTTGGGGTTTGCTTTGCCAGGGAGGAAACTTGGGAAAAATTAAATATAAATGATAAAAGATAAAGGAAGAATGAAAAAAAATGTATATTTTAATTGTTGTTAGGTAAAATAGATAGTGTGTTAGTGTAATTGTGGAAAAAAAAAAGTTGATAGCTAAAGTAAAATTGTAAACTGTTCACAAAGTACTATAGCTATCCACCGGTAAACTTGCTCTTAGATGTAAAGATTGTTTCCATTTCTGATGAAGGCACCGAAACTTGCTTAGCCCAAAGCAAAATGAGTACCCAATTACTGAGTAATGAGTTCAAAGGCAGTTTGCTGGTCTAAGCAATCAACAGAGTTTTGTACTACATTTTTCCGAAGCTTTGGATTGAAATTATCAGCACCTCCTCCATGGCCATTCTCCTTAATGGTTGCACTAGAGATAGATTCTGCCCCAGTAGAGCTGTATTTCCTTTCGTTCCATCGCCTATTTATTGCTAATAAACCTAATAACCCCGGGGCTCGTTTGGATGCCACACTATGAAGGGGTATTGTCCAATCCCCCTTCTAATCCGTGGGAAGACAAAAATCGGGGGATTTGATAATTACCCCCCTGCCCCCCTAATATTGATAATTACCCCCCCCCCCCCCAAGGGGGGCTTACATATGGCTAGGGTTTGAGCCGACATTGTGGAATCCCCTTTCTTAATACTCCCTCTCTCTTCTATTTCAACTACAAAACAACATTATTCCCCCATTTTATTCTTCGTCCAAACCAAGTATTATTTAATCTCCCGTCACATCAATGTGGGTCCACCCTTCTTACATAATACCTCGTAGTATCCAATCCTCCCTTCTTACATAATACCTCCAAATCTAATCCCGCATCCAAACGAGCCCCAGGCTAGGAAAATTATATATCCTGTAGTATCAAGCACAACTCCTTATTATAGAAGTGTGAGATGTTTGTCAACATTTCTATTCTTAAAATATCCTTCCTATTTTCCCAACCAAAAAAACGGATCGGAGCCCCTCCCCCGCCCCCAAACCACGTATCCTTCCAACATCATATCCCAAATGAAACGACGTGTCCAAGTAAAACAAACAAACGGCTCCCCAAACCATTTAAACTTCCAAGCAGATGCTCGATCACTCCGACTCCCTCTAACTCTCCCTCCATCTTTTATCTCCGACTTTTAATCAATGTTCCAATGTGGGAGTGAAACTCCGACGAGCCTCCGACAAATGTCTGTCAAGCCAATGCTGAACCAAAACAACCAGGTACACTACATACTATTAACACATGACAGTATTAATTTAGAATTTAGACAACTTTCTTTATAGAATGACTTTTTTTTGAATGACAAAAGAAGTTTCCATTAATCATAAAGATGGAAACAGCAGGATAGGAAAAAACAAATACATTGAGAGAGCTTCAAAAAGTGTATTAATACTCTCCTAGTGCTGCTATTCGCATCACTTGTCCTACCCCTCAACCCTTCGATTTTTTTATATAATACCAGTCGACAAGGAGCCAACTATAAACACCCATAATGCTTGAACCCCACAAAATTAAAACCGAGCACCTATAAACTGTGTTTCGGTCTCCCAAGCCACCACAATGAACCGCCACCTTGGCAAATCATTTAAAATTCCGGCTGCTTCTCTCACCGCTTTCTTCTTCTTTTTTTAGCGCGAATAGCGAGAAAATTGCTTAGGAACCCCCAAGGTCTCACCCCATTGCAACGCGCAATCACACGGCTTGACAAACGATCTGACAACTGTGGTTCCGCTGACAATGTTTTGGTTGATTCCACAATTCTTCTTCGTGGGGTCCGGCGAGGCGTTTATTTATATTGGCCGGCTAGATTTTTTCCTGAGGGAGTGTCCCAAGGGCATGAAGACCATGAGCACAGGGCGCTATTTTTGAGCACCCTTTCATTACGGTTTTTCCTTGGCTCTATTTTGGTTACCATTGTGCACACAGTAACCGGGGATAGAAGGCCATGGCTAGCTGATAATCTCAACAAAGGGAGGCTCTACAATTTCTATTGGCTCTTAGCAATTTTAAGTGTTCTGAACTTTTTCTTGTTTTTGGTTGGTGCGAAATGGTATGTGTACAAGGAGACGAGGCTTGCTGAGGAGGGTATTGAATTGGAGGAAGCAAAGCCTAATGGTCATGCATAAGTGTGTTACATATTTGTAAACTTACTTATGGTAATTGGAATGCTTTACATGTAAAGGTTGTTTCCTTTTGTGATGAAGCGCACGAAACTTGCTTACCCCAAAGCAAAATGGATACCCAATTAGTGAGTAATGAGTTCAGTCATTTTCCAAGACATTATTAGTGAGTATATATCTTGAAACTGAACTCTGACAACAAAATTCGGGACACGTTTTGAATTTTATTGGCGTCGCTAGTTGCGACATCATGATATGCTTCCTAAAAAATGATATCCTCATATTGGGATAGTAACGATATCCTCATATTGGGATGGTTCTTCGAATATAGTTTTTCTTTTATCGTTATTCCTACCGAGAAAACACAAATAAATGACCCTACATAAATGGTCAGCGATTGGCAAAATCTCCATAGGCAGTTTTCTGGTCTAAGCAATCAACAGAGTTTTGTACTTCATTTTCCCGAAGCTTTGGACCTCTTACATGACCATTCTCCTAAATGGTTACACTAGAGATCGATAGATTCTACCCCAGTAGAGCTATATTTCCTTTACAACTTGGAGGATTCTTAACTTGAGGAAACTGCTCATACGTCCCTTCAAAGATAGTGAATAGCACAACTAGTCGAGTAAGAATATATTTCACCAATGAAGCACAATTGACTAATACAGGTATCTTTATTTATTATCATCAAAATCTAAAACCATGGGCTAAAAACGTGGACTATTGTTACTTTTTTAAAATGTACATACTTTCCTCACACCAATCAACATTCAACACAAATGTCACTAAATAAGCACAATTTGCTTAACATGGATTTTTCAGTACTGCTAAAACTATAAAAGTATAGGCGCTTTCTTTGGATGAGAGATATATTCTGATTCATGTTCAATCCATTATCTTGTAAGAGAGTAGTAAATCATAAGGCCAGTGCAAATAAATAATAATAATAAATTATATGTTTTGTGTTAAAAAAAAAGTTGTACATTTGATCTCATTCTGATAAAATCTCTTGGCAGATATCGAGAGAATAAAACTTGCCAGAGTATCCTTTTAGTGTGAGATTCAGTGAATTAGTAGAATCTTTTACCGCCATATTTTATCATAACTTTTAATATATATATATATATATAGATTTAGATACTGTACGTTTCGTTTTGTAATTAATATAATAGACATACGAAGATCTGGTTATGGTTGAGTATCGCAACACTTTCATGTTTACTACGTGCTGAATTTATCCAATGACACGAAAATATATTGGGCGTGCGCATAGTTTAAAATTTTAAAGAACATTTCCACGCAGACTGAATACGTTGACTATTTTTTTAGAAGGCTAAGAGCATCTCTAACACTTGACTTCAAATTGGAGATGTAAATTTTTTTTTTTTTTTGAAGACTTATGTGGCATTATGGCATTTCCAATTTGATATTAAAGCCTTCTCTCCAACTCTTATGTCAAATTCTATTTATTTGACATTAAGTTATCATTTTCCGACCATTAATGCCAACCCTCATGTCAAACTTTGAAAGGAAAAGAAAATTTCAAACATTCAAAATTTCAAAATCTAGCCGACTTTTGAAATTTGGCATTTGTGTCCATGCCTGTCAAAATTGGCATGAGAAGGCTTGCCTTCAAATTCACATGTATTTGGCATCAAAGAAGGCCGTTAGCTTTGATTGAATTTTGGTGTTAATTTTTACCGTTAAAATGTTCATGTAAAAATTGACATCTCCCATTGGAGATGCTCTAAGAAATCTAACATTTGCCATACGCACAAATTAAGTCCACCAAAAAAAAAATCACGTATTAGGATTTTTTTTTGCTCAACAAAAGAAATTTTTTATTAATCTCGAAAGGATACATCAAGGAAAAAGAAAAAATTACAAAGCACTATAAGCATAGAAATATATCCAACCAAAGTTGGATAAAACACCTTAATTATCCAATCTACACTTTTACTTTTCGAATGCCATCCAAATACCCTTTGAAATCATCCACTGTGTAGATCTTGATGTTAAACTTAATCTTCATCCACATAGCTACTCTTGTTTTAACCATATCTACCACTTCCGAAGCCTGAATGGTTGGCCCATTGAATATATACCCATTTGCCACGTATTAGGATTCTCCTTACACATTTGATATTAAAAAAAGATTTGCATCCACGTCACAACTGGTAATTAAAGGCATTAATCAACTCTTCTACATGGAGATATCGTGCCATCACAATATTTTCTAAAATAATGCTCAATATCAAATCTTGTCACTTTTTTTTTTTCAATTAATTGTTGATTTTGAAGGCTGAAAAGGTCCAATATCAGTAGTGGTTAATTTTGTTATAAAATCCTACCACTAATTAATAACATAGCTAATATATACTATAGAGAAGAATTGATTATATTGACCATGACGGAAAACTACTGCCGAGTTTTAACAATTTTGAACTATTACCATTTCGATTATTTGACAATATATGCCTCACTAGTACGTATGGGCTCCACATGTACATGAGAGGTTGTATTTTGTGTTGTGTTTGGATTGTTATGTATGTAGTATGATTGAACAAAAATGAAGAACGAAATGATTTTGGCTGTATTAATTATACGTTTGCAAAATGACCAAAGCATAATAGCACGGAGTATCTAATTACAAAATGGTTTGCTAAAGAAGGGGGGCAAAATGGAGAATTTGAAATTGTCTTCTTTTTTTTTTTTTTTTGAAAAATGGGTGACCAAGAACAAAAGGAATAGTGGTAGCTCCAGAAACTTTTATATGAGTATTCTCATAAAGAGCTTCAATTTTTCCGATGCTATCGACAAACGTAATAAGAATTTTCAAAAATACAGTATCGCTAGTTTTTCATATTTTCAAGTAATTTTTGTTTTTTATATAAAAAAAAAAGGGGTCAATGCTCTCAAACGTATCTATCTAGTGAGAATAAAGTATAGGTCAATATTAATTTTCACACTCGCCCTTTTTTTATAACCACGCTCTCTTTTTTGTGCTCTTGTGATGTAAATTTACAAAAGTAACCTTTCACTTGGATATTCTTTCACACTTTGAAGGGCAACATTATAAACTCACATCATAAAAAGACAAAAAAAATAGTGTGATCATAAAAAAAGGAAAGTGTGAAAATCACGACCCTAAAATATATATATTACCATAATATCTGAATAGAAAATTTATTGCTCTACTAATTCGTTTTTAGACGTAGTTTACTGGTTTTGTATCTCTTTCCTCACTACCCTTCAATTCAAACCATTATTATGATAGCACTGAGGAACTAGCTTCCGGGGTTGATAAACGAGCCGAACGAGTCAGGCAGGTAGTTGATCAAGATTGGTTTAAAAATTTAACGAGATTTAAAAATATGCTTGATCGAGTTTAGCTTGTTTAATTATGAGACGAGTAGATCTCAAGTAGTATCTTGTATTTTTTATATATAACAATTCTAACAAGCAACTAGTAGCTTGTTTAAGTTTGGTTTGTCATTTTAACAAGTTTCTAAAAATTGTTGAAGCTTATTTTGTTTATGAAAACAAATCAATCTTGAACAAATTTTTAACGAATGAATGCAAGTTCTAACTCGAATAACTTGGTTCGTTTAGTAGCCCTACGGACTTCCGAATCTCGGGTTATAAAAGGAACTCCTCCCTATCTCTCTTCTATCACTGTCGTCCAAACTAACATTACTGAATTAGGCATTTGCAGAATATCGAAAGCACCCATCACACACTGGAAAACAAAAGCTACAAATTAACAAATGGCACTGCCTGTGACTTGTGATGAAGCCAAGTCGACCCTTCCAGATGCTTGGGACTTCAAAGGTCGTCCTGCCGTCAGATGCTCCACTGGTGGCTGGACGAGTGCTGCCATGATTCTAGGTCTCTCTCTCTCTCTCTCTCTCTCTCTCTCTCTGTCTGTATTTAATTTGTCCTTTTGAAAGCATAACGGGAGATTTAATTCTAATTTTTGCGGTTAATTGTTATCAGGTGTAGAGGCATGCGAAAGATTAACAACGCTTGGTATCGCCTTCAACTTGGTTACATACTTGACAGAAACCATGCATCTAGGGAGGGTCACCTCCGCCAACATTGTCACCAATGTTTTTGGCACCTCTAACATCCTCAGTTTGCCCGCGGGTTTCATCGCCGACGCTTACCTTGGCAGGTACGGATGGAGTAATTTTTAATTGCCAGATGATCAATTTCCCAAACCATATGTTGGTTTTGAACCTTAAATATTTCTGTTGCTTGTTCCATTGTGCAGGCATCTAACTATCACAATCTTTACCGCCATTCAAGCAGCTGTAAGCATATATCCTGCATGCATGCCTTTGGAAAATCCTAGAACCACTAATGCAAATTTCTTATTGTACGTCTTCTGAGATTATCATCCGTAGAGGGCGATCGATCACATAATTTTGTGATACACATATATACAATGAAAGAATTGTACACTATTTCCGTATGTTAGTGCATGGATGGAAGAGAAGCCCCAAAACACCATCACTTTACAAACAGAGCTAAAACTTACTACTCGTAAGTAAGGTTATGACATCATAGTATAGTTTTGAAAATTTTTGATTCCATTGTTTGATACTCCTAGTATAGTTTTGTTTTGTCTATGTTGGGTTAGTTTAATTTGTAGTCTGGATTGGTTTTCTGTAATTGGTTGGAATTGTATAGCGGGGGAATGCCCTTAGGAGTTTTGTATTATGTCCCATTTTGAAAAAAAAAATATTAAATAGGACATAACGGATTATGTTTTCAACATGGCCTAAATAGTGAACGATCATGAACGCAATAAATGATCTAATCTATATACAATATACAAATATAATTAGGCCCAAAAGTTTCAAAACCCTCAATTTTAAATTCTTACAATTTTAATTTTTGTTATTTTTAATATTGAGAGAGAGCACATTGGGAGGGGAAACTATTGGGCGTTCTTGAGGCAGCCCCAAGGAGTTATTGAGTGATATCCTACATTTTTTTTTTACATTGGGGAATTAATTTGAAGTAATTTAATTTGTACTTTAAAATTTTGTTTCATAGAAATAAAGGAGATATAAGTGTTTCTTACAAAAACCGGAACAACGTTTGGTTCCAATCAATCTATTTTGAAAAACATAACTAGAAGGCGCCATGAACGAAAGTGGAAAAAAACGAAAAACGGAAAAAAATTAATGTGAATTCTCTTTTTTTTCTGTGCAGTGAACGGGTAGAACGCTTAAGTATTTTCCAGGGAGATGATTATGGTTACAATCTTTCATGTTTTTTTTATCGGTTATAGGGGGTAACAATTTTAACTATCTCCGCCGTCTTCCCAAACCTCCGACCGCCCAAATGCGCCGCCACCAGCCCCTACTGCGTCCCTCCCAGTGGGACCCAACTAATTGTCCTCTACATCGCCCTCTACGTCTACGCACTCGGCACCGGCGGCCTCAAATCGAGCGTCTCCGGCTTCGGCTCCGACCAATTCGACGACACCAACAAACAAGAGGGACACCAAATGACCAAATTCTTCAACTGGTTCTTCTTCTTCACTAGCATCGGGTCCCTCGGCGCCGCTACGATACTGATTTACATTGAGGATGATTTTGGCTGGCCGTGGGGGTACGGAATCTGTTCTTGTGCAGTTGTGATCGGCTTGGCTGTGTTTTTATCGGGTACGAAGCGGTACAGGTTTAAGAAACTTGCGGGGAGTCCGCTGACTCAGATTGCGGCGGTGTTTGTCTCTGCATGGAGGAATAGGAGGGTGGAGCTGCCGGAGGATTCATCGATGCTTTATGACGGCGGAGAGTATGAGAAGAAGGAGAAGGAGAAGCAGGAATTGCCTCATACCAAGCAATTTCGGTAAGCGTGCAATTCAAACTTTTTGTGTTCATGACATGGCCAGAGTTAGTTTTGTTTTGAAAAGCGAAAGACGATTTTATTGACAAATTATAAAAGGGACAAGAACACGATAGCATGAGAACGAAAGGAAAGCATCCCAACTATGTTGACAACTTGACTCTACCTCAATCATATGCCATTCAAGTCTTGTGAAGATACAAGGTTGTTCGGAATCAACCTAGCAGAACAAATATGAAAAGCTCGTAACAACTACGCCACAATCATACGCCATTCAAGTCCTCAGAAGATATATACAAGGTTGATCAGGAATCAATCTAATCTAACACAACAAAAAATGAAAAGCTAGTAACAAAACAACTGCCCGTAATACACGAAACTTGATTCTTGAAAAATCTGGTGTGATAGAAACTGAGTACTGGATTGCCTCCACAAAGTTTGCATCAGCAACAGAAATAAGTGGGAAAAAAAATCACTTGCCACTGACAGTATATATAATTGACCTCCTCCTTATTTGCAGCAGGAAAAACAATTGCATGACCCTCCACGTACATTTGCATCAGTAAAAGAGTTTTCAACAATTGTAGCAGTAGCAGGACTACAGAGGCTATTGAAGCAATTGCAGAATATAAGCAGTAGCAGACGTAAAGCAAACCACCACATTCATTCGCAGCAACAAAACAGCAGGTGCCAATAAGGCTTAAGAAACTAAAGCATATCACCATACAAACACCCTGTTAAATGGTGAACCACCTTTGTAATAATGGTGTAGGTAGTGAACAACGTTAATTATTAGTTAGAAGCCACGACGGCCAAATTATTTGAGACAGTACTAGAGATTATGAGCATTGCTATGTGTATTAGAGATTATGACCTGATGTGGGCCCCACAAAACCCATATGTACATGGTATGTACAAGTTCATATGTACCCATAGCTTTTCTGGTTATGTTAATGCACTTCCAATAGCATCATTTACTGGTCTGATTTTGGTGGGGCATTGTTGGATCTCATCACTAGCTCTCTTGCTTGTTTTAAAAATTTCTGCAGTTTCTTGGACAAAGCTGCCATCAAGGACCCTGATGGAACAAATATGGTGACTAAATGGCGCATATCAACTGTAACACATGTGGAGGAAGTAAAGTTGGTAATTAGAATGCTACCCATTTGGGCAACCACAGTGATGTTCTGGACAATCTATGTCCAAATGAGCACATTCTCAGTCTCCCAAGCCGCCACCATGAACCGTCGCATCGGAAAATCGTTTCAAATTCCTGCAGCTTCCCTCAATGTGTTCTCCGTCGGCAGCAATCTATTGACCGCGCCATTCTACGATTGGATTGTTGTGCCTATAACAAGAAAATTACTCAAGAACCCCCAAGGTCTCACCCCATTGCAACGCATAGGCACTGGTCTACTCCTCTCAATATTTGCCATGGTGGCCGCCGCTCTCACCGAAATAAAGCGTATACACGTGGCACGATCACAAGGCTTGACAAGCGATCCGACTGTTGTTCTTCCACTAAGTGTGTTTTGGTTGATCCCACAGTTCTTTTTGGTCGGCTCCGGCCAGTCGTTTATTTACATCGGCCATTTGGATTTTTCCCAGAGGGAGTGCCCCAAAGGCATGAAGGCTATGAGCACAGGGCTATTTTTGAGCACCATTTCATCAGGTTTTTTCGCCAGCTCTATATTGGTTAGTATAGTGGACAAGGTGACTGGGGATAGAAAGCCATGGCTATCTGGTAATATCAACCAAGGGGAGCTCTACAATTTCTATTGGCTTCTAGCTGTTCTCAGTGCTTTAAACTTTTTCTTGTTTTTGGTTTGTGCCAAATGGTACGTGTACAAGGAGAAGAAGCTTGCCGAGGAGGATTGAATTGGAGGAAGAAGAGCATATGTATATGTATATGTATATGTATATGAGTCCGGTTCCCATGAGGGATCCCGCACAGGCTTACCGTGTGGGACTCCCATTTTCTGACCAAATTGCAACGATCCGAGCCGCTCAAAATGATCAGAACGTGATTTTAAGGTTATGCAAGAGAAATCAGCAAAAAAAATGATCGGGAAGGGCTTGATCTGAACAGATTTTTATTGAACAGTTCAGTAAAAAACTGCTCGGATCAAGCCCTTCCCGATCATTTGTTTTGCCGATTCCTCACGGGTACCCTTAAAATCACGTTCTAAACACATTGAACGGCTTGGATCGTCGCAATTTGATCGGAAAAGGGGAGTCCCGCACGGTAAGCCCGTGCGGGATCCCTCATTGGATCTTCATTGTATGTGTGTGTATATATATATATCTCTATCATAAAATACAAGGGTGTGAGTCCCAGACAAACACAAGCTGTTAGAAGGGTTAGGATTCATTTGATCCAAAAACTGATGTGTGCTCCCTAACTCTCTTGAGAAAGCACCCACATTCTTGCAAATATATTACAAAAACGCCCCGCTGTCAAAATTCAAAAGGAAATTTCAACTCAGTACCGTATGCATAGGCAAACACGTGTGTGTGTGTATATATATATATATATAAAACTGCGTGCCCTGTATATGAGTGACGTGTGTAAACTTACTTTTGGAAAGCTTTTTATGCTTAATTATTAGTTGTGAGGCTGTATCCTTTTTTATGTACAGAATGATCCGAAAGGGTCAAGAATTTGGGAGCGAAAGTGGAAACAGTTTGGGTCCTAGATGCTAACCTTTGGTGACCTTTTAATTAGTCAATTTATTCTGAAACTCTTACTCAAAGTGAACTAAAGGGACGAAAACATTGAGAGGTAGATGAAGAATTCGGATCACCGGTAGTCAGGCAGGTAGTCGAGAACTACCACGGGACTTCCAGGCTCCAGCCATCTTTGACTACCGTTCCGCAGTGTATTTGGAGGCCGGTCGACTAGCCGGTTGTCCGGTGCATCTACCGGTCAGACTACCGGTCGTCGCGATAAATTACACAACGAAGAGTTTTTTTTTCCTTCTTTACCATCGGCGTCTCAAAATGTTTGTCGGGTCTTTAAAATAATACATTTTCATCGATAAAGAATCATTTTTCATAAATTAAAAGAATTCATTGATATCTAGTAAATTATTGGAAAAAGTTTCAATTTTCTTGAGAAAATTGTAGTGTTTTTAAGTTATCATTTTGCGGACTAGAGTAACTAAATTGAGCCCTAGTTGATTTAACTAAATTGAGGGAGTGACTAAATTGGACTTGGTTGACGAAGTTTCAACTTTTCTATGGTGGAAAGACAATGAAAAAGATACATGTTGTGACGCCGTCTTTGTTCTTTTTGACCTTTAGTTTTTGAATATATCATTCAAAGATTAATAAAATTTCTTTCTTCGTCATTTAAAAAAAAATACATGAACCATGAGAACTAAATAATATTCGACAATGAAATTTCAACAAACTAGTTTATTTACACAACCAAGCACCATAATTTCTAGTTTCAAATCATGGTCAGGGGAGCAAACAAATTGTGTTGCTGCTAATTAACAGGGACTTGCTTCTTTTTTTTTTTTTTTTTTGAACGTCGAAAAATTTATTAAAACAGGAATAGGGGAGGGGAATCCAACCAAAAGTTAAAAAGAGTACATGACAAGGGACAAAGCCCTAACTCCTGAGGTCTATGTAGTTACAATCAAATAAACAAGTTGCAAGAGCGCAAACTACAACCCAGAAATACAATAAGCTCATCTCCTAAAATGGACGTGCTTGGGTTTTCCTATAGAATCGTTCTACACACACAGAAAAATGTGCACAGATTGTGCACAGATTTTGTTGTGGGGCCCACCACGGGTCTCACACAAATCATCCGAGCCGTTCATTAAATGTAACATTTTTTCAAAGGCCCCCATAAAAAATAAGCTCAATTCAATACCTATAGATACTTCATCCAACCATCTAACTTTTCATTCAGATTTCTGGATAATGAAAAGTTATATGGTTGGATCGAATACCTATAGGTATCGGATTGAACTTATTTTTTACGGAGACCCTTGAAAAAATGTTTTACATTTAATGAACGGCTCGGATGATTTGTGTGGGACCCTTGGTGGGCCCCACAACAAAATCTGTGCACAGATCTGCTGTGTGGGCAGACTTTCTGTTTCCTATATCCAAATGGATGCTTGAGATTTTCGATTTTTCTTTCTCGACAAAAGAAATTCATTAATCTTTGAAAAGAAATACAAAAATTAAACAGACCAAGAGCACACTAGTAAAAATGTCACCGAGATCCAAAACACGAAGAAATGCAAGAAGCCAACCAAAGAAAACAAGACCAAAAGACTGGAAAAAAAAAATAGTTACAAAGATCAAACAAATTAACAGCTAGCACATCGGCATCACAATGGGGAGGAAGGATTTCAACTATGTCGACGCCCTAACTCCACCTTCTCCACTGCAATCATATGCCACCCTTAACTCGAAAAGGAAAAGGTACGAAGTTGATCAATTATTTTCCACTAGTAATAGTCCTTGCATTATTTACTTTTGGTGAATAGGGAGTAACAATCTTAACCATCTCCTCCGCAATCCCAACACTCCGACCACCCAAATGCGCCGCCGCCCAACTAAGTGTCCTGAACATCGCCCTCTACGCTTTGGCTCCGACACCAAATGAACAAGTTCTTCAACTGGTTCTTCTTCTTCACCAGCATCCGGTCCCTCGGCGCAGCTACGATACTGGTATACGTCAAGGATGATTTCGGCTGGCCGTGGGGTTACGGAATCTGTTCTTGTGCAGTTGCGATCGGTTTGGCCGTGTTCTTATCGGGCACGACGCGATACAGGTTTAAAAAGCTTGTGGGGAGCCCGTTGACCCAGATTGCGGCGGTGTTTGTTGCCGCGTGGAGGAACAGGCTGGCGGCCGATCCGTCGATGCTTATTGACGGCGGTGAGTATGAGAAGAAGGAGAAGGAGAAGCAGGAATTGCCTCATACCAAGCAATTTCGGTAAGTGTACGTTCTTGTTCAAATGTTTTTGGCCATAACTTATAAAAGGTACGTACTATTAATTGACTATTTTACGTAGTATTTTCCAAGCACCAAGGCCGCTCTACCAAAACAGGTGTTTCGGCCGGTAAATATTGGTTACCTCCCTGATACCAATTCACTTTGGTGACCTGCTGTCACCAACCAGTTACCTTTCCCCTTCTCTTTTTTTTTTCTTTTGATAAAGAAAGAAAAAGTCTAGGAACACACTTTTCAATAATAGTACTTTTGGCGAGCATTTATGGTAATAATATTTTGAGCTATCGTGTTATGTGTTATTGGTAGAATGTGCGCGTCTTTGTCATCATTTGATAGATCACGTTCTATTAATGCATTGTTGACACATTACATGGTATCCAAAGTATGGTCATCATAGTATTATTGTTTCAACTTTCAGACACAACTGTGTTTGGAGCCGTGCGATATACGTGGATCACGTATTTCAAAAGAGTCCAATTGAATAGCCTCTATCACACAAAAATCGATCCCCAATAAATCACAAATATGATACACAAGCCGGATTCAAAAGGAAAATGGGTCTTGAATTCTTTGAAAATGGGTAAATAACTAAAACGCCTCAAACTTAGGGGTTTGAATTCTTCCTTGCTTCTTTTTTCCTGCGCGGAGTTTCTTGGACAAAGCAGCAGCCAGCCATCAAGGACCCCAATGGAAGCAATATGGTGAATAAATGGCGCACATCAACTTTAACAGATGTAGAGGAAGTCAAGTTGGTAATTCGAATGTTACCCATTTGGGCCACCACAGTCATGTACTGGACGATCTATATCCAAATGTGCACATTCTCGGCCTCGCAAGCCACCACCATGAAGCGCCACATCTGCAAATCTTTCCGGATTCCAGCAGCTTCCCTCAACGTTTTCTTCGTCTGCAGCAGTCTATTGACCGTACCAGTCTACGACTGGATTGTTGTGCCAATAACAAGAAAATCCCTCAACAGCCCCCAAGGTCTAACCCCATTGCAACGCTTAGGCGTTGGTCTAGTCCTCTCAATACTCTCAATGGTGGCAGCTGCTCTCACCGAAGTAAAGCGTTTACGCGTGGCGCGATCACATGGCTTGACAGACGATCCGACGACGACTGTAGTTCCGCTAAGTGTGTTTTGGTTGATCCCACAATTCTTCTTCGCGGGCTCTGGCCAGACGTTTATTTACAATGGCCAGCTAGATTTTTTCCTTAAGGAGTGCCCCCCGGGCATGACGTCTATGAGCACAGGCCTATTTCTGAGCAGCATTTCATTAGGGTTTTTCCTTAGCTCTATTTTGACCATAGTGCACAAAGTAACTGGGGATCGAAGGCCATGGCTAGCTGATAATCTAAACCAAGGTAGGCTCTACAATTTCTATTGGCTTTTAGCAATTTTAGGTGTTTCTAACTTTTTCTTGTTTTTGGTTGGTGCAAAACGGTACTTGTATAAAGAGAAGACGCTTTCTAAGGAGGGTATTGAATCGGAGGAAGGAGAGCATGATTGTCATGTATAGTAGTGAGAGAGATTAGGAAGGCCTTTTATGCTTTCGATTTTAGGTTGTATCCTTCTTCTTTTTGTGGTCAGAATGAATGAAAAGGATCAAGAATTTGGAAGGCAAAGGAAAAGGGACTGGGATCCTTGACTACCTTGGAACTCTTGCTCCGATTAATTGTTGTAGTTTTTTTTTTATCGACAAAAGTAACATCTTATTGAGAAGAAAAGGAGCAGGAAATTCGAACTAAATGTTGAAAATATAGTCATTTATGGGAACAAAGCCCCAATACACTTCGAAGGACAAAGCCCATAAACACTAAGAGACTAAAATGCAAAGATCAAACAATACAAGCATAACGTGTCTAGCCCAAACAAGTGGACTAATCTCAGCCCAAGAAAACTCTAATTATAACCCAAATCATCTATACAAATTCAAATCCACCCTGCCCACCCGCTGCCACTGCCGCCGCCACCATAAACACAGACAGACCACCACCACCCGAACCAGCAGGCCACCACCCCCAACACCATTGGAGGCTGCGAGCTGATGATGCGCACCCAAAATCTGCTGCGAGCCTCAACCAAACTATTAGGTGATTACCGAGCCACCCAGCAATGAGCTCGGTGGGAGGCCACACCGGCCGAGCATCCCGAACACCACAGATCACCACGCCCTTAGGCAGAAAAACACTGGTAGCCCAGGAGCACACTGACCAGAGATCAACCGAAGAGGAGAAACTTGGCCAAGAAGGTTGGCGCGAAGGATGAAATGTCATAGAGCAGATAAGGCACAGACAAAACTAGGGGAGGGTTCCGAAAAATGGAGAGGAGAGGGGGAAACAGATAGAGCATCATACTGAGGTCAACCCCGTCGCCGTCCAGATATCCCATCGTCGATCGCCGCCACATCGGGCCCCATAAACGATCAGGAGAAACGCCGTCTGTCGGGATCCACGGCTCCAACAACACAACCACCAGGACCGCGGCCTCTAGCCACCGCATACGGTGGCGACGCCTCCCCCGCCCAGAGAAAACCCTAGCCGATTAAAACTAGAGAGAGGGAGAAGAGAATATGAGCCCTGCTACACACACAGCAATCTGTGCACAGATTTCGTTGTGGGACCCATCACGGATCCTACACAAATAATCCGAATCGTTCGATAAATGTAAAACAAGTTTTTGAGGGTATCCGAAAAAAATTAGCATAATTCGATACGTATAGATACTCGATCCAATCATCTAGTTTTTCATTATTCTTAAAGCTGAATGAAAAGTTCGACAATTGAATTGAGCATTTATAGTTATCAGATTGAGCTGATTTTTTGCAGAAATGCTTAAAAAAATATTTTACATTTAATGAACGGTTTAGATCATTTGTGTGGGACCCATGGTGGGCCCCACATTAAAATCTGTGCACGTGTATGTAGACTTTCAGAGAGAATATTTCGTAGGCATATTAATGTGAACAAATTAAAAATTAGATAAATGCACGTCCAAGCTTCCCAGTAATGAACGTTTTTAGCTTATTCCAGACAGAAATCAAACCAAATATTCCGGCACAACAAAAAGTAAAATATTAAGCAAAATACCTTATAAGTTGCATTAATATATTGGCTGAATACCAATCGTTTGTATAAGAAGGTTGGTTACAACTCTCAAGTCTTTTCCTTGAATTAGAATAATTAACTTCCCATGACCTCACTTTGAAATTTGAGAGAGATGCCAAAAGGGTACCTCGAGCAGCGAGTAGATCTTGATCGAAACTGGATTCTGACAGCAAAATGACATATCGGATTATATTTTCAGGATCTTGAAACTGGTTAAGAGTTGCTAGCTAGCTACAACATGATACGCTTCCTGAGCAAGAAGATGTCCCTGTACGAGGATGGTTCTTTGGATATATTTCCTCCTTCAACTTTATTCATGCCGGGAAAATACAAATGGTGACAGTAAATAAATAGTCAGCAAATGGCTACCGACGACGGGAGGAACTACAACAAATGGACAGGGAGAGAGATTAAATTACACAAACTGCACATCGGAGCAGAAAAAAATGAGGGGTCGTCCGTCATTTTCGCCTGGTTTTGAGAATTGATTTTTTCATTCTGAATTCATTTGTAATCGGCTTTCGATATTCTCTGGGGAAGAATGGAGCTAACTATGCGCACGAGTTGCTCTTTGATGTCTTCAAGGCTTTGCATTCCATCCTGCATAAATTAAGCAATCAGCATTTCGTTGGATATATTAAGTTCCAAGTACATTCCAAGTGAAACTCAATACTTTTGTTCGTTTTGTCAAACGTCACGGGAGTGATACTAGTAGCAAAAACCCACATAACTAAATATTGGTAGCCACGTGATTGAGACACATTCGTCTTGAAAGGTTAATCTCAACATCGCATCCGTAATAATACAATTTAAGAAAAGTGTGTTTTGTTCATGTATTTAATACTGTCTAATCAATTTTATTTTCTCTAAAAACGAAAAGTTTAACAAACTGAAAGAGCGAGCGGTTTAGATCAAAGCAATGGACCAAGGATAAGACTGTTGGTGCTAACAGCAGAGCACAGCAGGAACCAATCTCCGACTGAACATTAATGAAAACAGCAACGCTACAGAGGACAGACACTAAATAGTTTACAAACTACTCCGTATTACACTAAACGTACACAGAGCACTACCACAGTACCTTAGCGTCTCTAGACTTTTCCTTATAGATAACACAGAAAATGGGCAAGGAATGCAGCATAAGACACCCCAAAAACAGCATATTCCAATACGTAGAAGCACATCAAAAATCAGGACCCCAATTCTCTAGTACTTAGTATTGCTGTATGCTTGCAACGAACCATTAAGATTCCCACAAAGGAGTCAATAATATTTCTACAATTTTCATTCTGACAAAATATCAAAGTCTAATCCGAATGGAACTGTCATGAATGTTAACCAGGCTCCCAATAACAAACCCCAAATATGGTGCAACTGTTGTCATCCTTAAGATGCATCTAGTAATAAATAAGACAATAGAGAACAGAAGCAATGAAAGCTTACCACGACGAGAAAACGAAGTTCCACTAACATTTCAAATCCACTCTGAAATATGGTGCAACAGTATTCTACTTGAGCTTGAATTACTACAGGAAGAGAGAATTTTATGTACCTTAGGCGACATTAGGACCCTTCAAAGGAATCAGCAAGGTCTTCATTAATTTCACCAAATATCTGCAGGCAACTGTCCCATTTTCGCTGTTCTCGTGCTTCCCAGTAACCACCCACGTAACGGAATGGTCCATCTTCACCTTCTCTTTGGAACCATCTGGGCTTCCACCCATTCTCCTGTAGTTTCCTTGACTGCAACAAAAGAAAGTAAGTATTATCATCACCAATGAGTTGGCCCATGTGATTGCTGAACGAGAAAAAATACGTTTCTTGGAATATATCAAACTTCAACTATTGATAAACTGCTCTCTTCATCTACCAAGAAAAATTTTCCTCCCAAAAATGGTAAAAATCCAAACCAGAAGCAGAAGCCTGGGTCTAATAACCCATAGAATACCCAGAAAATGTTTTCAAAACAGAAAATAAACTCTAGGCCCTAGGAAAACTCTTTCTGCCAAAAGAAACAGAGCATAGGCAATTCAGAAACTGCATATATTATCAATAAACACGTCCAAACAAAATCCATCTTCCGATCATGAAAGGAGACACTACTGACTAGATTAATATTTTTCACTTGTCTTAACTAAAATTCAAGCAAAAGATATATCATGCCTCTCAGCGCTGCCATCATGAACGGCTTTCTTTGCTATTTTATCATCTGTTGAGCGGTAACTTTTGATGTCCAATTGTGCATTGTTATCCCACATGACGAACATCTCAAACCAAAGCAGTGGGCCCACCATCACTATGTCTTTATTTCTGACGCTTAAAAGATATCACCAAGGAACCATATCCACAGCACAGCACAATATTAGCAACTCTATTATCCTCAAATCGTTTGTCCATCCTTAAAATTCCAAAGTGGGATGTCATACTATGCACTATGCAGTCACTTCAACTAGAAATGTTTTAAAACTCGAAAAAAATTCCAAACTACCCACCAGGGCCACCACTGACATCTACATATGTGATTGGATTTATCTTATAGTTCACTACGAAAGGGATTAATTTTAGGGAACTTTTCAAAGTATAGTGGGACGTCCATGGAAGTGAAAACATCAATGCCATACATTCCCGAAAGAGCAAGAATTAATTCAACAAACTACCCTCTGCACTTAAAACTTGCATACTCCTATTTGTCCATTTTTACCCCTTAACCAGCTCTTCATCTCTCCTTAGTTGTCCATTGTCATGATATCTTAGGATAAAGCCCATTCCACGTTTAACGGAATTGTCCAAACCTTTGGAAGCCCAATTCCATGCCTTTGTGCTGCAATGGTTGAAGCTCCTCTAAGAACAGACAACTCCTCATGACGCAGACATTTTTCAAAATCCAGGACACCGCCGGTGACATACCAAACGATAATGTACAGTCAATAAAAAAAAATACTGACTCAACTAGCAAGCCATTCAGTATAAACATTTAATATATTGTTTCCTATGAGATAATACCCAAGTGGCCCAGTCCCTTGAGTGTCCTGCATCCCCTACTTGTGGCAGCATGTCCTAGAAGAGACCAACATGAGTCAGACATTGATGCATTGCCTCCAAGTATGAGGGAGAATATCTTCATGGCTCAAGCCTTTTACAGCCTCCCCGACCAGATGAAAGAACCATCTTTCTCCTTTGTTTATATCAGCTTTCGCTTCAACTATACAAGACAATTTAAGTTACTAGCAAAATGAAAACAGGGTTCACCTTAACAAGGAAGAGTGATCCTCCATTTTTGGACCTCTAACTCACCATTTAAATGATTCCTAACCCGTCCCTTGCTCTTATTATCATCCTTGCCTCTACCTAAACTAGTTGATTCCTTTGAGCTAGTTCTTCCCCGAACAAGGCATATGGTAAAGATTGCCTAACATTGGTTTCCTAACTGCAGTTAAACAAGCAGAGCATAATGTCTTCCTAACATGGATGGAAAGGACATTAGCGTCTACATATGGGAAGAAATAGTAAAAGGTGCCAGACAAACCATCCTCTGGCGCTTCTCCAACCGTAGCTTCTCTCCATTAGCCTTTTCGTATTCCCCGTTCTCGAGATGCCGTTGGTCTGGTCTGAGTCTTGAATCAGTGGGCGGAAGGTTCTCCTTAATCCGTAGAAAAATACCAGAATCAGAAAGGACAATGAAGGATGATAAAGATTCATAGGAGGAAAGGGGAATTCTAGGTGAAAACTTTGATCTACATCATCATCTCTACCTGCAACCCTGGGGTTAACTCATTTAGTGTGATTGCAAACGACGTCATGTTGTACCGAGAGAAACTGGGAGGCTTACACCTTTTCCATAATAAAGATTGGTCTGAAACATCCTTTGTTTTGGTATTCCCGTCTCCATTCACATAATGCATGCTTTCATCCCACTTTCCAAATAATGTGGCAGCCTTTTTCCCTGAGACATCTTCAACATGTCCATGAACCTGTTAAGGAAATAGAATGTGAAAATTTTAAAATGGACCCACAGTGATGCTTCAAAGAAATTGACCTTGGTTAGAAAAGAAAAGATTCCAACATCCTGAAATATATCCAATGAAACTGCAAAGACATGAAGTAGAAAGTAGTTACAGCAAGTGAAAGCTCATCATGTACCTGGTGTGGACTCCGGTCAAGAATAGACTGCTCTTTGAACTTGAGCTTGCATGAATATTGGCGATTACCACGTATATGCATTATCCCATGGTGACGAAGGCATACTTTACCAAGAATAATATTGCAAATGGAAGTTGTGACCTAAAACAGTATGAGAAAATTTCAGGAGGGTGTTTTTTAAGAGGGTTGTACCATAGAAGTTAAAAAACAAGGCAGAGGTCCAATTGAAACAGCCTGCCATTCCATTAAGATGAACAAGCACAACTATTATAGTGCACACCTTGCTCCACTGGAAAACCTCGCCATCATCAAACTCTAAGGTTAGTGTTCCAACGGGGTCAAGCTGAATCGATGTCCCCCAAAATTTGGTTCTAAGGTTACTGTCACCCCAGAATTTCCAACCGTTTCCTTCTGAATGGCAGGCAATGAGAGTTGGGTGATGACTAACCTGTTCAACAAATAACAAAGAGATCAAGACATCCAGATTGTGCTTAAGCAACAAGGATCCAAAAATCACTAGGAAAAAGGCATTTGGAGAAGTAGAGCTAATCCGAAGGTTATGATTTTGCTCAAAGCCTCAGACAACTACTCGAGGTTATTGAGTCACATGAAAATCCTAGAAACCGGCTTACGGGGATATTAGAGAAATGTTGCCGGTGCAAGAAGGAAGGGAAAAGCAGCAAGCATCTTTCTTCTCCATTGCCCTAGGGCCAGAGAGTTATGGAGCTTGATCTGCTCAACATTAACAGCAGCAATGATGCTAATAGATTTTAGTCCTCCAGAATTTGCCATTCAATATCAACCATTTTATCAGAACTACACAACTTCATACATTTGAATTTGTAGTCTATAGTTTGATGAATGGTAGGTCGTGCATCTTTTTTATTTTCACTTGGTTTCTTTGGTAATTTTAAAGGTCTCCCAAAGGATGTAAATTTGAAATTTCTTCCATGTTGTTGCTTTGGTTTATCCTATCAATGATCTAAAAGTCGCTAGGTGCTCGTCGGGCGGTCGGCCACTTTCGAGCGATTAATGGGTGCATATTAATTAATAACCGGCTATTAATCATTAGTCTGACCTAATCGGATAGTCCCCCGCCAGCAATTAATCGGCGATTAACCGCTAATTAATTCCTTGTTTTAGAACATTGATCCTATAAGAAGTACAACAATAACAAATGTTGTTAGCTTTTACCATCGAAAAATTTCCGCATCACATTTTCTCCATCAAAGGATGCAGAAACATTGTAGCCAAATTTTAACCCCCGCTTAAGGGTGAAAGAAGCAAGAAGGTCTTCAAAATATCTCTCGCTTAGTTTTGACACTCCTCCATACGACATGAGATTTCAGATCCGCTAAACCGAGTAGAGTCGCATCTCCTTATGTATCGATTAATGCTGTTCAACTTATGCTTTTACATAGAATCTCAATGATTCTTTCCTGTAAATACTGACCTTTTCGGAGAAGAATCGAACCCCTTTCTCAGGATAGTCAGCTTCATAAGTTTCCCCTAACAATGGGTTAAAGGGTTTGCAGTGCCGACCTTCAGATGAAGCATATCCGGAAACAGCAAAAGCAGCAACATTCAGAACTCTCAGGAGACTGTTACCCTAGAAGAATAACATAATACCCCCCCAGGAAGCAAACATCAACACGTTTGAATACATACGTTAACCTAGAGCAATAATGGAAGTGATTTAAACATGCAGATAAAGGGGGAAACGAAAAACAAGAGATATAAGCAGCTACCAAGCCTAACGTTCAAACAAAGAAAAGCAAATCAAATTTTGTAATGCTTATTCTGTGATATACATAAGTGAAAATTGACAATATGGTGCCTGCTGCAGAAATACATGAGAAAAAATGATTCAATTATCTCTCAAACTTTGAAGCCCTAAAATTTTTTAAAAAATCACTAAGAAGAAAAGCAGGAGATGTGTAGAACCCAAAATCATTATATGCCCAAGTCCTTGCTTGTCTAGACTAGAATCTGCCCAAGTTAGTTCACAGTTAACTGCACATACACTCCAATATAATGAAAATCAACAAACCAATCAAGATGTTAACGCGAAGCTATGCTCTTTCAAAAAGAAGATCACAAGAAAATTACCTTACAAATTGATAACACTACTCAAAAGAACAGAGCTCATGATTCAATAAATTCATTATTTATGTAGTACAGCACAAGACTACAAAATTCTTAGCAAACTTGTAGTAAAACAGCAAAAATGCCATGTTTTATAACTACAAAGAGAATTACTGATGCTTTTATGCTGATAAACTCTAACTAAAACAGAGACAAAAGCTTGGCTGTTTACTCACAAGAAGCAAATATTTAACGCTCCTACTTTTATAGGCAATGTATGCAAAATCTTCATATGCACAAGACTATTTTATAATGGTTCGTTTAGATAACAAAGTAATTGACCTTCACTTCACATAATAGTTCATTTCAGATGACCGTTAAGGAGGCAATGGGCAACAGCACAACAGCAGCAAAACATATTTATAGCAGAAGAAGTTGAGTGGTAATAATCATACCGCTTTGCCATGCTCGTATGCACGATCCAGCAGAAAAGAATACTCCAAGTCCTCAAAACACTTTTGTAAAGACGATATTGGCTCATTAAAGTACACAGGGAGACAAACTCGTGTCAGATCTTTCCCTACATTGTCTTTGATCATAGACCAAAGACTTACCGGTTTCTCCTTTTCGACTGGATCCGGAAGCTTCTTTCGCCTTTCAATTTGTGGATAACCAGAGGTAATGGTTTCCCTTTCAGCATTCAGATTCTTTATACCATCAATGTCCTTTTCTGGTCCCATACACTTACTCATGTGACCTGCAACACCAGTTACAGACCCATAACAAACGGTCGGTTCAGAAAAGTATTCCTCTGTGTCAAAATAGAAGGTGTCATCCTCATCTGAAACTTCCTCGAGCTCTTGTTTCTCAATATCATCAGATGATTCAGTTGTGCTGCATTCTGAATCCCAAGAATAAACAGTCAAAACAACTAGTAATTATGTTAATACAAAACAAATAGAGGATATGAATGTGGGAAGGAGCATGGACATGAACGAGTTGCGTGAGAATTCATAAATCTGAAAGAAAATTTGAAAGCGAGCAAACAACATGATATATATGATCACAAGACTTCTTCCCATTGATGTGCACACTACATACACACGGCAGGAAGGGTAGATGCTCACACTTAATGAGGACTAAAGATAAAGAAGCATAAGCGAATCTTTGACCCACGTAATTTCTATGTTGTATCTTAGTGAAATGGCTGCTCAACCAAGTGATTCCACAAAATCTTGCCATATCTAGAAGGAAAATTTCCGTCCACAATTACAAAAACTATCCAACTCTGGTAGCAAGTTTATAACTTAAACTTGATTATCATTAGAATTAAAGTCTTCCTAGATAAAAGAAATTTTGTTGCTCAAGACAATGAGACCTGTGTATCGAATATACAATTCATTTGTCCTGAGCAAGGACAAATAACAAGCTCTAAATCAGTAGTATGATTTAATTAGGATCAACACTTGTAAATCCAGTATGTTTAACACGCCAACAAATTCTACATCCCTCCTGGTCCTCCTGGAACTTCACTACGTAGTTATTGAATGGGCAAACATAGAAAATACTGCATATAACAGAATATAAACAACTGCATTTTAAGCAAATGTCAACATAAGACAGCTAGACACGCAGCAGACAGACAAGTAAATAAATTATATGAGTCATGTGTACCACTATACTTTCCACGCCCAAGACCGGAAACTTCCTGCTTTATTAATTGATATTCACTATACGGAATTCCAGAGCCTTCAGCTTCAATATTAGCTGCCTGCATAAGCAAAAAAAAAGTTGGAAAAACTGACATGAGAAAGAAATTTTGTGTAGCCATTCTTAAAAGGCCACCCATTTTGATTGAACATAGTGCAAAAACATTTTCACAACAAAAAGAAGTGAACATAACAACCTGAAAATAATCTTTCAAACAGAAGTCAGGAAATAAGCACTAAGCAAATAAACTCGTGCAGTGGGGACAGATTGCTCATTTACTTATTTACAAAACCAAAATATTTTCACTTCCAAATAAGCAAAGTGGACGCCAAACAACTTTTTCTTTCTTTTGTTTGTTTATTTCTTACTTGAAAGTTATATCCTATCTCCAATAAGAAATAAACAATGTGAACATAGTCGCATGATTTGAGACATCTACATACACATCTGCCTCTCCCTAATAGATTGTTTAAATATAATCTTTCTAAAAGAGAAAGCTGAAAAGGAGAATAATGCGTCATCGAAGTTAAACTTAGCAACTCTTTATCTGGTATAAGGCCTCTATAGCTCTAGAACCACCCAATATTGCTTGTTTAGGCTCAGTTTGGATGTAGCAACCATGAAGTGGAACGGAATGCAATTTGGGATTCCAATATTTCCAAGACTAAGTAGGAATCTGATCCTTGCACCTTCTATGCGTCCATGGTAATACCGTGTTCCACAACAAAGATGAACAGGATAAACAATGTTGAAAAAGAGTCATCAACGCAAATCGTAAATTTGAAGGCTTAGTAGGATAGAAGTTGTGCTCCACATGCAAGAGAAGGGTAGTCAGTGTCATTAATAGTCACTATTATGAATCCAACTTGGCCGCCCGAATCAGCATCCACACCGAGCGGTTTGGACATAGAGAAAGTAAAAGGTGCATATTACTTTCATAATATGCAGCAATCAATTATGATTCTGTACTCCGAAAAAAACTTAATTTGTTGTAATTTGTGGATGAGCTACAAGAGCTAGTTTCACGTTCATGTTATCCATGTCAATTAACAGTAAGGGTTTTACTAAATACTAAAAGGTACCTCCAGCTGCCTCAATGTGTCCAGCAAATTCGATCGCTCTTCACAAAGAACTTTAAATTGTCCTTGTACTCCTGAAAATTCTGAGAGCATGATCTGCTCGCAGTCTTTAACAAGTGCATCGCTGATTCCCTCTTCAATCAGCCGCTTTTTAAGCCTCTCGGTTGATAAAGATATATCATTTGGCACAAGTGAGAGACTGTCATTTAATGGTCTATTAAAAAATTGGTTTCGAGACGAAACCAAAGCTTCTATCCAAGCCACACGATCCTTCTTTGATTTAGTCCTCAGATGAAGGGTCTTAGTAACAGTAAATATGTAGAACCTCCTGTCGTCTGACTTGCTCTCTCGAAAAGAAGAGACCTGCCAAGAAATCCAGAACATCCCAAGAATTTAGAGTCATAATCTTGGCTATTCAGCAGTATCAAATAACTCCACTCGCAAATCACAATGAAACACCTAATTTTTAATCACCAATAACAGCTTGACACAAAAAATAAATGTAGCATTGCTAAATCATAAACAAAACCATAAAGAAAAAACACTAAGCACAGCCCTTAGGGCGGTGGATAATGCGTAAAAGATGTATCGATATCCGATAAAAGTATATCCAAATCTGTGAAAGTGTATTATAATATATCCGTGAGATGGCTATTGAAATTGAACTTATTTGGCCTTATATGCATATTATCCACCGTCATGTGGCGGTGATTAGCAAAATGGCCAAGACCCAAAATAATTAGTTTTACTTGGTCATGGGCATGTACCATTAAGTAACCATTATATCAACACAGATCAGCCATAGTACATGCAATTCCTAAATTAGAAAATTTCACCAATTTATGGTACGTCACAAAGTGGGAGAATTCACACCTGCTTCTGATTTCCATAGACATGAAAAAAGGCCATCACAGATATGGTCCTTGGTTATAAAAGTATAGATACTTATCACTCAATAGGATGAGAAGAATCTTATGCAAAAGAAAAGAAAAAACCTTATTCGAGTAAAAAACTTGCAGAGAATTCCGGTTTGAAAAGGCCGTAAGAAAAAACCTTATTTGAGTTTAACACCAGAAACCAGCATAGAATTGCAAGTAGTTCTTAGCATACCCAACAAAAGAACATTCAATTGAAATCACTTGATACCCAAATCGAGGTTAGACCCATTTACAAATCACAACCCAAAAAACTTACAGAGAATTCCGGTTTGGAAATGAGGTAAGAAAAAACCCTATTTGAGTAAAACACCAGAAACCAGCATAGAATTGCAAGTAGTTCTTAGCATACCCAACAAAAGAACATTCAATTGAAACCACTTGATACCCAAATCGAGGTTAGACCCATTTACTTATTACAACCCAAAATACTTACAGAGAATTCCGGTTTGAAAAGGAGGTAAGCTTAACAAGAATCCAATTAAACTCAAAACAAGGACGAACAAGAGACCTGATTTTGCAGGAAATAGCACAAGCTCGGAAAATAGCGTCCCCAACTTTGCAAACAGTGACAAGATTTAAGTCAAGAGGTTAGATCGACCCAGATCGAGACCCATTAACAGCTTTCCTTTCCCTTATTTATTTAAAAAGGAAAAAGGAAAGAATATTCTACTACTCAAACAGTCAAAAGCCATTTGCTATTACTACAGTAGAAGTATTATTTTACGGGAAACAAACGAACTGCGAGTTTTTCGCGTAACCAAACACGAGATTGGGGAGTGGACTGTAAAGTTGTAAAAGTGACGTCCGGATGACGCGGGGAGTGAAGCGGAGGAAAAAAACAGATACTAGGATACAATCCATGAATGAAGAAGAAACGAAGATCCAATCCACAGCATGTTAGGGTAAAGTAAAAGGCGCAAAAACACAAATCTGAGCTCAACGTTGTGATGTGACTACTGCTTTACGACCGTAGCCTATCGTGGCGCCTACTCACCCGTTTGATGTGACCCACTGGAGATTTAACCACCAGTTGGTAAAATATGATCGTACAAAAATGAACAAAAGGTTCATCTCAAGAAAGCGAAAAAGGTGAATAACCTTTGGGTTAATGGATTGTACTCCTCAGATGTTAAAGCTATTTGGTGGCAGAGAAAGGGGAAGGAAATTTACTCCTAGTCAGGGAAAAGGAGAAAGGACGGAAACAGAAACAAATCGGGTTGCATCGTTTTGAACCGGCAGTGGAAAATTTTTGTGAATGGAAAATGCAGTAAAGACAAACATGCCGCATAGAGATTTCACGATTGAAAGTTTGAATCTTTTTTTGTCAAAAAAAAAAAAGTTTGAATCTTTCGTTAATGTCTCTCTGCCTATATTTGATTGAATTAATTTTTTATTGAAACTCTAAATAAACTATTTTATTAAATAAAATAAGTGGCTCAAATTATTTTAGTAAGCCCCGAGAAGGGCCCAAAATCCAGATGTACATGTTGTAAAGTACTTTTATGGATGTATGTAACTATATTCAATGTTTTGTTAACACTTTTGATTGGAATTGATTTAGACACGCCTTTGTCATTCGCTTTTGGAATTGTGGTTATCAATTTAGAGAGTATCAAAATCACTCCCCTTATTGATATCCGATTGAGTTAATTTATTTTTGAGACTCTAAACAAATCATTTTGAACAAAATAAACGGCTTAAATTATTTTTGCAGAACCCGAAACGAGTCCAAAATTCGGATGTAGGTGTTGTATGTACATTTACGTATGTACCTATAACAGCTCTCAACTTGTAAAGAATTTTCCAGTAGGCGCGAGATAATAAGCAAATAATGTTTTAATAAGTTGGAATATTAATACATATCTCACGAATAATAATATACTTTGACAATATTAATACATTTTTACAAATATCAATATATTTTTTTAAATATCAATGTACCTTTTAGAAATTATCCTCCCAAGTTCCTCAATTAGGACTCCGTTTAGCATTTTCCAACTTAATCGCATTTTCCAACTTAATCATACAGCAGCACGTAGGATCCACTCTAATATTTTGGAGGTCTAAAGCAAATTTTAAAAATGGGCCTTAAGTTTTGTAACCTAAAAAAAACCAGAGGTGGTTAATATGAGGTAAAAAGATTAAATATTGTATTTTATCTTCATAATTTAACTAAAATGAACATAAAAGAAATTTTACAGCATTAGAAAAAAAAATTAATGGAAACATAACGAAGTACCACGTATACTCTGCATTTTCTCTATCTAATTAGCATGGTATCAACTTTAACAATGAAAAATCATTTATTTTAACTTTTTTTATCAATGTTTGTTGAGTGAAAATAATTTTAAAAACATTTATAGTGTGCAAAAGTTTTGAAATTCGGAAGAGTAAAATCCACAACCACTAAGCATTACTAATTATTATACAAGTGATGCTAATGCAGGAGTTACCAACAGAAAAATACTCCGTAATGCAAAAAACTGGTACCACTTAGAAAGAAAGGCCTTGTAGGAAAGATCAAAAACAAATGGAGCAAATAAAAAGTAAAGAAAACAGAAAGAAAAAAAAAAAGGGTGAATAACCAAGCAGATGCTGGTGCCAAGTGATCAACATGAGGAAATTTTTTTAAATAAAATATATACGCCATCTATGGAAATTAGGGCCCTAATTTTTGCTTCAATTTCAGGACCAAAAGCGATCGCACCTCCGGCTTTATTTAGGGCCGGCCCGGGCAGCACACATCACAGAATGTCTATTTGTGAAAAAAATTACTCGCTCCTCGGTCACATTTGGTTGACCTTGTTTTAAATGAATTTTTTTCTAAAAAAAAATATACTTCCAATTTAAGGATCAGAGGAAAAATTGATGCATTAGATGCAAAATGCACAATTATTATTCATAAAATAGGAGGGAGTGAAAAAACCTTTCCACTAGAATGGTCTTACCTTGAGATGAACGATGCCAAAGGATTTGTGATTCTTGCGCCGACTATCGAGGCGCGGTAGGCCGCCGGAGGGGACATCACCGATCAGTCGCACGCCCTCGCCGGCGGGATTTTCCGGCGCTAGGATTTTGGAGTAAGAGAGGACGCCGTTGCGCAGCAGAAACCACCTCGATCTCCACCCCTTGCCGAAATTCGTCCACTTGTACAGAACCCCGGCGAAGCTGGCCTCGGATCCTGCCGGCCGTCCGGCATTGCTGTCAGATCCGCCGGAGCCGGGTCTCGAGTCCGGCGACTGGTCCCCGATGCTCGGACTCTCCAGTGAGATGCAGCACAGAGGATGCAGTTCCTTCACACGCATTGTGAGTGTCCGTAGAATTTGCTGAAAAAAGTCAAATCGTCATTCTCAGTTTTTCCTCCGGATTTCTGCAATTACAAATCAGCAACAGAAATATCTCTGACTGGTTCTGTTTTTTATGGTGAAAATGTGGTGTAGCTGTTGGTATGAGAGAGAGAGAGCGGAAAGAACAAGGAAGGTGTGGAGGGGAGGGGAGACTTGTGGGGAGCTCTGAAACTGAGGGATTCTCCTGTTAGAGAGAGAGAGGAGAGACAGGAGAGAGAGGGGTGGGAGAATTTCGAAGGTTTATACTTAAAAAATAAGGACGACTCACTTTGCTTTCGATCGAATACATGTAGTATAATGTACGTCCATAAAAATGCGGGATTTGTTGTGCCGAAAATTCATGTGTCTATATGTCAAAAAGTTTTTTGATCGTGCAATTTAAAACATTAAAAATATTACGCAATCTAACGGTTGAAAAACTCCTCGGCATAGAAAATTTCGGCCCATATATAGGTCTATATTGTACTCCTATGCGGATGTCGTGTAGGTATGGCAAGATGGGGTAGAATTGTAATTAGACATACCATTGAAGAATTGAACCAGACTTTTGGGGGGGACTCCATTTTCTATCACAAACAAGATTGGGAAAGAAAGGAAAAGTTGGTATCGTCGCGTGGTGCATCAGACTCATGAAATAATTGCACTAGAGAACGATAGAAGTAGGAAAAAAAAAAAAAACAAAATTAGAAGTCCAAATTGTGAAGTATGTAGAAAAGATGAACAAATAAAATTATTCTAAATTCTTTTCTTCTTTTGTATAAGAAATTATAAGTTTTGATCAAGAAAGTTGACAAAATAAATAAGCTATGTGAATTGAAAAAAAATTCAAAATACAACAGAAAACCTAGAGGTACCGACCAAAACCGTAGGTAAATCGTACCGACGGCCGCGTCGGGCAGTCTTCGGTCACCGGACGGCCGATCATATATACACAAAAAAATAGAGTGTTTAAATCAAACACTCTACATACATCGAATTCCGTTGATTCCCCCGAAGGCCCTCTCGTTTTTTTTTTGCAGAAGTTTTGGACAACTCGGATCGGCTATCCGGTGGCCGGAGACGGCCCAACACAGCCCTCGGTACGATTTCCCTGCGGTTTTGGTAAGTTCCAATAGCAAAACTCTAAATAAAATGAGACTTTTCTTAATCTCAGACTAAAAATGCCTACTTTTATCGAGTGGTTATTGTTTTTCTATTTGGAAACTCACCCCAAAACTCATCACCTAATCACAAAAAACTATGCATTTGGAGAAATTTTTCGGTGCTGGGTGGGTACCACGCCACCCGGTTAACGTGGTGCTCGAGCAACACATTCAAGCTGTCATTAAGTGTATTTGACGGTTCGAATTGGACCATTCTCTCTCTCGCTCCCCTTTCTCTCTCTTCTGTTTCCCTCTGCAAATCCGAGCTATCCAAATCCGAAATGAATGGCCCCGATTTGCCGAACGGACACCACATGATACGCGCTCGGCACTAAAAATCTTCTCGTGCATTTGATATTCATAAGTTGTTGCTCAAAAAAGTTAGTAGTACACATCATATGTGCATTAATTGTTAATATTAATTCTTTCTATACTCACTGCCCCGTCGATTTTGTTAGCATAAGCATTTATTGCATTTTCAATCATGCTTGTGGCGGATCAAAAAAAAATCATGTTTGAGATTTTGAGAAATTATTTGGTGTCGGTACACATAATACCCCATTGACAATCAGGGTTCGGGCGGTCCGAATTTTAGAGAGAAGAATAGGAGAGAGTCGTGAGGTGAGGGGAGAGAGAGAATAAAATTTAAACCGTCCAAAACACGTTTGGACAGTCCAGTATCGCCGACAGGTACCGCCACGTGGTACCCACTCGACACCAAAAACCTTCTCCGTGTTTTAACAAACCACCTACGTACCAACATTTCTGCTTCACCTTGTTTTTTAGCAAATTATTTAAGTTCAAGTTATTTATCAAAAATTACATTGTTTCAAACTTTTTCGTATTTAGTAAATTTTTTAATTTCGGTCGAAATTTTTTACTTTAAGACTTCTCTCACCAAGTTAAATACTCCAAAAAAAAATTAATAAAGACAAAATACTACCCAAAAAAAATTAAGAAGAATGAGTCAATAAGTTAGGGAGAATAGTAGGTTTTTGAAACTTGTGGAAAGCAAAAAAAAAAAAACGAAAATAAATTTAGGGAGAATGCACCCTAAAATACTCCTACATAACCTTTCTCTTACTTTTATTCAATTTTTAAGCACAAATTAAAACTTACACGAAAGATTTTGAGAAAACTCAGAAAAGATTTGGAAGAGAAATTTAGAAATAAAAATTAGAGGTTCTGAAATGAAGTTCTATAATGAATGGTAAAACCGTAAAATCCTTCTGATTTATTTTTCGGTCCTACCCCGTTTCGCTAACAAAATAAGTACTACTTAGTTTTTACTCAATAAGAATCTATGTTCCACTAACTTTTCACCTTTTTATTTTTACATTCAAAAATTTTTTTCATTTCTTGATCGCTTATGTCTTTCAACTTATAATGAATTTCATGATTTTGTGAATTTTGTATAATAAAATTAATTGAGATCTATTAAACAAGATTCATATTGCATATTTTTTATATCCATATTGAAAGATTTAAGCAATCAAAAATAGCACACCAAAAAGGGTTCTTATTTTCCTTTCCAAAGTTGAAAAATAAGTACTTGTTTTTCCAAAAAGGCTTAGCAGAACGGAAAATTATTGTCTCGATTCATCAAATAAAGATTTTTGGGTTTGTAGCAGTGAGGGGAAAAAATCCGGTGTCGTATTAATTAATGACCTCACGTGATCAAGAGGCCAGGTTCTAATTAAGCCCAGTTCGACGTCGTTTTGAAGGACTTCTCGAGTAGAAGATATGCGAGCTCTTATTGCGACGTCGTTTTACACAACCTCGCGTTTTTTATATAATTTTTCTATTTGTTCAACTTCTAAATAAACTGCTGTGACGTTCCCTCTTCTTTTCTTCCCTATCTTCCCTTAATTAGCATGTTACTACTATTTTACTTGTTCATTTCAATATCATTTCTCAAAAAAGTTCATGCCATTTTCCTTGGAAAGGTAAAAACTAATAGATACGTACACACAAGAACCAAAAGAGGTACTGTAGTATAAATTAAGAGAGAAACTTATTCACGGCGGAGACATGAACAAATTTTTACGGATTCGTGCAATCGCAGCCATCTGTTCCCATAATTCAATAGGTGAGATTGCTTTTCAATTTTGAACGGTAAAAAATAACAATCCGGACCATCCAAAAATATTTTGAACGCACGCGATTGGAATCCGTAAACCCATTTCCACGATATCCTCCTTAAAAAAAAAAAAAGAAGATATTTTCATAAATTAAACAAAACCAGGCAGATGAATGAAAGTTCATTTAGGTACTAGTACAAACCAATACAAAAGTACTCCACTTCAATTGGGTAACAGGAGTACTCCCAACCAATAGAACAACTTTTCAGAGCTAACTTGGAAAAGGAATCTACAACGGCAGGAACGAAAATCTTGTCCACTTTCTTGCTCAAGAATGCAACTGGTACAGTAATTACTGTATAGACAGCGCATACAGTGCACTTTTGGGCCCGTCTCGAGTCCAAAAAAGATAATCGGAGCCACTCACTTTGTTTAAAAATTTTGTTTAGGTTCCTTAAAAATCAGCTCCATCCGATATTGTTAAGGGCACTTACGAAACGTCCAAATTTGCTAGCCTAAATTTTGAAGCAAAATTAGATATTTCGCAAACGCCCTTACCGATATAGGATGAAGCTAATTTTTTACAGAGACCCTAAACAAAATGAGCTACTCCAATTATTTTTTTTACACCCAAGACAGGCCCCAAAATACTTTGTGCGCGCTGTATGTACAACAATTGTTGTACCAGTAGCAGCTCTCATATAGATAAGGCTATGTTTGGATTAAAAAATCCGTAGGGTCCAAACAAGGCACAGGAAAAAGCAAATATTACTCACAGGATTAAGGATAAGTAAGGTCTAAAAAGGGTTGTTTTGGCACATGCACATTGATCTTCATCTGAATCATCTCGGCCGTGTTCTTACTCCAAAAGTTAAAGAAAATTATCTTGTACTTTATTTTCTTGTCATGTCATTTCCAAGAAGAAATATTAGACCAGTTCCAGAAATCTTTTTAAAAAATAAATAGTTTATTTCATATTTTTAAACTAAAAAATAAAGTAAATGAAAAATAATTTTTTAATTTTTTTTGCACCGTATAAAAGATCTCATCAAGATTTTCAAAACAAGATCTATATTGGATATTTTTAGATTTCAATAAACTTATAATTTTTGAGTTTGAAATTGCCTTCTTAAAAAATAAGAATTTTTTTTGGTTCCAGAACGGAGCCTACTCCTAGCAATGGAGTAGTTTTTTTTTGGAAAGATTGTTTGTGAACCTTTCGATTCATTCATTTGTGATTTTTGTATCACAATTGTTTCATGAAAGTTAGACCAATCAACGAAGGGCGTTCCGTTTTGTTAATGTTCTTATTTTTTTATTTCACGTGACAAGTCATTCTCTTACAATTACATCACCTTTAGTTATTTGAATTATTTGAAAAATAAGTACAGCGAAACGGAGCTGAAATTAAGTGTTTGTTTTCTATGAGGTCGCATATATGTTCAAATTCTTCAAAGGCCAAACACTGGGAGTCAATCGTTAACTTCAGAGTTCCATAATCAATAGCAATGTACGAAATTTGACTCGGACATCGGTTAAAAAAAAAAAGGTTGCATAATAAGAGGCGGGATAGTGAATCTTACTCTGACCACACGTGCGAACAACAAAATATGCTCCCCACATGTAGCACGATAATCCACTACCTACGCTTCCCCCATCCTTGTTTACTCTTCTCGAGGTTTACCCAAGTACAAGTATGATCTTGCCACGTGGTATCCCAAATCTTCCTTTCATTTTTACTGCGTTTTTTTAAACGAATCTGTGATTGTCTCTTGATAACCGACTGGAATTTTGCCATATTATTTTGAGTTTCAGTATTCGGTCCCGTTAATAGGTGCTACTGGGCAATAATATTTTAAGTACAATAAATATACCTAAATCAGTGAATTGTGTTTACTGGTATACATAAAGCATTGCATTTCATCACTGTTTTCTAAACTAGCTAGCCACAAATGTTTGTAATACTTTTTCAGTTTTTTGTAATGACAATATATTACCCTCATTTCGTTTTAAAAACTAGGTAAGTGAAAGGTTTTCAATATTTTCTTCTTCTTGAGAAATCTCAGTGGAGTCAAATGTATTTCTTCTTTTCATTTGATTTAACCGAGAGTCCAAACTTTCATTATTCATTGTCCTACAAATTAAATACCAATATCCAAAAAATTTGGGGGGTGGGGAACTCTTCATCCAGTAAAATAGTAGAAAAATATTATTTCCAAATATAACTCTAAAATATATATATATATTTCCCGTTTGATGGATGCTCAATGTTTCTTTTTCTCTTTTTTTTTTGAAAAGAGTTCTTCATTCAACAGCCCATCGGGCAAACAAATTTCAGAACAGATACAGGAAAAAATCAAAGCAACCTAAACGTTGATCCGACACCTACTGCCGAAGCAGGCCCCGCGATAACGCCGATACATAAGAACCAATTTCGGTATAGATTACAGAGGATTTGTTTCTTATGGAAAAGAAAATGGCAGCAAGTTCTTATGCAAAAAAGATCCATATGAAGAGTACTCGATCATATAGTCTACCGAGATTTCCCTCCAAAACAGTAGTTATTTTTCTCACCTTTAAGATAGTAGAAGAATAGAAAGAGTCATTTGGGTCATTTTTGTCATTCAAAATATTATTTGACTTCTTTGATAGAGTGGTTTATATTCTCAATATCATTATTAGTAGATATTAAAATGAGTATAAAAAATAATTAAAAAGCATCTAAATAACCGTAAACTTGTGCCCCAAACTTATGAACTGGAGGAGTGTGTTGTGTAGCCTCGTACTGCATAGCGTGCTATGCGCGGCGAATCGTTGTCACTCTGATCTCGCTTCGATGATCGGAATTGTTTACTTCGTAGAGCTCGTAGTATAGAATAAGTGTACCAAAAATCAGCTCGATCGGATATCATTACGTGTACCAAAAAAACGGTGGATTTTATCTAGTATTTCCGATCCATTCGTTTCAAAATAATAATATTCGGATGAGGCACTTAATGATATCCGATCAAGATAATTTTTGATACACTTGTTTTACACGATGAGCTTTACGAAGTGAACAATTTCGATTATCGGAGCAAGACCAAAGCGGTGACAATTTATTGTGCACAACACATTGTGCAGTATGGGGCTACATAGCACGCTCATCCAGTCGGACCCGTCCAAAATTTATGCCCTTAGCGCACCTCGTAGCATTTGCCTTTAATATTAGGATTCACGATGTTCACCTTTTTTTTTTTCTTTTTTGGTCAAACGGAAATTTCATGTTTTCCTTTTACCGCGGAGTAAATGAAGTTGATCTGACTAAAGTTTTACAAGTACGCAGTTAAAGCAGATGATGAAAAAGGTGAAAGTCCAATTAATTGATCTCCATCATCATCCAGAGAGAAGCCAGTGATGCCATTGCCAGCTAGCACTTGTGAAATCGAAAAATATCTTTGTCTTAGGACATACGCTTACGTGTGTATGATCAGTATTAATGTACTCTTCTAGTATTTGATATTAATGCAGTTTATCTTTGGTCAAAAAAAAAATTAGAACAATTATAATCCAACAACCTCCATTCTTTCATTTTGAAGGATCAAAATATGATTTTATATTAAAAAAATGATTACGAAGGATTTTACTATTTCTATTAACTCCAATCCACACATCTTTATTCCTCATATTCCTTCAACCGGAAGCAAAAGAAAAAAGAAAAAGAAAAAAAGGAGAGATTAAAGAGTTGAGAACCAATCCAATATACTCCATTTTTGCCTATATTCCTCCATAAATTTTGGACCCTCCAAATATGGAGAATCAAAACCAGTCCTCCGAAATGAAGACAAATATGAAGAATGGATTGAATTGATTAATTCCTCCAAAATGAAGAATTGAAAAGAAATTTGAAGATATAGAATATATATCGGAGATGCTCTTAGTCTTAGCCATGTGTCCCTCCGGCTCTCCCTCTCTATCTGGGCCTCCTTGGGGAGGGGAAGGGGGGTGGAGAATCTAGCTTGACTAGTCTCACTCTCAGGTCGATTCCATTGAAAATGGAGCAAATGACTTGTTGGTGTCACATATGCAATTAAAGATTATTTGGATCTCACTTTACGACACATGGATACAAGATAAATTTTTCTTTCCTGTGTTTTTATTAGGGGGGAAAAAATCCATTAAACTACCCGAGGTTAGACTTTATTCCACATTCGCTCATTAAACCACAAATTTTATCCACAATTTTTTTTCCTAAAAATTTATCAACTACTTGGGTTGTATACATTAGATTGATTTGTGGCTTGATTTTTCAGATTGGATGTTCAAATAATTTGGGGTAGGGTGTTCAAATATGTTGGGGTAAAACGTTCAAGAAGGATTAAACCAAAATAATAGTACTACAAATTTTGGGGGGTGTTCAAGTGACTACACTTGTTCAACAGTTTGAAAAATATTTTGAACACTTGTATTGTTACAAAAATGGAAGCTTAGGTATGGTACCCGGCCTATCATCTCCGTCAGAGAACATTGTCCCGTCACACCACATCACTCTCTCTAAAGGACTGAACTATACAATCTATACCTGTTTCGGAGCCAAAGCTAAGTTTCTCTTTCGGCCAGATGCATATGGGTTGCGTTCACTATCTGAAAGATATATTCCTAACCAAGTAAACTTATACAATAGTCCGGGAGTATATAGCGCCACGTGGTATTTCGGACCACTTTATAATCACACATTTCTGTGGAGTCTACAACTAAGTTTATGAACCCTAGAGAAGCGTGTGATTGTAAAATAGTCCGAATTATCTAAGCAAAAAAAAAAATGATCTGGAGTATAACGTGGCAGTACTCCCGAACCATTGAATAATTACTCCCTAACAAAATGATTTGCTTGTGGGTAAAGCCGGACTTGGGTGGTTTGAGGGTGATAGTAATTGGGATCCACGTGGTGATCACGTGTTCATGGGAGAAAAGTCACACAAAGGGTTTGTCCTTTGATGTCACCATCTCTCTCTCTCTCGACGAGTACTGCTAATTCTTGGAGGGACTTGGAGGGCTGCTGTCCCTTCAATGGACAGCAGCGTGCTGTCCCGATCAAGGGGGTCCCGCTCCGATCTTTGTTTGACAATCGGAAACGTTCACTTCGTAGAGCTCGTCGAGTTGAATATGTATATAAAAAATTAGTTTGATCGGATATCTTTAAGTGCCTGATCAGAACAAATATAACTTGCCAATAATGGGTTCTAGTAGATTTGATCCATTGTTTTGGATCCATTCTTTTCAAGAAAAAAAGGTTTTGATTAGGCACTTAATGATTTCCGATCGAGCTGATTTTTTTAAATATTTGTTCAACACGACGAGCTCTACGAAGTGATCGTTTCCGATCATCAGACAAAGACCGGAGCGGGGCCCTCTCGACTGGGACAGCACGCTGCTGTCCCTTGAAGGGACAACAGCCCCCCCAAGTCGTACTTGGAGAAATCAATGCAGTATTTGGATAAGTTTTTGAAAATTTTTTATGAGAATAATAATTGAAAGTAAGGGTAATGAGTGAAAATAGATAGAGCGAGAAATGATAATAATGATTGGATATCTGGGTAATGAGTGAAAGTAATTATTGAAAATAAGGGTAATGAATATTTTTTGAGTTAAAATTTTTTTTTTTTCAAAAAGGGAAATGAACAAGGCACAAATTACATAGTATTCCCTCCGTCCCTTTTTAAGTATCCTGCTTCGTAACTCCAACTTATTAAAAAGACATCATCATTATACCTTTCACATCAACTTCTTCCTCCACTTTTCCTACTTACCCATCATCATTACACTTTTACTCACTTACTTTTCAAAATGGAATCTACATTTAGGGACAAAATAGACAATTCACCAACTTTTACCCACTAACTTTACAAAATGGACACTTATTAAGGGACAGCCCAAAATGGAATACCGGACTATAAATAAGGGACGGAGGGAGTATGTCTTATTACTGTACTTATTTTGGCAATTATTTATTTCTTCTTATTCAATTTTTTTCGTATTTGTTAATTTTGTGTCGATTTTTCTGAATTATTTCTAAGCCACTTATTTTAGTATTTTATTCAAAACAAAATGGGTTTCGATATTAATTTTTTAATTTTTAGATTCTTCTTGTTACGATGAAACAAAAATTCACAAAAAAGTCAACGCAAAATGAACAGATACAAAAAAAAAAAATTGAATAAGGGAAAAAAATCCATTCGAATTATTTGGCCAAAATAGGTTAAAGTCCTGTTCTGTTAATGTTCTTATTTTTTAAATACTTATTTTTCGTTTTAACAAACAAGTCATTTTTTTGCAATATATCATCTTTAATTCAAAAATAAGTACTTATTATGTTCCTTAGCGGATCGAGATCTAAAAGACCCTGTTCATTTTGGATTTTGAGAGAAATTTTTTAGAGTAATAGGTAAAGAGAGATGAAGAAAATTGATTGAAGATTGTGCGCAGGAGTTTTAAATACCCAAAACGAACAAGAGTGTTTAGTTAGCTTACACAAATTTTAATTAAGTACTCCCTCCGTCCGGATTTAATTGTCTCTAGTTCTATTCTAACCTGCTAAAAAACAGGTTATATCTTTGAATCGTAATAAATTTCATATCGAATATGGATCTTATTTAATAGATCTCGATTAGTTCTATAATACAATATTTTCGAAATCACGTAAAATATTATAAAATGGACACCAATTTTTTTTAAAAAAATTAAATTTGGACGGAAGAAGTAGCAGTGACCATTGACCACGGAATGATTTCTACGGATCAGTGGAAGGACAACAGAAAAATGACATGTCAGTGGTCCAAAAATTGGAAATTAATTACTACTAACACTTCACGAAAAGATGTACTCCATTTTTTAATGACTAGGACGTGGAAGTTGCTAACGACGAGCCAGAGGGCAAAATTTTTAGTAAGAGGGAAAAGTTTTAAAAAAAAAAAACAGGAGAAATAATTCAGTGCAATCGTCCCGCTGTGCCTTTGTCCATCATCTCTCCGCGTAATTATTCAACATTTCCGGAGTGCCACATGGTGTTGCCCTGCCCCCAACTATTTACATAGTGTCAAATTATAGAGTATAAATATTATTATTCATTTTTTTTGAGTGGTTGCGAGACGAGATCATGTGACCCACATGAGATGGTCGCTCTTATGTTTGCGGAAAATACGGCATGGCAAGACTACATGGTACTTCGGGGAGCACCCAATAATTTGCCCTAATTTTGCTTCCCACCAGCTTCCTTGTCTCCACTGCTGAAGAAAATATTAGTCCATTATTGGTTCATCCCTTTCTCTAATAAGAGCAGATTTGCAGGTGCTAATTAAGGTTTTGTTTGGGAGAAAGTTATCGAAACACAAATGCGCAGCAGTGGTTTGTTTTGGGGCTAGCTTTTCATGGTAATTAGACTGCGATGTGCATGTGAAGTCTATAAAGTGGGCCCAGCAGCACGCTGCTGTCCCCTTGCTATGATCAAATGATGATTTGGTATCCTATATATCAACCTCCTTGTAATTTTGAGTATTTATCGACCCTCTTTGAAAAATGATAAAAGTACAATGTGGAAATAAACCTTATAGGAGACCCCTATATTATAAGGTGACCCCATTCGTTTAAGGGTTTTGAATTTTAGATTTTAATCATTATCCTATTTTCCTTCAATCATTATTTTTATTTTTCTATTTTCTCTCTCCAATCATTACCCATATTTCCAATCATTATTATATTTATCTCTATACAGTATACTCATTACCTACAAATCTAAAATTCCAAAACGAGTCAAAGTGTTTTTGCTTTTAGGTGCGAGTCAAAAGCACTGCATTGGATCTTCTTTTTTTTGGGTGTAAAAAATGAGTTTTAGTTGACAAGATCTAAAATTTGATTAAGCCAGTCATTCTCTATTATGGTGCTGGCTGGTTATCTAATTGAATATATGTGTAATAATTATTACGTGGGGATTGAGTGTTTTAGTTTGAGGTGCAAGTCAACTTGGAGCAACAGTGGACTTTATTTTCTGGTGTAGGAAATGAGTTTTTAGTGGACAATAATATATGTAGCTAATAATGACCGGACCACCCACCCTCATCAAGGTAGTATTAGGCCCCGTTTCAGAACACCTTCTTAAAAAATAAGTACTTATTTCACATTTTCAAACTCAAAAATAATGAAAATGAAAAATAATTTTTCAAATTTTTTTGCACCGTATTAAAGATCTCAATGAGATCTATCAAACAAGATCCATATTGATAGGAAAATTATTTGCGTAAATACATAATTTTTGAACTTGAAATTGCCTTCTTAAAAAATAAGTACTTATTTCTGTTTCCGGAACGGAGCCTTAGTCATCTCATTGAAGGACCAAATTATTTTTTCAAGAAGATTAATTAGCGTTTTTACATTAAGGGGCCGATTGGATGCAGAAAATGGAAGGGGATGACGCTATAAGGGGGGTGAGGGCTTGATGTGATATTTTTGGCATGATTTGGTAAACAAAAAACACAGGGGTATTAAATCATACCAAGTTATTGTTGGGACTACATAATGCCCCCACGGAAATATTATGGGTATTATTTATGAACAGGGTTTGAGGTGTTCATATTTTATTCTCCTCTTTTAAATAGAAATTGTAAAGATTTGGAATATCAAATGCTTTTTTGAATTCAAGTAGTTTGTATTTGTACTCCTTTTGTCCGATTTCGCTTGTCTACTTTTTTATTTTTTGAATTTCTGTGACAAGTCTAATGAATAACATTTTTTAAAAAAATTGAATTTAAAAAGTGCAAAGAATGATGCAGGGAGTATTGTATTGCTGCTCCGCATAAATTAAAATAATTTCCAAATAAAAAAAGAAGAAGGAGAACAAGAACAATACGAAACAACAAAGGATAACCTAAGCTGGTCCCACCTTTGTTATAACATAGACATATAATAGGGCTTAGGCTTAGTTGTAATGTAAGCTTTATAAAGGTACACACTAGGCCAGGATAATGTTTCCCTCTCATGTGCATTACGGTATCAAACTTAAATACAATAGCTTTTTTACTAAATAAATTTAGATGTCTGGATCAACTTACACGCATCTCAATTAATTCTGGTGCCCAATTCCAACGCCCTCTTATGGGGAACCCAATTAAAGCCGATACAATTGCTCTGTATGGATTGATCCCAAAAAAATTGATAATACCGGAGGAGTTTTTGAATCTAAAATCTTAAGAGCGAAATAAATCCTATCTTTCAGGTCTGAGTACCGGGCGATCCCTGGATGGTTTAAATAGAATTTTTTTTTTTTTTTTGAACCGGTTTAAATAGAATAGTTAGAATAGCTTTTGTCACATTCCTTAGATATTTCTCTTAACAGCTTTTGTTGGATATTTGTGGGCCCAAGTGGGCCTGGTAGCATTATGTCCAAGTTTCATGGGTGATGATGGTATTTATTGATTAATTTTCTATTTTCTATATACAGTAATCATAAGGGTTTATGCATGATTTGTTGGGTTTAGGCCCGTTCCAATTTACCTTCCTATTTTAAAAGTTTTTTTTTAATTTTTAAATTCAAATATAAAAATAAATAAAAATAAATAAAAAATTTTTTTTACACATCCATATTAGTAAAAAAATTATTTGCGTAAATATAATTTTTGAGTTTGAAATTATCTTCTTTTTTCAAAAAATACTTTTTTTATAATCCAGAACACCCCCTTATCATAATTGATTGTGGACATTAAGGGGTTGGTTTAGTGATGATTAGGTTATTCTTTTCACTGATTGCCTGAGTGCCAATGCAATTATTTTCATTAATTGCAAAATCGGGGGTGGGGGGAGGGAAATAGAAGTCATTGATCCTATAACTCCAAACATCGATAATTGTCTTCCAGTGTCATTTTTTATTGGCAACCACACATTTTACTAGTACAAAATTGAAGTATACGAATAATGTAACATAGTTACCGAAAATACTGGCGCGTTGAAATAGATTGACAAAAGCCTTCCGACGATAAAATCTTGAACAAAAATCGTGTCATCAACTCTAACACGACCCGCGACAATTTATATGTGTACGAAATATCGGCTGGATTTTGTAGGATACATGTATCTATGTACAAGTACATGCACACACATGAGAATACTTTACTATAAGTAGATTATGGACGATCAACTGCAAGACTCGTGTTACAAAAACCCATGAAATTTAAAATGACCATAACGAGAAGAAATTAAAACAGTGAAATCTATAATGACCACAATGAAAATCAAACAACGAAATTTAAAATCATAATGTCTACATAAATCCCACGAGTGCTCGACGAAGTCCGACTGGAGTTGAGAATGAGTTCCCCTATCTCTGATGCAACGATGGCATTGAGAAATTACGTAAGCTCGATTGTGTGTGGATCATGCGATGCTTCTGCAGGAGGAATTTTATCGCTTCGCTCATAATCGTGTGGTAGACTTTCATCTCGTTCATCCTCAACAATCACACTCCCTCCGCCCGAACATGAGGATTTACCGGTTCTTTTTTCCTTGACAGGATTTATTGTTGGAATAGAGCCATTGAAAATATAATTGTTGGAATAAGACCATTAAGAATATAGCTGTTGAAAATATGACCGTTGGAATATAACCATTTAAAAAATATAAGATTTATTTTTGGTTTTTCTCAAAGTAAAAAAATAAAAGAAGTAAAAAAAAAAACTTTTAAAATATTTGAAAAAAAAAAAGAAGTAGAAAGAAAGAATAGTTTAATATAATAAAGTTTTTTTTTTTGAACAGACAATGCAGTGTCCTATAAAAAAGTAACTTGATAAAGTATAAAAGTGGTTTTTGAGGTCAAATTTAGTCCAAAATTTGCTAAAGCTGATAAGGATGCTCTTATGTTGTTACCTTGAATTAGCAAATAGGCCCTCTATGTTGTGACTTGTGGCCTTGTTCGTTTGGGGGGCTCAAAATTCTTAATCACGGTTTTCAATAAATTTTCTCTATCTCTCTCCACTTATTATTGTAAAAAACCTCCCTCAAAACCCAAAACGAATAGGGTTGTAAGTACTCTGTAGTGAGTAACATCATTTAAGGAGACCCAACTCTATGAACTACTGTAAAAGTCTACAAAATCAGGTACCTACCTTCATGAACAACCAACCTATGACACCCATTGTGTGATTTAAGTGTACAATCAAGTATTTGCCCTGAATTATAGTGGCAGGTACTTTAATTAGAGCAAATTTATCGGTGGGTAGGTATATACTACTTACAGTTCATAAATCTATTTTAGCTATTAACTTTTTCTTTCACAACTACACCAATACAATCCATTTTACCTATCATCTATTAAAATATTATTTTTTTTCTTTTTCCAATATTAAAAATAAAGTGAGGAGAAAGGAGGGAGGAGAGAGAGAAAAAAATAATTAAAAAAAGAAAGAGAGTATGAACAGTGCTTCGGTAAAAATGACTATGAACTGTTCACAAATGTGTTTTACCTCATTTTTTTACCTAATCTAGTGCAAGCATGTTTTGTGATTTTTCTCTCCAAAATAGAAAAAAATTGTATTTTACATTTTCTGATGTACTTGCTCTTGGAGTTGGGTCGAAAAATAAAATAGTTGTCCAAAACAAGTCTCTAGGCCCTTTACATTTACTACTACTAGCTATTGGTGGAAACTGGAACCAAAAATTTGTCTGTAAGGATTCAGAGTGAGAAAAGCAAATTTAAATTTTCGCAATAGTTCAAGGTCTATGGTTCAACTTATGCTCACCTTGATTAATTATTGTAAAATCAATAATCCAACCTTCCACCAACGAGTAGTCCGATTATATTCGTAGAAAGCCCTATATATATAGATGACGCTACAAAAGTTTATAGCACGGATTCGAACCTGAGACATATTGTTTTACATTAAAAAATATGTAATTCAAGTAATCAAGCAATAGAGAAGAGTTGTCAAAAAAAAAAAATTGTAATGCAAAAGGCGTACTATCATTTTATATTTAGATTAATATAAAATTAGAAATAGATCAAAAGTGATAAAATATTATAAATTGAATGATCCATTGAAATGCATCACAGAAACTCATCCTTTGAATATTGACGTACGATAGCCAAGTACGGTACAATTTCAATACTAAAATTTGAGGTATCTAATAAAGATGCTTTAGATAAACCAACCCCTAAGTCGCTAACCTCGACTTCTCGGCTAGCCCTAGGTTGTGTGATTTTTTTTAAGAAACAAGTCATCATAGGAACACATCATTTTCACCAAAAAGTGACCTTCCTAGAAGCAAAAAAAAAAAAAAACAATGGGCCAGAGAGAGAAAGCAACAACTGGCCGTCAAGTCCATGTTTGTTCAAAGTACTCAACAATGTAGACTATTTAAGCTACAGGGGAAGGTTTTGTGATGAGCACCTTCAATGGAGATATGCTCACCAACTTGTTAATTCCAGTGGGGAAACAACTCATTTGGGCACTTGTATAACCAACCACCCTGCCCCCACCAGCTGCTTCTCCTTTCAATCCATGTCTTGATCTCATGTCAACAAATGCTAGCTCCCACTATCATTTCAAACATCATGAAATCTTCCTATGGGTTTTTGAATTTCAAATTTAAAGATTCTTTCACCGCATTCGTGAATTTGTTTTCTACAATTTACTCCCTCGGTGCCGGTGAAAATACCAATGTCAAAAAGAGATCATGTTGTTCAGTAGAAAAATCTCTCTCTCCAGACCCGCTCTCTTTGCCACCTTAGAAACAAGAGATGTCGGCCACAACTATCGCAAGCCTCCTACTTTTTCAATCGTAAGCTCCTCCTCCTCCTCCTCCTCTCACTGTAATTACTACGATGCTTGTGGAGCACTCAGCGATGGCGGATGAGGGTAAGATAATGGGTGGATGGAGGCCATGGGGCTAGGGTAAGGCGGTGGGTGTGCAAAGAAGCTATAGGGCTAGTACTGATAATGTAATTGGGACTGAAAAGAAAAGGTTTGGTAGCAATTAAAATTATCGTTCATTTTCTATGAACATTCAATTGGCTTTAGCATACCGTCTCGCCTCACCATTGAGCAAACCCGTGAAGCAACCTCAGAGACAAATGAACCCCAATTTGCAGTTACCTACCGTCATTGCAGAAGTCGACAAGATGGAGAAGCCGATTTTATTTGCATCGATATCCGTTGGCTACGGGACATCGTGCTGGTTCAAAAAAAAAAAAAAGCAAATAAGGATTTGTGTCAACTTTCAAATATATGGATGGATTTTCTATGACTTTTAGTTTGAGAAAAGGTTCGGACTGGTTTATTAGGATCTGGGTTCTCTCCAATTCAGAAGCAGAGAAGTTTCTGCAGTCCCATTTTGACAGTTCATTTCAACAATTAGTGGGCCAGATTTTAAAACTCTTCTTGAGAAGAAACTTTCAACGAAATCTAATCATTAAAAACACTTTTGGACAAATGAGATTGCACAGACTGTTCTCTGCATTCCAAAACAGTCAAAAAAAAAAAAAAGACCGCAGAGAAGCCCAATTCTTAATTTTAACCATAAAAAATGCTAATTAAGCAAATTGACGCGGTAAATAATTAACAAGCAAATATTATAATCAACAAGCAAATATTTCATACAAAACATTTAGTACAAGCACGTAAGTGAGTGTACATGTTTCGATTGTACGAGGCAATATTGTTAGTACCATGTGAAGATAGCATGGACCTTACAATGGGTGTTCCAACTATATCCTACTCCATTGTACAACTTGCATCCATTATTTGTACAACTGTTTCCTCAAGGACATGTACTTAATGAGAGATTTTTCAGTACCGAGCGGGTGTATCCCACGTGGTATCCGCTCGGCGCATTCGAGCTGTCCGACACACTTTTGGAAGGCTCGGGTTGAAACTCTCTCTCTTCTCTCACCCCAACATTTTCTCTCTCATTATCTCTTTCATCTGAGCCATTCAAAAATGACATGGACGGCTCGGATGCGTGAGCGGACACCAAGTGGTACTCGCTCATCACTGAAAAAAATTTCGTACTGAATTAATCATGTCAGGGCTACTATTTTCGTAATCGTTCTCGTTGACTACATTTTTTGGTTTTCACATCAAACCTTACTTATTGAAATAGAAATTCACACTCCTTTTTTTTTGTTTTGTTATCCACACTTTCTTTTTTACTATTTTTTAGTGTTGAGCGTGTTTTTTTTTTTTTTGTAAATAACAAAAAAGGGAGTGTAAATATCAATTTCCTATTTATTTTTTGATAAGCCTCAATGATTCTGAAATTTTCGAAATCATAACCCCCCTCTCTCTCTCTCTCTCTCTCTCTCTGAAATGGAAGAAGCAACAAAACTAGACTCGCAAAGCCAAAACCGCAGCACCTGATCTGTCACCATCTTTTCAGTTTCCTCCAACACATCCCTTTCTATAATGTCAGTCGTTATGTTTTTTTGTCTTCTTAATCTTCCCCTCTGAACGTCTCTGCCCATGTTTCACCTGACCTGATTACACTGGTGAAAATGTAGGTAAAAATCATGTCTTACCGGAATGCGCTACTGTCCCAGTAACTTACGTTTATTTCTTTCGGTACATTAGCACCGAAATACAAAACACCTACGTTTTGGAAACCATAATTTTTGCGGTTCAAATTGATCATCCCAGAAGTTTTCCCTTATTATTATCTCAAACGTGTCTCTAGTAATCTGATTTACAATATTTTTCTCTCTTGAAAGAAGCAAATTTCAACCATTATAACCTGTAAAAATGTCCATTGATCTCTCCCCTGCCAAGATTTAGGACACGGAACATACCACGTTTTTCGTTCCTATTTTGCATCGCACGGTGACTATCTTCAACTCAGGTAACAGGGACAAAAATCCACCCATCATCACAGATTCACAATCATAACTCGGTCCCGTGGTCCTGCAGATATTTCAGAAAGAAAAAAACCCAATTCAAACCTGATGAGCAAAACTCCAAAAACTCAGTCAAAACCCAGAAAGACCAATTGACCACAATAAAAACTCCACCAAGATTTAAACTTGTACGAACCCACAATTCAAGGTGTTTCACTCGTTTGCACCTCCTCTCAAGTGTAAAATAGGTGAGCCAGATTGAGCTCAGCTCAGGGTTTTTTTTATCAAACTTTTAGGTTACTCTGCTTAGATATTGTCCAAAGTGAGGTCGTAATCATAAGGTTTGACCAAGACTTATTATCACTCGGCATCTCAGCTCCTAGATAAGCTTGGTATATCCAAATCGAGACACCATGAATGGGGGAGAATACCAGCAGGCACAAGGATGTCCGACATGCTTCCATAATCATGACCCTGCTCGGTTTGAGTTTTGAGATATGTTTGTAAAAGTAATGAGTACAGAGAGATAGATAAAGAAAATTTATTGCATTAAATATTATTAAAACTTAAAAACCTACTATTCTCTTTACTTGGCACATATCCGGATATAGACATCTCTCACAAAAGTTGGGTCTAGCAATAGAACTCCCGTGACGTAGAACCTATCCCTAATGACTTATGAGTGATCCGTGTCCAAGTTTCGTACAGTACATGTACGTTTAAGCATTGCATTTCGATACGTTCTGAGAGCTGTCCATATAAACATTTCCAAGAAAAGGACCAGTATTTCGCAAATTAGAAATTTTAACATTGAAACAAAATATGCCACAACAAATATGCAGAATTGGGATAAAAATTACTTATAAAACAAAGAGCAGCAGCGTAAACTTCTAGTGCCTGAAAACATCTTGGAGCTTCTTTTTTTTCAGCCATTTAAATTGTATTGGAGATTTTATGTTTCACCTCAAACTCTAAGAGCATATTTGATAACCGTTATAGTTACAAGGAGATTGGTAATAAGGTAGGATTATGATTAGGATTGGAATTCGTATTATTAGGATACGTGAGAAAGGCATGAGTTCAATTAGCTAATCAGATTATTGACATATAAGTGATTTTCGTTTTTACCCTTCTAAACGAGAGAGAGAGAGAGAGAGAGAGAGAGAGAGAGAGAGAGAGAGAGAATACGTTTTGTCATTTAAGGGGACTAATAGTCCACTGGGATTAAGAGAAAGTCACCAAACTGTGCAGGGGAGTGGGCTTAGGATTTTGGGTGTGTGTATTTGGGTGCGTAAACGTGGGTATATATGGTTTTAGCACTGCTGATGGGAGTAATAGTCTGACTCTCTAAACCAAACAAAGGACTATAGGACCCACGGGGTTCATAATCCAATCCCCCATCTACCATGGTTGTCAAACATGCCCTAGGGTTTAGGCCTCACGTTCTTAGGGCACACAAGTCCCCTTTATGCATCCAACTTCCAAATCATGGGGACCCAAGAAAATTTTCCAGAGAATTCTCATCATCTCATTGCTTTCTTCAACATACCTTTGGAGAAAATTCAAACCTGAATCATGGAAAATGGAGGTTAAAAAAGGTTCACGTGGGCTTCCCACCATTTGACAAACTACTCCACCTTCCATTTCTTACCAGCAGCAGAATTCTCATCTACCGACAGCAAATGCATCACCAGTCAGTTAAAGGAATGGGGACCATCTGCTGCACAAAGAGAATACCATGGACATGCTTAAGAAAAGACTAGCTAGAAGTTAAATGCGAAAATGTACTCAGCCAATCAAAAGAAAACCATGATTAACACAAGGGGACCATCCTCAACTACTGGGGAAAAAAAAAATGCAATATCATACCGATACAGATTACGGAGTAAAACCATGTTGAGAAATTGAAAAAGGATGTGCACAAATATCTTGTTCAGCAGCGACTCACATCAGAACCGGACATGGAAACAATAAGTATCGATGCACGAGTGTGAAGAAACATCTTACGCATAACAAGTTAACAACTCGAATTTCACCCGGCTAAATTAAGTTTTGAGCTCCTTTTTGGTCCGACAATCAGACATCTTAGTTGTAGAATTGAGGCTTTTTTCAGCCCCCACCAGAGGCCACCGCGAGCCAGCCCAAATGTCAGTTTCAATGTATGTAAAAAAGCATAAAGCATCTTGTCTTAGTGTGTTTCATGGTCTCCAGAACAAACGCATGGAAGCTAGCCAAACGGAGGAATCATTTTATCTTAGTCAACAAATCGGTAATCAATCAATCAGTCAAAATATCAAAGCATCACCTTATCAAACAAACGTGCCGTTAATTATTAAAGCAAACCGCTTTGATCAGTACACATTTTGATAATAAGCTTATTGACCAATTTCAGCAAATTATATATGCAGCAAACTCAAGGTCTTCTTTAAGTCATTTCCAACCACTTTGTCAAATTAAGCATAACAACGAATCAGTTATCAATCAATCAAAACTGAAAAAGATCCATCACCCTACGAAAAAGCTAGTCTTTAACTGATAAAAGCGAACGGTGTGAAATTTATTGGATGAACTTCAATTTTAGGTGATTAACCGAATTCAGCGGTTATGCGGCAGTTGGGTTTTTCAGCAGTTATGCAGCAATCAATCAAGAGTCCACAAGTTATTCAGCAACTGGGTCATGAGTCCATCAACACGTACTACCCAGAGGGCTGCAGTGGGCTCCTAGTTGTTCAAAATGAAGGGGCTGTTTAATGGGTTCACCAAACCAAAAGGAGGAGAGAATTAAAGACCCAACAGCCCCCATCTTCAGAAACCATGGTCCAATAAATGAAAAAGGTCGTTCTCAACCATTATGACATCAAGCTGTTCAAAAAAAACAAACCAATATGACATCAAGAAGAAAAGAGAAGGGAAAGCCACAACCTTCAAAGCTTTCTAGCTTGCTTTAATCAAACAACTCGTACAAGAGGCTCAAAAGCTGGACAATACTATTGCCAAATTCAGTGCGAGGGGAACCTAGATTTTCACCTACATTCCAAGCTAGGTACACTTTGAGGATTTCTAAGCAATTGGATACAATACCACACTCACAGATCTGACACTTTCTGAGGCTCCTTAGAGGATTTGTTTTCCCCTTCACAAAAGTCGAAGCATCCTATTTCTTCAGAGTTCAGCCAAACTTTGTACATTAAACCATGGTGAGATACAGCAGCAAATTAATTGGCAAGGAAGCAATAGATGGGATGAAATTGCAATTCATTCAGGAATCCTAGGGAACGGACGCGAAGATGAAGTTCATATTAAGCATTAGACTTCCAGGAGAGAGTCAAAGGATATATATCTAGTCAAGAGTTAAACCTAAAAGGTGCCTCATGAGATGTTACTGTGGCTCTACTCTTTTGAAACCGTTAATCTGGATTGATAGGTGGTAGACATAGGGGTGTCAAATAGGGCGGGTTTGGGTCAAAATGGGCAAATTATAAGTGGGTTAGGTCTTTAATGGGTCATTGACTCATTTAGACCCATTAATTATGAGTTCAATTACCCATACCCAACCCGACTCATTTATTTAAAATCAAACCCCGACCCGCCCATTAACCCAATTACCGACCACCACCACCGCAGCCACTGCCGCCGCGCCACCCTCACCACCCCCATCACCACGCCACCACCGCCGCTGCCACCACCACACCGCCGCCGCCACCACCATCACCACCACCGCCGCCGCCGCCGCCGCCACCACCACCACGCCGCCGCCCCTGCCCCCACCACCACCACTACGGCCACCATCGCCGGCGCGGTGGTGGCGGCGGCAATGGCGATGGTGGTGGCGTGGTGGTGGGGGTGGTGAACGTGGCGTGGCGGTGGCCGTGGTGGTGGTGGTGGTGGCGGCGGTGAGGGTGACGTGGTGGTGGTAGCGGCATTGTGGTGGTGGTGGTGGTGGGGGTGGTGAGGGTGGCGTGCCAGCGGCGATCGTCGTGGTGGTGGTGATGGCAGCGGTGAGGGTGGCGTCATCGTGGTGGTGGCGGCGTTGTGGTTGTGGTGGCCGCGGTTGCGGTTGTGGTGGTGGTGGCGGCGTTGTGGTGGTGGTGGTGGTGGCAGCGGTGGCCGTGGTGGTGGTGGTGGTAGCAGCGTGGTGGTGGGGGTGGTGAGGGTGGCGTCGTGGTGGTGGTGTGATGGTGGTGGTGGCGACGGCGGCGATGGCCATCGTGGTGGTGGCGTGGTAGGGGGTGGGCCGCATTCATTGGGAATCTTGTAAACAGATGAAAATTTTTCATGGGTTACTTTCTTATCCATTGGGTCATTTAAGTTGATCCAATTTGATGCTCAATTAAGACCCAACTAATAATGGGTTAGTTGGGTTTGAACCCATTCTTACCCAACTAATAAATGGGTTGGGTTGGGTCTATTTTTTAGTTGATGGGTCTGGATTTGTTAATGGTTCTGGGTTTAATTTACCACCCCTATAGACAATCCAGTAGACCAAGGTTAGGAATGGATGCTGAAACGAATCGAGTTGCAATTTATTTGTTGACAATGTGCCAGTTAATATTGACGGCCCGAGGATATAACTGGATGTCCAAATCCCGCAAGCACCTGAGAAATTTTCAGAGTCCATCTGAAAGGTTATAAAGAAAGACATATTCTAAAGATAAAAGTTTCGACTGACTCTCAAGCACTACCTTTGTAAAAAAATCGTTGAACATAGGTTTTGTCCTCCCAAAAACTATTTAAAGAACATTTCCTTCAGACGCTTTCGACGAGTCATTAAAGAATTACTGTTATAACCCCCAAAAAAAGGGGCCATTTGATTTTGCTGTTAAAAAGACAAACGGCGGTTAGTAAATGGACCAAATTGGAACAAAATGGAAAGTACAGAGTGTAAATCGAGCCAATTACAACTACAGGGACCAAGTTGACACAAACACTTAATTATAGGGACCATTTCAATTTTTTTCCCTTCCGAATAATTATAATCTCCAAATATCTATGCACAGCAAAAATCAATCATCTACGCAAACACCCACAAGCATATGTAGGACCAAGCACTTATATATCATAGGTTGACAGAACTCATACCATCCACAAAAGGCAACAGTGCAAGTTTTGTCCGCAGAAGATTATATCATTTTAGAGACCACAAATTGACTAAACAATGAAATGGCAAACCAGTAGAAACAGGAATAGATTATTAATGCTGCTAAAAACAATACCGCTTTTCAAGAGCATTAGACACCTAAGTAATAAAGGAAACATCTTCAACTCAAAGAAGCCTTGTCCCGGATAGTTGGTCTGGCTTGGTCCGGCTACATGAATCATGGTGCCCTTCCGCATCATTAAGGGCCAATTCAAGGCTCCTTTCCATAAGTTGAGGTATGCATAGTTTGTCCCCTGTAATTAGTTATTTATATGTAGTAAGTTGAGGTATGAATAATTTGTCCCCTCTAATTAGTCAACCAGATGGTCCACACCCCAAGCTCTGAAATCCTAATCTCCCTCAACTAAATTCTAAGAGCTACGAACCAAGATGCTATTGATGATGTGCACGGTATACAGCCTCTAAACATTTTCAATTAAGACTGTAGTTTGAAACTATAAATCTAAGAAAGGAGATTCAGACAGACAATTCAGCCAATTCTAATGAAAACTTGATAATTGAAACTAATGCTCTAGATACACCGGAACTAATCTGTTGCAATCGACATAAATAACTTGCTGGAAGATTGTTGACAGTTGTTTCTAGGTTCATTCAGACATACCAGACCCACATACCAAACAAATGTGCCAGACGTCCTGTTTAAATTTGCATTCAATTGGTAATGCTTCGAATCTATAGGCCCCCATAACCAAAACCAAATTGCTAGAGGCTCACAAATTACAATGTATTGTCCAACATACAGTTCCCCGCGGGTGTCACCCGAAGATAAAAAGATTACATCCTGCACAAACAGGATTCAACACAATACGATCCAGACATATAGACACAAACAATTGATCCTACCAATTGAGAACTAAGATATTTAAAGAGAAGCCCAATGGGTTGGCCAAGTGGTCTTAGCCTGGGACTTAGGGGTTTGCTCTCTCTTAAAGTCTCAGGTTCGATTCTTCTTACCAGCAACTCTTGGGACCACCTAACCCCAACGCATAAGCGAGTGAAACGACTGTGAGAGGGGCTGTAGGTATTTGTCCGAGGTGTGCACAAACTGGCCTAGGCCACCCTGCATTACCCGGAAAAAAAAAGGAAGAAATTTAATGAGTTAAGCGACACATAAGCCAAACAAGACCCGTTTCTTCTTCCACTTTCTACAATTCCATGAACCATTATGCACCATCAATAATGTACGCTTTTTTAGAAGAAAATTGCGATGAATTCGACAAGAAAACAACTTCTTAATTTCACAGGGAAAACTTACAGTTTTCATCTCCAAGATTCTCCACCAGAACATCCAATCCATCACCAGCAATATCATCAATAATACGAAATCCCTAACAGGCGAAACCCTAGAAATTGATGTCGCGGCCGCCCATAAGAAATAAACAGAGCAACAAAGCTAATGCCTAAATAGTCATCGAATTCAAAATTCAACAATTTAACAGGAAATTGGACTGTGGAAGACCTCAATTGGTTATTTAGACCAGCGATCACCGTAAACGCTAGAAGAGATGCACAAAAACGATGATATGAAACTAAACCCTAGGTGGCGGCGGCAAAGGTCTGTAACCAACGAACTACTATTTTGTCCTTTCTGAATGATATTTGGCATTTGCCATGGGATTTTTTAATTTTGATTTTGATATGTAGTTTACAAAATAAATGAAAAGTCTGTGGACACAACAAAGTGTACAGATTGCGTTGTGGGCCCACTACGAGCCCTACGCAAACTATTCGAGCCGTGTAATCTTGGCAAAAGCATAGGTATTACAAATACTGACATTCTATCGTCGGGAAAAAAAAATACCACAGGAAGATTTATAATTTTGGAACAAATAAAAAGAGCGTGTTGCATATATGTTTAACTTGAAATATTTAATTATATATTGGTATTATATATTGTTTTTTTTTTTTTCAATCGTCATACATCAGCAGGGGTTAGTAGGAGGTGTTAGAGTTAGCATAGGAGGTCCAGAAGCTATCCATAGCTTGGGACCCCAGGGTATTGCCCCAGCAAGGGTCGAACTCAGAACCTTCCCCTTGGGGGAGAGATGACAAACCAACTGCGCTAGGCAGTGGTTGTCAATTATATATTGGTTAAACACTTAAGTTTTTACATCATAGATTATAAGTTAAGAATTATGAACTTCAAATTAAAAATCAAAATTAGCAAAAGTGTGTGGACAATATGTGAAAAATAGATAATACTGTCATTTCCTATTTTCATTTTTCAACTTTTATGTAGGACTTTTTATTGACCTTCCCTATTATAGCACATATTTTTTTTTACGAAAATGTTTATTACTGTAATTATTAAACTCTTTTTTCACTATTGTAGGTTTATTTACGTAATATAAATGTGGAATATCATTAACTTGTCAAGCCCAAAAAAAAATAGTCAAGAGAATCTTGACCTTCCCTATTATAGCATATAATTTTTTTATGAAAATATTTATTGACCCTTAATTTTTAGGAGTAATTATTAAATCTTATTTTAACTATTGTAGGCGCTACCAAATGGGTTGTGATTGGGCTTCATTTTCTGTTTAATATAATTTAGATACTTGTATTCTCTTAACACTTATATAAGAAAAAAAAACGAGTTATTTGAGTACAAAAGAAAAGAAAGGATATTCTCCTCTTAAACAATCACAAGTTTGGACAGTTTCAAAACTAAAAATTTAAAAAAATTGGGAATAAAATGAGGAGAAATGAACAGCTCCTTTAATCCCCAATGAAAAATGCTTGGAAATCATATACGGGGACACAAATCTGAACACAGATGAAATTTTTAATTTTTTTTTGACAACTAATCAAGATGCATGAATTCACATGCACCGTTTCGAATCTACGTGCATAAGATAAGACGACTACCAACTAATGTCCGATAACACTGGTAATATTCCTTTATCACCCAATCCAATAACTTTGACTCTTCTAGAGTGATTTTCAAATTGTACCAGTAGCATATAAAAATCCATCCCAACTGTCAGTACTCTTTTTTTTTTTGAAATGTCAATCCATTAAACAATGGAGAAGCCCGAAGGCATAAAGATTACATCACAAAGTACAGAATTGAACCAAAACTAACACGAGCTAAACGCGAGCACATGCCAAAAGGACACCACTACTCTTGGCACCCCTGCCGGAGCAAGCCTGCAACTAGGTTGCCGAACTAGGAGCCAATCGTCGAAAGTGGTAGTAGAAGTCCCAAGGGACAACAGTCCAATCCCATGCAATCTGGTCGGAGACGATGTCCAGAAGGAGCTCGAAACGCCGGCACACCCACATCCGAAAGCACGACGACACTAGCGAACCATCACCGCCGACGATCTGTCAGTACTTTATAGCAGCATTTATTTTGAATTATTACAAAATACTGTACTTATTAAATACAGTACTTACAATAGTACTGCTGTTGCCTTCTTGTGAAAGTGCCCACCTTTTTGTCCTTAAAAAAAAAAAAACCACCAAAAAAGTACTACTTCATTTTTTAAGTTACTCCAATAAAATAAAATACTACAGTAATAACTTAATCGCGCATGACTGCTACATGTGAGCGGTTTAAGATAGGATAGTGAAGTAATAATAATAAACTTTAAATCAAGTGGAAGCAAAACTGTCGTTTTACCCACCCACTTCCTGGCTTCCCAGTAATCTAATTACTAGTTTAAGTTTTTCAAAGTGATGATAGGAGTATATAGCTAATTAGCTATTCCCAGCTTCCATTCTCTTTTTATTCTTCTATTCCCACTGATTCCCACTTCCAAATTCCAATGGAAGATTCCGTGCACCTCGATCAACCATCTTAATTAATTAATTCCTCCACTAGTACTTCAAAGATTATTTAAGGCAAATTAATAGAGAAGAAAACTTAATCAAATGCAATATATTTTATCGGTGAAAATCGGTATTGTTCTTTCTTTTTTCTTTTTTTTTTTTTCGTCATTCGTTAATCCTAACCTATATACTTCTAGGAGATGTGGGGGTGGGGAATGAGACTTATGAGAATCGAACTCTGCCCATGTGCATGAAAGTATATAATGGAGGCCAATTGCACTCTACTCCACTTGCAAAAATCGGTATTGTTAGAATAGTTAGATTACAAGTGGAGTAGAGTGCAGTTGATACCTCTCTTATACTCTCATGCACATGGACATAGTTCGATTCCCGTAAGCATGCATCCCTCCTCCCCAAATCCCCTAGAATATAGTAGATTAAAATTAACGAATGACAAAAAAAAAAAAGGCAAAATTAGATTAACACCTCAGAAGAGGAGTTGAACTCCTAACTTCTTTTTTCCTTGTTAAGAAAAATGAATAGACAAGAAGTTTGCTTTTATTCATGTATCATTGATTGTATCTAAAACATAAACTTAGCATGCCTTTGTATAGGCGACAAGACTTGACCACTAAAAATTCTATATAAATTAGGAAAACACACGTAACTAGGAAACTTAAACTAATTATGAAACACGAATAATGGTCAAGACAAAACAGAAAACATAATAATAGAACCAAGAAACTATGGTAACATAATATTTCCTATTAACACTCCTAGCACCACCTTTGGTTATGTAAAGTACAATTAGTTAAACCTTAGAGCAGTTGGAAACTTGGATACCTTATGTATCCCCAGCCGTTGGATATTAAAAATTCAATAAATTTGAGCCTTTGATTTAGCTTATAAGCAACAAAACTTGGGGTTATTGTCATAGCTCGAAACTTACACCATGAGTCATAAGAAAGGCCACATGATTCTTTAGTAGGACATTTTCCTCCATCTCTCGATAAGCTTCCGTTCTCACAAATTTCAGCACTTTGAAATGACTTTGAAAGACGCTTTCAGATTTGGGTTTGTGCTCCTGCTTACGCTCACTCGTGCGTATTATGTAACTTAGGTCATAACCAAACTCTCTAACAAGCAAATTGTGGTTTTGCTTTTAAGTAACAGCAAAAACAAGGATTTTTCTAGTCTAATTACTAACAAGCAAATGGTGGTTTTGCTTTTAAGTAACAGCAAAAACAAGGATTTTTCTAGTCTAATTACAGTAAGTTTTGTTTTTAAGTAACAGCAAAAACAAGGATTTTTCTAATTTAATTACAGTTAGTTGGAAGAACTAAACCTTAATTCTATTACCAAATGACTTGATTAATTGTTCACCAACCGACCACAATTTACTAATTTAGAAAACATTAAAAAGGACATGAAGTCCTTTTACCTAATCAAAGGGAGAAGGAAAAAAACTCCCGAAGTACGAAAAGAGCTTGTGAGAATGAAATTTACTTTTTTATATTCCAAACATTATATCATTTTCTTGATTATGTGAAATTAATCTCAGAATTTTTGCAAACATAAATTGAAAATGATTAATAAATCAGTTGTTATGCGTCCTAAATAAATAGTCCAAAAGGTTTACAGGATGGAGAAATTGAATGTCAGAAAAAATACTACGCCTTTAACAGATAACCTTGAAATTTAAAGCTATCCAAAAAGAATCTTGGAAGTTGAAACATCCCAAAAATGGGGAAAAATTTTTTTTGAAAGCCATCGCCTTGATATGAAGCAGTTTTAATTACTACTATATTAATTGACCAAAAATTAGACCTGTATGTATCGTGCAAGACACTCAACATCTTACTCAAGCCATCCAAAAAGAATCTTGAAAGTTGAAACGTCCCATAAATGAATAAAAATTTGGAAGTCATCGCCTTGATATTAACGGGTTATAATTATCTCGAATGACCAAAAATTAGACCTATATGTAATGTGCAAGACACTCAAAATCTTACGCGTAAACTCATCCGAACACTTGAATTATCAATGGAAAGGAGACTCAAGATCTTACCTGCCTCTGCTATAGTACGCTCGTATATATAAGTGTTAACATAATATTCAGAAATATTATGTTACCATGTTTTGTAGGTTATATTATTCATCTTTCCTAATTTGGCTAATTTCTTTATAATGCATGTTTCCTATTTGGTTTAGATTTCGTAGTGACCAAGAATAATGTAGCCTATATAAAGGCATGCTAGGCTTATGTTTAATAATACAATCAATAATACAGCTATCTTTTTTCTTCAAAATTAGAGAGAGCTGAGAGAAAACGTGGCATAAATATTATTAATAACAGGAGTAGTCCCTCCGACTGACGGGGTTAAACGTCCACGATTAGTCTGATTCGAAAATTCAATGTGTCATCCCGCAACGTACCTGTTACGTTCATCTAATGATATGATATGATTACAAAACTGCTGAATTCAAACCTATTTCTTTTACTTTTTTAGTGCCTCATAATGTCACTAATAATTACCTGTATCTTTTGACTTTTGGCCCACCTGCATGGTAAAAAAAATAACGACAGTGAGGCTCCTATCATTTAGCCATTTATCATTACATTTAGAGGTGTTTTCGATAGTGAAAATTTATAAATTTTTATTTTTGGTTGGTGAAGTTTTTCGGTAGTGAATAAGTTATTAAGAAATGATAATTTATTTTCAATAGTGAATAAATTGTTAGTTGAGTATGTGAGTGAAAAAGTTATTAAAAAAAATTGCCAGTAAAAACTTTTTTGTCAATGGAAACGAAATGATAAAATGCGTTAAATTTTTAGTATTTTTGTTAGTGAAAACAAGGCCTTAACGGTTCAGATTTAAAAAAAAAACTCTTCGAGTGTTAACTATTCCCTAAAAGAATTTTGTTAAAATAAGAGCCGTTAAAACACTTTTTGACTGAAAGGATCTCGAGGACAGCACTCTGCAATCTAACAACAGACTGCAGAAAAGCTATATTCTAAAATAACGGCCCTGTTAACCTAATAATAAGTACAACAAACAAGTTCGGATATCAATATATACACATTTTAAGAATATCAATACATTTTTTTTATTAATATCGATACACTTTCTATCCATTATCCTATACACAATGGGCGGAGGTAAGCATTTTTCATAAATCAAAAAGAAATTCATCACAAACTCCATGACCAAAAACACCATTGCCTTGTGGTCCACACCTGGGAGACAGTTTCTTGTGCGTCAAAATGCAATACAATTTATAGTACAGCCTTTCGGAGATTTCATCATCATGAGCATATTTTTCTCTAAATTCGTTAACTGTGCGTAAAAAAGGACACATGCATATTTATCTTACAATTCTTTCTCCGATTAAAATGACCATTAAAAGTTCAATTATATCGTTACGATACCTGATTAACTTAAATTTCGGATATGAATAAAATATCCAATGAAATTTGAAATACTAGTGTCAGTTTGAGATCTCGAAAGTCGTCGCTCCTCACCGAATCCCTCTGCTTGTCCCTACGCATGGTTTACATATACCCGATACGTAACCATATATTGCCACTCCTGACTGAAACGCCATTGATGATTTCTTGTTTGATCTAATCTAATTAATGAAATTTGTCTCCACATAAACCCCCCACAAGGAAAGAGACACGCACACACCCATGTGCGTAATTTCCTATTGTTCAGGAGGGCGATTCCGTCACTTTCTTAAAAAAAATACAGAAAAGGAAAAGAGAGAGGGAGAGAGAACTAGGCTCCTCTATATATTTCCCATTGCAAATCGCGCCCACGCCTCTCCCTTTCCCATTCTCCCCCATGTCTATTTTTTGAACTTATTCACAAAAACAGAGAGCGAGAGAGAGAGAGAGAGAGAGAGAGAGAGAGACTTTCCCATTCTCCCTCATGTCTATTTTTTGAACTTATTCACAAAAACAGAGATTTCGGTCTTCAATCTTGCTTGTCGTCGTTGTTCATGGCGACTCAATGGGTCAAGTCTTGCAAATCAACATCAGCAAACGATGTCGTCGACGAGCGCCACCACAAACCACCGAAACACCGTCCCGTGGCCGTATCTTCAAGTTGCAGAAAAGGAGTCCAAAGCCTCAAAGATGTCATCGATACAACCAAACCGAAGAAACCCAGGAAAAAGCCCAAACAGCCCAGCTCGGTGGCACCCGAACCCGGTTCGGACAGGGAGAAGACTCGCGTTCAAACCGTCACCGTGGGCCCGTTCTCTCCGGCCCTCACTGAGCTCCCCGCCGGCCACCCCTCGCGCAACGTGGTCGAGATAATCTTCCGCTCCGGCTGGTCGCCCGAGCCCTTCTCGGGTCGGGTGGAGATCGTGTTCAAGGTCCGGAATTCGTCCGGAACCGCTGCCCGGTTCGAGGAGTACAGGGAAAAGGTGAAGGCCCGCGTCAGTTACGGAGGCGGTGGGGACCACGCGCGGTGCGCTGCCGACGGGAATGAGGTGATGGGGTTCCACTCCCTGGGTCCCGCGGACGGGGGCCTGGGTTACGACTGCGCGTGGGATTCCCACTGCCGGAAGGGTGCGGTGTGCGTGTTTTCCGGCGGTGGAGAGGCCCACGAGAGTGGCGGCGGCGGCGGGAGGGGGCGGAGGGCCATGTTGGTGTGCCGGGTCATTGCGGGTCGGGTTGGTAAACGGATGGGTTTGAAGCCCTTGTCGGAGGGCCGAGTCGGGTTTGACTCAGTGAGTGGAGAGAATGGAGAGTTGGTAGTGTGTGATACACGTGCTGTGTTGCCCTGTTTTCTTATCCTTTATAAATTGTGAATAAAAAACACCATTGACAGCAGTAATAGTTAGATCAATATTTGATTTCTTATTCTTTTCTTTTTAATTTTTATTATTTATGACTATGGAAAAATTGGAATGATATACTAACATTAACAGTTCTTTGTTCATTATTCTGCAAGCAAAAACATTTTTTTTTTGTGGCTAAAATTGTATACATTATCAGTTTGTGCAATTTAAACTCTTATCCATTTGCCTTTTATTTGCAAAATGCATAATTAGAGAGTTTTCGCGCTACCAAATGACAAGAGTGGGTCCCGTTCAGCAACACGAAAAGGATGGAAAATACTTTTCTACATTATCCTATTAAAAAAAATCGAATTTAAGCTTTTGGGTCCAATATTTGCACACGCAACAACCTACCCGCAATGGCACAGGGTGAGTAGGTAGCGCAATGCATGACCTTAAGTAGACGTGCCTTCAATCTAATGGCCTTAAGCACAACTTGCGTTAAAGACTCGATGATTCATGAAATTATGCCATTCTTGCTATCACATTTCGCTACATTTGTAACGCCTTGATTTTTCGGGAGCAAAATAAAAAAAAATTCTTAAGAAAGTTTGCTAAATAAATATAATTTTCTAAAATAAAGTTTAGCTATTACAAACTCAAGATAGATTTAGTGATTCAAAATACATTAACTTCAGAGCCGACTCTAGGCTTGATACAGATTTCAAGCATACTCGATCTTCATTCCTGATATTCTTTTCGTGTCGAACTGCACCATTGAATCCTGCGCCATCTGGCAAATTGATCGCCGAAGCAAACGATTTGTCAGGATACAGACGTATCCGTGAGTGATAAATCACCCAGTAGAATAATCCAACCCAACTGCCCCTCTTACTTTACAGCTAGCAAATAACAGGATAATAGTAATGCGAAAAAGTAAAATAGAGCTTTTTCCACATAAACCGGTTTATTGCTATCCATTAACTTAACGTGTAATCTAAGATCTCCTCCGCGGGATCTTTTCTCCCCAACCGCTTGCCATGCTCGGTCCCATGAGGTCACTTCCTTTTGCTGTCGCAGATACACCTAAGTTATATACCGAGTGTGCATCCCAATAACTACAACAAAGGGTAAGCTTATCATACTTGAATCATGACTAGGGTTCACCTATTTTATATACCATTTTACAATCCACTTCACAATCATCACTGGACTCCCGCCAGTTCCATTCTCATCACAAATCTCATCACATCTCAAAATCTCGCCTGCAGGCAATCTAAAAAAAAATAAAACTTTTCAATTTATCCATTAGCTAGCATCGTCTAAGTAAATTCTATTCGCATACCACCCCATGTCTCTGGGGTCCAATCTAACATTTAAATTAAGAGTCGGAGCAATATACAAATAATTGAAATAAATAATAAGCATAGAAAATACTTAACTTTTTATTAATGGGCCGTTGCCGTTAATCTTGTATGGCCAAGAAGTAAATATTACTAACGGAAATCTTTATTAATAGAGAAAATTTATTTTGTACAATTACTAGTAAGTCTAGACTTTTTTTTTTTTATGAAATTAGATTGTCATATTAGTGATAATAGAACAATGGCGTCGAAACTGTACAGTTAATTATCTTGGGGTTAAAGCTGCAATAAGATATCTACTATATTTAATGATTTGGGCTGAAACATTATATTCAAAATGAGCAGGGGGATAAGTGTAATTACAGTCTCAATCTTTTTTTTTTAAACATTCCGCTGGGTGAATAGTTCAAAAAACGTGAGTAATAATCACGGCTATAACAATGCACAGTGTCTTTTCGGAAAATCTGGATTTCATTCGTTCAATCCAATTTCGATTCGTTTCTATTCAAATCATAAAAAAAACTAACCTCTTATTAGTACATTAATATACTTAGGGGCTTTTCAAAAAAAATATACTTAGGGGAAGTAGAGGAACAATTAATCTACCTTAATCCGGACAAAGCGATTCGGTGGAGTCCGGTGGATTTTCGTTTGGCAGCGAAAAATCGATATTCTAGCAGCAACTTTGGACTGGAATAATTTGTCCAAACCTCTGCTGTTTTGGACAATTCTTGTGTCTAACGCGAAGATCTTGAAACGCTCTACAACTTTCATGAAGAAGTTTAAGCCCGAAAACCACTCTAAGTAGGAGAAAAATGGAAGTATAGAAGGGTCGCTGAATCTGCCTGGAAATCAGAATCCGAGAATTTCGCCAAACTTTGAATGGCGATAACTTTGTCAATTCTTGACCGTTTTGGGAGATTCTTGGATTGGAATTGAAGCTCTCGATGTCCTCTACAACATTCGCGAAGAAACTTAGGCCTAAAAACATCATCAACATGGAAGAAACAGGCCATGAACAGATAGATATACGTGATATGGACGAAAATAGAGTTGGGATTAAAGATTTAATGATATGAATGCATGGTATGATTTTCCCACCCTTCTCACATACCTGATTCTTCTTCTTTTTCCAGATTTCGTCTCTCCCTCTCAACCGAATAAAATGGATGGGAAAGATGAGTTTGGTTTTGTGGTATACGTGAAGTACTATAGAAGGAATAGTGGAGAAAAGTGGGAGAGTGAAATGATATGGAGATTAGAGAGAGATATAGTTTAGGAAGAGTTTGAATGGAAGTGAATAAGTGAAAAGATAAAGATAGAGGGAGAGATTGGTGAGAGATGGGTAACCAAATCCCATAAATTGTGGGATGATTATTAGTATGAATAATATAGATAAATATGCACACACATTTATAGTTACAAGTTGAATTAAAATTTTGCTACACTAATTTTAGTCACGAAAAATTAATCTAGGTTCTGGTTTAATCTAATTACACTTTTAAATAATTAATCGATTACTATAGACTATTTGATTAAAAATAATTTATTTAAAAAAATAGGGTAAAAATCTGGATCGTTAAAACATTCTTCATCTATGCAAGAGCCAAGATATTCGTTGCCGAGTCATTCAGTTCTTTAAAAATGTACTATAAGCCAACACTACCCAAATCCCATTATAATGTGTCGGGGCCCTTAGGCTTGTGAGTATGTAAATGTGTTTGTGCATTGTTCTAAAATTGTTGAAGAGTTACGAAGGCCCGTTCCAGAAACCTTCTTAAAAAATAAACCGCTTATTTCACATTTTCAAACTTAAAAATAATGTAAATGAAAAATAATTTTTCAATTTTTTTTGCATCTTATTAAAGATCTCATCGAGATCTTTCAAACAAGATTCATATTGTATATTTTTAGATTTCAATAAGCCCATAATTTTTTAGCTTGAAATTGCCTTCTTTAAAAAAAAACTTTTTTGCACTTTTGAAAAGGGCTAAAAGCAGCAACGAGTATGACTACAGATGCAGCATTGCAGCCCATCCAACTACACAAATAGACTTCTTAATCTATCTCTATATTAAAAAAACAGAGAGGCTTTCTTTAAAAATGTCTAGGCATACAAACAAAGTATAAAACAGAGCGGTTAGAGCATCTACAATGTAATAATTAAAATCAAAAAATTGCTAAAGTTAATAATGTGTGCTTAAAAAAGTGCTCACATAGTAATAATCAAAATTAGCAACCTCCTAACCAATAATCAAATTTGGGCATTTGAATAATCAAAAGTAACAATGTGGGATTTCACATTGCTAACTTTAACAACCCTCTAAATGAATAATCAAAAGTTGACATGGTAAATTTTGATTATTCACTTTTGATTATTACATTACGGATGCTCTTAGCCGTCAAGTCGGATTGAAAGAATTATACGCCCCTTTCTTTTCCAATTGATTCCTCTAAAATTGATTTTCTTGCATTCAATTCAATATTTGGTCGATTTTCCTACGGTAAAAAAGGAAACAATCCTTTTTGGATTCATAAAACACCCCTTTTTATAAGCATAACACAATTTTTCTACGTATTTCTTTGGAAACTCCCCTCCCCTTTTCTTAATAATATATGCCAAACTTAGGTTATCCTTTTATAAATGAGGAATGCTAGATACGAAGAAAACTTATCCCGAAAAAAGCAATTAGTGGTTGAGAATCACTGTGATGATTGGCACACATTAAAGTGAATCTCAACCACTAGTTGCTCTTTTCGGGATACTTTCAGGGTAAGTTTTCTGTCCCTAGCATTTTCCTTAATAATATATGCCAAACTTAAGTTATCCTTTTATAAAGAGGAATGCTAGGTAGGAATAAAACTTACGCCAAAAAAAATAATTAATGGTTGGGAATCACTTTGATGATTGGGTCACATACATTAAAGTGAATTTCAACCACTAGTTGCTCTTTTCAAGATACTTTCAGGATAAGTTTTCTTTGTCCCTAAAATTTTCTTCTTATTAGAAAATTGAAAATAGCGATGAGAGGTCAAATACAAAAACTTTTTGTGATAAAATAACTTTTTTTTATTCAAAACATGTTGCTTCATGCCTTTAGACAGGGAGAGGGGGGCTACTGCCCCTAATTGGGAGCAGCAAGCAGCTGCGCCTCAAACGGTGCCGTTTGAAGCACAAAATCAAGGACGTCATCTCATTTCTTCAATCCTTGTTTGGCTGCCCTTCACACCACACCATGTTTGATGGATTTGTGAGGCCCATTTCAAGTCCCAAAAAATGATTACCGCAAGTTATTCTTAAGATATTTTTCTATATGTTCATATAAAAAAAAAAACTCAATCCGAAATCCATAAGAGTTTTTTCTTCATTCGTAGGGACCCTACGAATTTTGAAAAGTTATAGTTTTTTGAAAAAGTTATAGTAATATCAAATTGAGCTAAAAAAAAATTCAAGGAACCAATGAAAAATATTTTAAAACTACTGAGCGGTTTGAATCATCTTTGCGGTATTTAAAATGGGCCTCACAAAGAATAATCAATCAATAACTAAATTTGAGTGTTTTGTACAGTCATTAATCTATGGCTTTTTAAGAATTTGTAAGGCCCCTATGAATGCTAAAAATCCCTTACAAATATCAGATTGAGTTAATTTTTTTACAAGAACTCATAGAAAAATATTTTACGAATAACTTGCGATTTAAATCATTTTTTTGGGACACAAAATGGGCCCCCACAAAGTCATCAAACATGGTGTGGTGTGAAGGGCAGCCAAACAATTTCCACCTTCCACGCTACCCAAACAACTTCCATGCTAGCATAGGTGTAAAGTTCACCTCCTCTCCCAGCGGAGGTAGGAGTTTAAACCCCATGAGGGGTGGAGTTGGGTTTCAAGGCTATGGACAGCCTCTAAACCCTCTATCGATTAACATACTAACACCCTGCTAACCCCCATTGATGTATACAATATTGACCAAAAAAAAAAGAAGAGCAGCCAAACAAGGATTGAAGAAGTGAGATGCCGTCCTTGATTTTGTGCTTCAAACGGCACCATTTGAGGCTCAACTGCTTGGTGCTGCCAATGAGGGGCAGCAGCCACCCCGCTCCCAGACTTCATAATTCCATTATGAATTACTCCGTATGATTATTGAAAGGAGAGTGATTTTCGCACTTCCTAACAATTTGGGGAGTGCTTTTTTGGAAAGTGCAGAAATCACTCCTCTTGTTTAACTAAGAAGACAACACAAATCATTTAGGTTGTGATACACAAAATGGTGAAAATTTGGCGATGTTTGGATATCAATTTTTCTATGAATACGAGGAAGTAAACTATAAGTATTTGTTTTTCAATTTCCATCACCGGAGATATATAAAATTGGACAGTCAAGTACGTAAAAGAGATTTGTACTTACATTTGTATTGTATAATGTTAGGCATATATACTGATCGTCATAATCCTAGAACGAAGTATCAACAATGGAGGCCACATGAAAAACTTCCACGAACTTTAAACTGGATTGTTCATCCGACCGCTGCAGATTATATTCCATTCTCTCCTCTTCTCTATCTGTTGTAATTAAGAAGACATGATGCATAATTCGATCGTAAATATAATCACATGGAATTCATTATCTAACTCAGTTTACTACTCAATCGCTCCGAAAAACAATCCAGAAAATCAAATTTGCGCTTCTCTTATGCCTTCCATATTGTTCCATCACAAGGAAAGAAGCAGTACCCAATTGGGGCAACAGTCCTTCGAGCGGGGCCATTCGGCAACCAACACATAATAACTTGCATAGGACAATCAAAAATGCTAGGAACACAACAATTCAAACAACTATCTCTTACATACATGTGGGGTCCACACGCAATAGTATTTATGGACCCCACATGTACGTGGGAAGTTGTATTTGGATTGTTATGTTTGTAGCACTTTTGTAGGACAATCCCTTGGAGGAAATCAGCAAGGCCCTACAAGTATTGCTCAACAGACCCTCCACATGAATAAATGTTAAATGTTTCTACAGTAGAGAGAGAATTGGTCTCAACCACCAAAGGTTTACTGAAAATTCACTAGAACTATAAAAGAAATGAGGGGCAAATAATGAAGGAAGACTCATATGGGTAAAACCAACAGTAACCCTCCCATGTACATTTTGTCATGCAGGAGCACGGGAATAAAATGGTAGTATCCTCTGACAGTACTAGTGAGACTCCACAAGTACATACAATGGCTTTCCGTTTAATCGATCGCGGCCCTGCAACATCCGTCCAAATACTATTATCTTCAGATACCAATGTGCAAATCGAGCCAATAAAAATGGAATGTGAACTAATGAAGCAACACTGGCATTATGAATAGGTCACATTGTCCAATCATTCAGTAGGTGATTTAGCCAGATTAAGAGTAGGTCTAACATAACAGCACACAAACATAAACTCGAAGACGAGTTGTGAAGGATTGAAATAGCCTCCATTGCACGCAAGTCGGAGAATTGAAACTTTGATATGGTACTCTATTTGTCTATTTGCATCAGTCATGAGAACTAAAGCAGTCCATGAATGGAAGTTGAATTCCCAGGGTTCTAATTTTTACAGCATTTGGCAAAGTTTCAGTGCATAATGGCACGAGGATAAAGGAGGCATGATTTTCGGTTGCATCTCTCCTCACTTGCCACTTTTGGCAGACGTAGTTTCAAAATTAGTATATAAAGAGGGTCTATCTGTTGCATGGCTTCCTCCTATTATCACAATGGTATGACTGGAGCAACAAAAAAGATTCACTTAGCTTTAAGATTCTACTTCTGTGAAATGGGAATATTAATGTACTTGTTTCTTTCATGTTCCATACTGGTGATATAAGCTGGCATTTCTTTTATGATAGGAAGTTTCCAAGTTGGCTTGTCAGGTTGTAATTCCTATCTCAACAGGTTTAGCCACCATAGTTGTTAGGAACCCATAAAGCATTCTGACTAGCTGCAACTATTCTAATCAGTAGCACAAGTGAGAAATGCAACTAACTTGCAAATACAAGAAACAGATACACTGGCATGCAAGAAGCTTTGAAGACTATTCTAATCAGTAGCACAAGTGAGAAATGCAACTAACTTGCAAACACAAGAAACAGATACACTGGCATGCAAGAAGCTTCTTCAAAGCTGAACATAGATAATGTAATTGATCGCTAGAAAGCAGCCCACATTTCGATCTAATATTTAGAGAAACAAAGGTGGCCAGGGGTATATGATGTACAGACCTTTAAATCTGGTATTTCAATTACACAGGCGCATTCAACAACTTCAGCCCCAGCACGCTCTACAAAAAGAAGCATTTTTAATGATGTCTCCTACTTCGAACAATATTCATATTACTGCAATGAGGACAGTAATAAGAAGGAAACACGGACTAAGAGCATGCACAGAACGTTTTTTTGGAAACTTCGTTAAAGGTGTGTTCAATTAATAAAGCAAATTGCATGTAAAAGCAGTTCTACAATAATTTCAGTCCTGTGTCCTATCTCAAGCAGGCTCAAATTACCTTTATTAAACACCAATAGCATTTATCACGTGGTCATTGTAATCATGTATTTTGACCCTCCATCCTTGACATAAAAGCTGTTTTTAAGGTTTATTGACCACTAAGCACAATGCTTGATAGTCAATCCATGAAGAAAGGGCAATTGTATGTCAAACATGGCAAGTTGTACTTCATTATTTTGCCCTCCAAACGCACCAACCAACAAGACCAAATGACTATGCCTAGAATTGTATAATAACCTTTCAATCCTACTTGCTAAGGGTTGGCTCACTGCAGCCTTCATCAAGGAAGTGATTCATAGGGCCCAAGAATTAGGTTCTAATAAAAGGGTGTGGTTTTGTAGTCTTAACACTATCGAATCTCTGACATCCAACATTCAGCGAAAATTCATATCCTATGAGCCATAGCCTATGTAGATCATGGTTAACTTCTACAGAAATAGGGGAAAAAAAAAAAAATGGGACAATTCTACTGGACCCAATGGCAGATGCACGTAGAGTCCACAAGGGTCACGTGACCCTCTTGCCTTTTGTATCCTTACACTTGTACCCTTACAAAATAATCCAACATTTCTAGTGTCCCCCTAATTAATTACACTTGTACCCATCCCTAATTGTGTAGGTCCCATGATATCCTGAGAAAAACTTAAATTGCCCATCCTATTACCAGTTTCTCTCTCTAAATCTTTGCATGAGATGTGTAAAAAGTTTAACTGTTATCGTATGGACTAAATTTCTATGCTTTCAATTTGTATGGACTAAATTTCGAAAAATAAAATGAAATAACCGAAAATAGTAATGATGTATTCTTCTATTAGTAGATGAAACCCATGACTTATCGTTGCGTTTAAGGAAACACGGTTATGTTTAGAATTTGTGCCTCCTCTACCTCAAATTCCTAGATCCACCACTGGACCTCATGAATCTTGAATAAATGTATCGGTTTACAAGGGAATACCCAATAAATTCATTGCCGCACAGAGGGTTCCACCAGTAGCAATCAAGTCATCAACCACCAAGGCACGTTCATCAGGTTCAACTGCTCCGACATGCATCTCTAGACAGTCCGTACCATATTCTAAGACATACTTTTCAGAAATAACTTCACCTGTCACAACCAAAATAAAAATAACAAAAGAAAAAACTTCACTCGTGTAAAGTATAGTAAATCACCATAATATGTCAAAATTGTAATTCCGCCACAGAATATTTATGCATAAACTTCACTCGAGTGTCCGACACGGGTACTTTATACTTTTAGAAGAGTCCGGGTAACGTATTTATGCATGAGCTTATACTTGGTAAATGGTGCATCATGATGCAGAGTGCTAAAATTAAAAAAAAAAACACCAAAATATAAGCACATAGCATTTTAGCACAAATATGAATACAAGGACAATGTGAATTTATTAAAAGCACAAATCACGAATGAGAAGGGTTTTGACCTGATGGGAGTTCTATGTAACTGTCGTATTTTGCATCATGGTCTATGAGTGAGGCTGATGTGTCGATAATTCACAGGGAAAGTTGGTTCTTTCTGCCAATTTTTATTCCTCGTGTTAAACTGCCTCTTTATTTACTGCTTTGAAGGTTAGTCATCTATGAGTTCATTTTGTTTCTGCGGTCATCATTTTCTATTTAACACCAGTACCGCGCGAGTGCCTAAATGCATGCATATATGAATAAACGCTTTGCAGCCTTTGCTTGTGAAAGAGTATTCTGTAATGCGCATGCTTCTTCTCTAAAATTGTTTGATAAATGATTGCGAAAGACCAAAGTGAACAGAAACATGAGTAATCTCCATGTGTTAGGTACTTCTGCTGTCCAGTGTGAAGCCTGGATTGGTTGTTGAAATCAGAAAAGTGAAGGAGGTGTCCGAGGTGGGGAGAAAAAATGTCAGGAATGGGGCAGAGTCAAGGATTCCATACCGCTACACAAACACCATAGGTGACAAACTAGCAGAAAAACAAAATTGATGCCATAACAAGAACCAATTGATCTAGAAACAAATGATCAGGAGCATAGTTTGCTGGTTCGTGCTAAGCCAAACCGAACAATCTAGCTGAGGCATAAGTCATGTCCAACATCATGTCTTCCCAGCCAAAAGGAAATTTTAGACTATGTCATTACACAAAATAAACAGAGGTAACAAAATAATCATTTACAAGGTAGCTCCTATAATCATGTAAGCACCAAACAAGACAAGGCCTGCCAAGGAGCACATAAAATCTGCACCGATGTCGGGTAAAAGAGCACTCTGATACGTCAGGACTCTAAACAAAACATTCCACATTCACAAGAAAATCTAAGAAAAGGAATTTCCTCGTCAAGGTACATCTACATAGAGGTCTCCAGTTGCTGCAAAAGATGCGCATTACAGTGGATTTGTGAATGATGTGACATCTTGCATATCCTAAATATGGGAATGATTGACAATACAATAGTCATGACAGCATCACCAGTGCAACCTTATGCGAAAGAACTGGCTGCTTTTATTCTATGAAAAATAGAAAATTTATTTAGGAATGCAATTTAAAAGATACTAAGACAGCTAGAGATCATACGTAAGGATGGGAAATACCAGGCAACTTCTTCGGTTTTCTCAAAGGAATGAACTTTGCTCCTATAGCCAGCGCAATGGGAGGACCAAATATAAATCCACGGGCCTCTATTCCTACCAACACAAAAAAGATTCATAAGAAGAAAAACTATTTCAAAAGCACTTGTATTAACTAAGTCTAGCAGCAAAACAGGCAAGAAGGCATGGTAGACAGTTAATACTACCAATTTCAGCACATACTCAAGAGTAAACAGCAAGTACTAGCAGAGAAAAGTAGCTACACAACACAAAAAATCAATGCACTTCCTTTGTCAGCATCAGAAACCAACTCCGCCATAATGACAAGGTAAATTGCAACATGTTTACATCTGATGGAGTATCCTTGTTACGCAAGAAATCAGGCACAATGCCGTAATGGTGCATTGGTACTCCTATAAGATTGGCTGCAAAACAGCATGGGTACAATACAAAATTTACTTGAAGTTTTGAAATAGGGCTCCATATGGACCATACCAATGGAAAATAGTAAGAGACTTATTTGATACTCCTTTAGAGAATTTTATATGACCCAAAAGTACATCATCCAATTACCGTTGTACCCATGGTGGAATATTGGGTACCTTATGTGAGTTGAGAGGATCTAAAACCACATATCCACGAGCACTCAATTGTCCATTGCTTCTGATCAAAAGTCCTGGTTTTGGTCATAAATGTATTGTCCAAGACCTTTTAAACATTGCTTGCTCATGGATCATGCACGCTGTGTTTGTCTTTGATGTACGATTCTATATACATAAACTTTAAAAGAACCACTCTTCAACTTTTAAACAAGAGGGGCAGGACTAAAAATGTAGCCCCTTGCTCTGATTATTTCCAATGTATGTGCATTGGAATCCTAATATTATAAATAATAAAGTGATGGAAGCAAGGTCACCTACTTTCTTGTGGAGTAATCACGCTAAAACTTTTTCTTTTCGTTACAGTGGGTTATGTGTACTTCTGAATTTACGATCCCACTCTCATCTTTGCTTGAACTATTGTTGAGGCAGGGGGAGATCCTCATCTTCTATGTCGAAGGAGATGTGTGTGCTTTTGAATTTATCATCTTCATTATCATATTTGCTTGAACTATTGGTAAGGCAGGGAGTTTAAGTCTGTTTACCATTGCCTGAAAGACTAACCTCATAAACCATAAATTATATGTATACACCAAAACAAATATCTACAGAGGGATCATTAAAAAATGTAGGAATTAAACATCAGTAACAATGAAAAGTTCCAATAACACTCCACACTTAAAAGACAGGAAGTGATTCTTCGAAATTGATGGTGCATGTTAGCGTTGGTGGCAGTGCTGTGCACAAAGAATGTCGCTGAGCGACCTTCATTCTTTGGTTTACGGTAACTCATACACGGTCGTGCTCACAGGAAACAGCGGACTGAAATCATATATGAACTTGGACTTAGACAGTTACTGGCAGTCAGAAAGAGGCGTAGGGAAAAGTGAAACTGTAACTGTCTCATGAAAACCCCACTTCACACAAACTGTAATTTTACGATGCTAAAAGCACTTGACTACCACAAAAACTCTATCATTTAGTTACAATGTTTCATTTCATGTCTCATGAAAACCCCACTTCACACAAACTGTAATTTTACGATGCTAAAAGCACTTGACTACCACACAAACTCTATTATTTAGTTACAATGTTTCATTTCATGTCTCATGAAATAGAGTATCTCACAGATCTACCCAATATCCAGGAGATCCTTTCCCCAACCCCATGCGTGTTTCTGTGGTTCTTATCCAAGATCATACCCGAGCTTTGCAGCTGTTTATAAACTGCGTTGCCATATGCCTGCAAAGTGGAGTTGTGTTTGATGCAATCTAAGCCGCGCTATGACAGACATAAATACTGTTGAACGAATTTCTCAATGTTTAGTCTTCTCCTAAATATATACAGCCAACAAATACAATAGGATGTGGAATAACAGCTTCGGTAGGATCTTTGTCCTCCTTTCACGTGACTCGAGGGTAAACATGTTAGACATTATCCTACTACATATTTGTGCATACCGATTCAGGTATATATCCTAATATTACCAATTGAAAAAAAAAAGGTCATATAATAATTTAAGAACCGGAACACCAAATGCGTTCTAAATGATTTGACCTAATTATGGGAACATTCAAACCATTTAAAAAAAAATTAAACCAAACTCAATCTATTACAGCTCAAATAGAAGAAAGAACATATTTCGATAATGCATTGCATGAATCAAATAAGGGCTCTTCTTTTCGTCCCTTTTTATTTATTTATAAGTAAATAATTATATAGATGAAGGCAAAGGGAAAGCCCAAGGCACCACAAAGCTTCAATGGGATAGACACCACATGGGAGACTTGGAATTTTTCATCATAAAAACCTATTTTTTCATGTATAATTCATATATACCACAAACTCTTAGATTGTATTTGGTATAAGTTCATAACTAACTTTTAATTGAATATTAGCTTTCATCAACCTATCTTACAATATATGATATACCTATATCTATATGGTTCATAAAATGGGAAGAAAACAATACGCGATGCGTATCCTAATTTGAAAACATTGGACAAAGTCCATACAGAGTTAAAAATTAACAATTGCATCTTGTTAGAGTTTATCCCACATCAGTTAATTATCTCCTCCAAAACTAGTATATGAGCCTGGGCAGTTCCTTCACTTATGCCAATTGATTTTGAGTTGGACGCTTTAACATGGTCTCAGAGCTAGGGTTTCGGAGAATTTGTTCTCCCTTGTTGCCATAAGTGAACCCTTGTTTGTTGTGATCCATGTGATAAGGATCGTTTGTTTAACTCTCCACATACGAGTCAGGGATTGCTCGTCTAGGGGAGTGCTAGAGTCCCACATAGGTTAATTATCTCCTCCAAACTAGTATATGAGCACGGGCTGTCTCTCCACTTATTATCAATTGGTTGTGAGTTGGATGTTTAACACATCTCATGTGGAAGGATGCCCAAACGGGCATGCTCTTCAATTGAAAGAAAAAGACCACAGCCTACGAACTGAATGCCGTACGCATCTAACTATTCACTTTTCCCATGCCCCATGATGGAGAGCTCGCCGTACTCTTGTGGGGCTGCCAGTTAATCTTTTTTTCAATGAGCCAAAAACTGTGAACACGCACCTACGTATAGGATAACATCAACTATTAAAGGAGTCTGTCATCCTAATCTCTAAATTCTCTCTAGGGGTAGGGGGACCGCTATTTTTCCATATCAATCTATACGTGATGTATTGGAGATTCCCAGGAAAAACAAATGCGCTGTATAACCTAGACAACGACTTGCCTACATAATCAAACAAAGAGACAAAGTATAATGGACACGTATTATATCAAAGTAAGAAACTAATATATATGGATCCACATCATACTTTTTAATCAACAATAGTGAAAATGGGAGATGAGGGCCCTAGCAATGAAGATTTAATGGTAACTCATCTGACTTTCCCATTAGTTCTTATAAGTGTGAGTAGGAGGAATTCAGAGCAAAACAATAATGACCCAAAGATCATCTTCCTCTCGTCAATGTATCCATTACAAAATGCTGTGTGCATTGAGATTCCGAATAATTTACTACATGTGTCTCAGCTTTCATTTGAGGAATCAATCTTTTCTTTTTTCATTTTGGTAAGATAATTCTTTTACAAAAAGAACCACACCAAAAAACATGGCCAAGGGAATATCCTTGAGAGCCCAAGCCAACAAAACCAAAGCTATACCCCTAATCTGTTACAACCAAATCAAACCAATCAGACTAAACCGATACACAATCTTTGTAACATATTTTCTGTTGGTTATGTAGAAACAGTTGAAAAGGTAGTAGAGAATAAAACTGAACATTATATGCACCAGGTTCTTTTACAAGGGTTTACTGTTCAGTGAACTTTCAAAATATTGGACAAACCCAGTATGAGGTAACAAAACAAAATGGAAAGGAAAAGAAAAAGCCACTTGCTTGAACATAAGGGGAACTCTGGGCCTCATAGCCAACAAAAGAAAAAGTGAACTCTGGACCTCAAGGAAATACCTTCATTACCAACAATAATTGACTGTGTCGAAATCAATGCATATGGCAAAAAGTAGAATAAATAAGGGGTTGGCATCAATTCATCCTACGGCTAACTGTAGTAATTGCCAATATAATAGAGCCAAAGGATTGGCCTAATCTCAACACGGGTGGGTCCGCGAGGTGGGCATCCATCATCAACCACCATCCACCCAAATTGGATCGCTGAGCACATGCCCTGAACCGCTCATAATCTCTCCACAGAAAAGTAATCAACAAACACAACCCACTAACAACCCTCCATAGTCAAAATCAAAATCACTCCAAACCCACTGTCACTTCCCATATATCCCCTAAACAGTATTCAAAAAAGTCACCCAGGAAACTTGTGCAATCGTGGTAATAACAAAAAGTACTACTATATCGTTAATACTGATGTGGGCCCCACCAAGGCCACCCTCCCAGAACGTATTGTCATTTACTATTTCACAGGCAAATATGGTGAAACACTAAAATCATATCTACTCGATTAAATTCGTAGATCTAGCTTTTTTCCCCATAAATGATCGACACACCATGTTTTCTATATATCAGGTTTGTTTTTTTTCCAGAGAGATGATCTATGCACCCATTGTTGAGGCATAGCTCGGTGGTTGAGCTCGCTCCCCTTGGAGCTCCTCCATCTACCAGGTCGAAAGTTCAACTCTCACCAACCCCTCCCCTCTCCTAGGGATGCAAACGAGCTGAACCGAGCTTTATAGTATTCAAGCTCGGTTTGTTTATAAACGAGCCTAGCCCTTACTGAGCCAAGCCAAGTTAATTTACTTAACGATCCTCTTTAAACGAGCCGAGTCTATATTTACAAGCCGAGCTTTTGAGTGTTGAGCTCTGCTCGTTTACTAAACAAGCCTAAAACTCAAGCTCGGTTACTAAACGAGTCGAGCCGAGCCACGAGCAAACAGCTCCGTTGGTTTACAGCCCTACGGCCTCAAAAGGAATAAAGGATAGAGGTAGAATTTCCAACAGGAAAAAAATCTCGGCGCCTACAATATACGCCGATGAGAGATGAACAAAACAAAACCAGTAATGTGGTCCACATGTGCACCAGTTCATTTTTAAAAAAAAACTAATCATCGTATATTGTATATATTTTTATTGCTGTAACCGACTTTCATTGAACCACGGAGCCTACCAGGGATTAATTTATTATTCTCAACGGAATTAAAAAAAAAATATTACAGCAAACTGTTCAAAGAATCTAGACGATCAAATCTACGGAGTTATACGAAGTATGTACCTGCCACTACCGATATGTTTTTCCCCGTGTACCGCTCGACGAACAAATCGATTGTGTCCTTGAAGGCCTTCGGATCGAGTAACAGTGTGGTTATGTCCTGGAACATGATCCCTGTGTTCAAAAAAACGATTCAATATTACAACTGACAAGCAACACTAGGTACCTAGTGTGTGCGTCTTTCATATTCTTGCGCACACGCACTGCGAAAATGAAGATGTATATGTATATATGTACCTGGTTTGGGGAAGTTGGGGACGACGCGGATTTTAGATTTGATGGCGGGGATGCGGGAATCGTCGTCGCTGAGGGCCGACATTGTGGAGGGAGATTAGAGAGAGAGGAAGCTGTGTGTATGTATATGTGAGCGTATCTACTCGTCAGTGTGGAGTAGAGGAGAGAGAAGGAAGTGATGGGTAGAGGAAGGGTGAGGGAGGTCAGTTAGAGAGAGAGAGAGAGAGAGAGAGAGAGGTTCTGTGGGGAGGAGGGAGAGGGCGGTGGGGGGCGCTCTGCACAAGAACTAGGGAGAGGAGAGCGAAAGGCAAATGTCTCCCGGTAATTATGAAGACGATTGCGATATATATACGTGTTCGTGTATATACATGTACTATTAAAGTATTTTTAAGTTATTAGTACCAAAACAAAAAGGGAAATTACTGATCCTGCTAAAAAATTGATTTGGATTGTCATGAAGTTCCCCACATAGTAGTATTTCCGTATGAGTTGGATGAGGTTTCCACATCCATCGTGGGCTCCACCGTATTTTTCATTGCGATAAATTAAAAATTATTACTTTTGTAAAGTCCACCGAATAGTGTATTCACGCCAAAAATCAACTTGATCGGACATAGATAACTATATTAAAAATTAAATTTTTGATTTATAAAATAGACGGTCATGGACATTCTAACTTATAAACTATCGACAGAATCCAGACCGTCCGTTTTATAAACCAAAATTCCATTTTTGACATATATATATATATAGATGTCTGATAAAGTTGATTTTATGCGTTAATACACTATTTTACGGGCCATACAAGATGATCGATTCAAATTTCTACAATGAACGCACGGTAAAGCCCACAAATGGCAGTGGCGTCCGGACAAAACTTATTCTCAAACAAAGATGTGGATGGTGAGATGTGGATGCTATACATATACACTCATATTTTTAGGGTTGTGATTTTTGCATTATCCTTTCTATTATTCGTGATTCTTTTTCAAAGCTGCTACAAAAACTGATCAAGGGTTACCGATCTTGCACCTACAGTGACGTAGGGCCCACTACAAGTCCCTCACGGGTAATTCAAGCCGTTCAATAATTTTTTAAAAAAATGAGTAAAATCTGAATCAAAAAATGGAAGATTGGATTGAGCTGATTTTTCATGACCGCTTGACTAAACAACATATTAAAGAGTTAACACCCCTCGCTTAGACCAAAATGGCTAGGTTAACCTAATTCCGAAAACCATGATTTTAAACCCGAAGATTTTGAGAACCAAATAACAACTTAAGTCATTGGGAAAGATTAGTTCAAGATTTAGCCAAAAGACTACTCACACATAACTAAATGACTAGACATGGTAAGAAAATGGAGCGAAAGATTTAACCGAAAAAAACGTAATAAACTTGATTTATGCATAGATCCAAAGCATAAGACAAATACTTACTAGAGTTCTTGAAAAAATTAGCTAAGAAAGCTTGAAAGCAACAATGGAGTTCTTCTAGAAAGCAAAAAAGACTAAGGCCTAAAAAGACAAGAAATGGCCATCCTTTCTATAAATGGCATACAAGCCTATTTATAGGGAACTAAAGTTAAGTTATAAAGGACTAAAATGTCCCTAAAATATCCCAAAAACATTCCATAAGTGGAAACTTTCCATAAATAGAAGGTTGAAAAAGATAACAAAAATCTGCAGATTTTTCCCAAGTTGTACCGGTACTGGGAATGCCTCAGTACTGGTACAAGGCCTTCAAAATGGCTGAAAAAATTGAACTCTGGACACTATGTACCGGTACTGGGAATTGGCCAGTACCGGTACAAGCTTGACAGATTTTTGGGGCAACTTCGTGGGCTCGCTCCGGACACTCCAGAACTTGGATTTAGGGCTTCTTTGGACCGTTGGAAAGCTTGTCGAGTCTACTTTCTAACTCAGTGGTTTGGATCAAAAGTAATTTGCACACCAAAAGTTATGGCGATTCTACCCTCAGCTAGTTGGAAGATGAATTGTTTTAGTAAAATCCTCACACGTCCTTCAATTCCCTTGACCCTTGGGCAACCTGAGCAAACCTCCAACCATCTATTGAGCACCACAACGGGGTGGCACGTGGCCTTGAGTATTTGGTTGCACCCGGAGCATTCTTTTGCGTTCAAATGCGCCTTATTTATACGAATTACCTGAAAACACTAAAATCACACCTTATGTGCAATATCGCTATAAAAGCTAAATAAATTTCATTAGTCCACTTTTTCACGCATCAATAGGTAATGTCATAATTCCACGTGAATAAAAATAAAAGGAGGAGTGTCAATGGTATAAAGAGGAGTACAAAAATTAATTTTTTACATTTATTTATTTTGAGACCATGCATATGTATGCGGTCGAATGATCGTATACACATGGGATAAAGTATTTTATTCAGAGTATCAAAATAAAGTCGATCGTATATGCATGGGATAAAGTATTTTATTACGGGGTATAAAATAAAGTAAAAGTGGTCCTTTTTTGGTTTTTGAAGAGAACAAGTGAAGGAAAATTAAGTTAGGAAAAAAAAAATGCTAGTGCCCCACACAAATCAGTAATGCTACACACACACAAAAAAAAATGCACAGATTTGTTGTGGAGCCTACTAGGAGTTTTATACAAACGATCTGAGCCGTTTATTAAATATAACATATTTTTTCAAGGGCCTCCGTGAAAAATCAGCTCAATCCGATACTTCCAAGTACTCGATTTAATCATCTAACTTTGTCATTCGAATTTCAGGATAATAAAAAGTAAGATGATTGAATCTAGCACGCATCTATAAGTATCGAATTGAGCTGATTTTTTGTGAGGGCCCTTGACATTTTTTTTACATTTAACAAACGATCGAATCATTTATGTGAGATCCAAAATAAGCCATACACACTGATCTGTGCGCGACCTGTGTGTTAAAAATCTAAGAAAAGCTATGTGCACAGCAAGCTGTGCACAACAGCTGTGCACAGAGCACGTTTTTTCTCGCCTCGGGTCGCACAAAGATGATCGGAGCCGCTCATTTTATTCAAAATATGTCGTTTAAGGTCCCTGTAAAAAATGAGTTTCGTTAGACATCGTTAGAGGCGTTAACAAAACACTTAAAATCACTTCAAAATTTACTCATTTTTTACAGGAACCTTAAACAACATATTTTGAACAAAATGAGCGGCTCCGATCATCTTTGTGCAATCCGAGACGAGAAAAAACGTGCTCAATGCACAGCTGCTGTGCACAGCTTGCTGTGCACATAGCACAGCTCTAAAAATCTATGTGAACAGAGTTAGGGCACACAAATTGACGGACACTCATGGGTGAGCATAAATGTGTGTATGTGTTCACTTGGGGGTGGTAACAGCAATATTGGTTACAAAAGCCACAAGGGTACAAAGGTCCCGCGGATACCAAAAAAGATGTTCTCCTTAGCTTTTTGTACTCTTTGGCATTTTGTCCTTATTATTTTAAAAAAAAATCGCGTTTATTAATTTTGTGTCAAATTTTATGAATTATTAATTCATTCCGCTGAGACAAATTAGAAAAGTAAAAGACCCGGATTTTTGTGCTTTATGTTGTATATTTTTTAAAATATTTGGGTAAAAATCATAATTTTTTACACTTTTAATTCATCTTGATGAGACCACTCAATAATCCACAAAAATTTGACACATGACTAACAAACGCGAAAATAGATTGAATAAAGACAAAATTCAAAAGCCGAAAAAAAAACTCTCCAAAAAACTAAGGAGAACAATGCACCAAGTCTCTCCCCATCACACACTCATGCGTAACTCATACTCGTTAAGCCTCACATGGATATGTGGTGAATAAGAGGCATATGACGATGCCATGCTAAATAGTTTTTCCAAAGATATGACGGTGCCTTGCTACATAGATTTCCCTAAGACCCCGGTCAGTAAAACAAAAATTATGTAAATCGGACAGGTTACCAAGAAGATATGGTAATGATTGGAAAAAGGAGTAATGATTGAAAATTGGGGTAATAAGAGATGAGAAAATAATAATTAGAGAAATATGGTAAAGATTAAAAAAAAAAGTAGGATAATAATTGGGAAACAAAACAAAACTTACAAACGAGCATAACGTTTACCTTTTCTATTGGAAAATACTTTCATACGAAATAAATCTTGTTAAAATGAAGAAATTTTAGTTTTCCTGCAAAATTATCTTCAAAATAACACACAACAAAAAATAGTACTCCCTCCGTCCCTTTTTAAATGTCCTATTTTGTAATTTCAACTTATTAAAAAGACATCATCATTATACCTTTCACATCAACTTTTTCCTCCACTTTCCCTACTTACTCATCATCATTACACTTTTATTCACTTACTTTTCAAAACGGAATCTACTTTTAAGGACAAAATAGAAAATTCACCAACTTTTACCCGCTAACTTTACAAAGTAGCCATTTATTAAGGGACAGCCTAAAATGGATTATTGGACTATAAAAAAGGGACGGAGAGAGTAGTAAATTTGGTCTTTCGTTTCTTCACCTCATTTCACTGTTGCGTTGAATTCAATTGCCACGCAACATTTCCGACGTTGGACCGAAGCCTTTCAATAAATTGCCTTGGGCACCACATTCACTGCGACGATGAAATAAATTTTCCGGCACATATTTATTTTTTATATATCTGAAAAGTACTCCGTATATCAGTAATTTGCATTAAAAATTGTTTCAGGAGGTCCTTTTCTGTAAGGTAAGAAAATGTTACTGTAATGCATAAAAAGTAGGATTAGTACTATTTATTTTTATTATTATTATTATTATTATTATTATTTTTTTGGGGGCGGGGGGGGGGGGGGGGGGGGGGGGGGGGGGGGGGGTGTTGAGTGGTAATCAGTATATTGTTATCTGTAAAACATCTATTTCTATTCGTTTTTTTTTTCCCGCATTTTTGTGTATATTATACATTGCCCGATGGATGGCGGTCGGAACGATGATTGTTTGAAAAAATGCTATAAGTAGTAGTAACTATCGTGAGCGATGGCTAATGTGCAAATGGTGAACCAACATTCGTACAATAAAAGAAAAAGTAGTAGTTCCAGATGATGGATTAATGGTTCTGAAAGTGAAGATCTGCCACTTTCACGCAAATAATTAACTTATGCATCAATTTTTTTTATTTTATCCTTCTTTTTTTTTTTTTTGCGTTTGTTAGTAATACGTCAAACTTTTATGTGATATAGATGAGTAGATTGTCTGGCTAAATAAGTCACTTGTTTTTTTTTGTCTTTATTCAAATTTTTTTCGCATTTTTTAGTTTTTGTTAATTTTTTGGAGATTATTGCTTTTTCATGACAAGAGGAATCTAAAAAGTAAAAAATTACGATCGAAATCCAATTTTTTTAATAAAGACGAAAAAAATTGGCTAATTGGCTTATTTTTGTCTTTATTAAAAAAAATTAGGTTTCGATCGTAATTTTTTTACTTAATTCTTCTCGTCATGACAAAACAATAATTCCCAAAAAAATGACAAAAAACTAACAAATTTGAAAAAAATTTATATAAGGACCAAAAATAAACCACTTGGCTTATTTAGCTAAACAACCCTTAAGGACGAGAATAATCAAAAAAGTAAAAAATTATGACTTTTATACAAATATTTTGGAAAATATCCAAGAAAATGTTCAAAAACTTACTTTTCAAGCTTTTATTTGGATATTTTCCAAAATATTTTTGTAAAAGTCATAATTTTTACTTTTCCAGTTCCTCAATTTCCTCTCATCCTTGCTCATCTATATCACATAAAATTTTGCCGTAAAACTAACAAATGCAAAAAAATATTCAATAAAGACAAAATTAAAAAATTATTTCTGTATAAATTAATCACTAGCGTAAACATTGAATGTTGTGTCCAGAAGAAATTTATTTTTCGATCACATGATTCACACCATGACACCACACAAGACAAAAGTGGTAGGGGAAGGGCATTGATGTTATGAAAACATGCACCAGGTTATAGGGTTTTGTAGGAGTCCAACCAGATTGGGGTTGGTTGTAGAGCAGCAGGAAGGGTAAGGGCAATGTACGTAGGAGTAAGTAGTAGGGTAGGGTAGGGTAGGCCTAAAGCTAAAGGGCACAGGAAGTAGGGGTTCTGTTTGGGGTTGGGTAGTGTACTTAAAATTGTGGGTGGGTATCTTTCTGGGGAGATAGCCCTGAGATCTTCTTGTCCCCACTTTTTGTACCAGTAATCCCCCACACACCCATCAATGCAAATCCATGCGCAGCACCAAACCCGACTTTTCATTTAACCAGTACCACCCCCCCTCTTAAATGAATGAAAACTATTCAAGGGTACCCTCCTCCCCTCCTGTAACATCAAATTGTTTTTTCAAAAGTAGTATAGGTATAGAAATACTTTGCCAACATTAAGGAGCATGTTGACCACTAAAATATATATATATATTTGCAAGGAAATTTTTGTCTTTTAGGAGGTGTTTTCACTAACAAAAAATTTTAAAAATTTAATGCATTTTACTATCTCGTCTCTACTAACAAAAAAATTCAGCATTTTAACTCATCGTTTCCACTAACAACAACAGGAAATTGTTAACAACAAAAAAAAAAGGGGCTACAGTAACTCTGCTCACAAACCCATCAACAACTTATTTTCTATCGAAAACACCTAATAACTTTTCAACCACAAATAAAAATTTACAAAATTTTTTCAACAGGAAACTAATTTTCGTGTATTTATCTTTGTTTGCATTGCTAAATTGAGTCATGACTTTGATTATTGATTTTAAATCCTTTTCCTTCCTTTTTCATTCTCAAAACTCTAGTCGTCACAAATATTTTTTCTACTCCATTTCCCTTCCCCAAGGGTTTCACTACCCTTGTAGGGCAGTGGGAGAGAAAGGTCATGGCACTAGTTTTGAAAGAGAGCAAAAGGATAATTTCACGTACCAACTTAATTAGGCAATTGCTTACTAAGAGCATCCACAATGGAATAAGCAAAATAAAAAATTGTTAAAATTAGCAATGTTGGATAAAAAAAAGTGCTCACATTGAAATAACCAAATCTATCAACCTCTTAACAATTCATCAAATTTTGACTCTTCAATAATCAAATCTAGCAATATCTTGTCAATAACCAAAAATCAAGTACACCAACATTACACGAAAACCTTTTCTCTTCCATTCTCTCTCTCTCTCTCTCTCTCTCTCTCTCTCTCTCTCTCAAAAAAGTTTTCAAAAAATAATTTTAAAAAACTATAACTTTCAGAGTTTTTTTCTATTTTTTTAAGAAACTTTTTTTTTTTTACAAAAAACAATTTTTTTTCAAAAAATTTAAAAACTATAAGTAAATAAAGTGTGTTTTTCAAAAATCTGTTTTCAAAATTTCAAAACTCTTTTATAGAAAACTGTTTTTTAAACAAAATCTGTTTTTAAAAAACTGTATTTATAGTTTTTAAAATTTCAAAACTATTTGTGTAAATATAATTCTTTCAAAATTTCTCAAAATTGTATTTACAGTTTTTAAGTGAACAAAGTGTATTTTTTGAAAAACTATTTTTTGTTTCGAAATATATATATATTTTAACTGTTTCTAACAGAACTGTTTTTTTTTCCCTTCAAAAACTGTTTTTTCAAAAAATATGCTTGAAATGAAGGAAAAAAGTTTGGAGGGCCCGTTGGTTTTGATTATGGGCAAAAAATAACCAATGTGGGATTTGACATTACTAACTTTAGCAACCTCTAAATGGATAATCAAAATCTGATATGGCATGTTTTGATTATTCACATTTGCTTATTCCCTTTAAATACACACATACAATACCCAAACTCCCGATATGGGAGCCAGCCATGGTGCTAGTTCTAGACACGCTTTTTCTATACTGTAGAATTTGTTTTGTTTTTTCACCGGCTTTTCAGATCAACGACTTAATGTCTGATTTGTGAGGGTTATATGTCTCATTTTTGCGAGAGTAGTTTTCGTCTGTGGACGAATATTTCATTTCCAGATCGGGTTTTTCATACTCATGGTTAGTTTCTTCCATAGTTTATAATTTGTTTTATTTTTCTCTCATTTCTTCACAATGACATTCGTGCCAACAATTGTATAACCCTCCATAATGTCTTTGGTTGGGTAACTTGTTGTGGCTTGTCAGATCTGTAACTTTGAGAGTTCATTGGTGCATTAATTTCTTGATCGGAATTCATCTAATCATTTGAGTATTTGTTGTCTCCCATTTTTGTTTAGCCCTTTATTCTTTGAGAATTGCTAAATCTATATTTGAAATTTTGACAGAATGTTCGTTGATGCATGGGTTGGGATGCAAAGAAATCAATTGTTTTTTTTTTTACATTAATTAGATGATTAGTTTGGCTTTGTCCAAAATAGTTGTAATGAATTCCTTCATGTAAGTGCCATTGGGCTTTTTTCAATAGTACATAATTTTACTTGTTAACAAGAATTTAAAAAAAAAAAACTACTAATGACATCTTGCAGTACACATTAAGTAAATCATGACTAATCGATAATCTCCTTGAGCCACACCCTTAGCTACACACATAAGTGATACTTTATCTAATGATAGCTACCCAAGAAAGTGCTTTCAAGAGATAATCATGATCCTAATTGCTTTCTAACCTAGATATAATCTTCATCTACCAGGATGATGATACAAAATCATCAACTCAATTTGTGCACTTTTGCAAAATCCGTGACACAATACTTGTAAAAAAACAGATCCAAGATTAGTAAATATAAATATTGGGCCCCACCACTTAGGCAACCATCAATGGAAATTGAGAAGGAATACCACATGATGGCAGCACTCATTATCCACTCATGCATCAACTTAGGCCCATTATTGGCTGATACACAAGGCAAAAATCCTCAAGAATTAACAAATCAACTAGAAGATCTCAGGAATTCAATGCGGCCTACCAAAGGAGGATATAAAAAAAGGGATTTGGGAGATTTGATTTTTTCAGTATAATCCAAGTAGGCCTTAAACAATTCTACCAAGATCTATGCCTCGTATCCAACACAAATGTAGAAGTACCCAATTACGAGAAAATCAGCTCATTATCTTTCTTTCCTTTTTTCTATGTCTTTTACCTAAGATTCAAGTATATAAAAAGTCGACAAAGTCTTCTGGAGTGGTGGCACGCTTGCGGTGTCATACCCCACAACATAGGTTTAAGTCATGGCACAGGTTCCGGTCGCGGTCCCCCTTTACTCATTATCAGACTTTAAGTTTTGGGCAATGTCCATTTTGTGCATTTCATTCTGTGTAATTCGGTTCGAGTTAGGACAAGTTTGTGGACCATTATTACCTGCCAGCCCAAGATTGTCAACCCCCTTTTACCCAGAGACGGCCCTTATCAGGAAAAAAGAAGTATGATTACTGAGCTCTCTAAAAGAACACCAATAAAAAGTGGTATGATTACCCATAGATGGCCCATATCAGGAAAGAAAGAAGTATGATTATCAGTAAAACACTGGTTGTTACCATTGAGGATTTGCATGCATAATTTTGAAAAGGCCCGAAAAAGTAGACTGTATGATTTTGGTTTGTCTTGAAAAGCTAGGCCCTTGAAAGATCCCTTCCGCTTAAATTTCTCATGTAAATGTGTGCAAACCATTATGCGCGATGAAAGTCACAAGAAACCAAAAGTTCAGTAGTTCACAATTCAGATCGAAGCAGCAGAAATGGAGAGAGAACAGAAATATGCTCAAGGAGTCATATCAAGCTGAGAGAGAAATTCGCGACGGTTGCATAGGAGCATTGAAAAAGTGTTGCATAGCTTCAAACCAATAGACACCAAAAGTGTTTCTAAAATGAGTTCATATTAACATCCAATCTTCCAAGAAAGAGGCAAAATATTCAATGCGAGCACAAATCAGAATAAGGAACATTGAACACAGCAATTAGCCTTCTAGATTGCTGAAATATGAAAACAAAAACATCAAACTGTAGAATTGTTTTAGCTTCAGCATTCATCGTAACTGCGTCCAAGTTACTTCCAAGAAGACAATGAATAAATATAGCTGTCATAATAACTCGTCTAGTATCAGATAGAATCTACTTGCAAAGTAGCTGCTAATAACTCACAATGATTTGTCATGAATAATATCGCCTTGCCACATAAGTGAGTCTCGACCTCCGGCTTTTGACAGGTGCAGACAAGTTTCCACCTATATTAGCCATCTTGGATCTCATTCTTTTGTACTCTCTTGACCTAATTACCGCTTGCATGACACTTACATCCTCGCGGATCTCATGGCTTGAAAGAGACGCTAGACTAGGAAGCACGTCTCTCTGAAAATCTTTTAGCCTCCTCCCTCTTTTCAACTGAATTCCAAAATCCTTTTTATCCATTTCGTTTACTTCGAAGTGTTTCGATGAAACACTATAGTCCTCGGCGCTGTTTTCCGTTAGTTTCAGCACAATTGACTCATAGGAATCTATGGAATGTTGCGGCATATCCCTCTCTTCATCTTCATTCCCATTTGATCCTGCCTTGGCACTACAATCTTGATTACTAGTTGAACTTTTCATCGAGAAATGGATAAGAGATTCAGCTGCATTTTGGATCAAAATATCTTCTGCTGCCGATTCCTCTTTCTTCTCATTGCGGCATTGATGTTTCAGTTCACTGCTGTCACATAATCTTAAGTCCTGCTCACCTGATTGAGACGACTGAGATCTTCGGTACTGATTCGAAAGTGAAATATTTGATCCTTCAAAATCATTCCGAGATTGCATGGTCTTTGCACCACTTGAACTATCATCAGTAATGCAATCAAAGATGCATGAAGAAAGAGATTTTTTGGTGTTTGCATCTTCAACTCTACTTCCGTATGTACATGAAGTAGGAAGCACTATATCTTCACGTATCTCAGTTACTTCTTCTGTTATAACATTTGTGTAATTTCTTTTTGGACATTTCAACAGCGAGTCTGTATTTCCAATCTCATTGTTCCTATGGTCACAGTTAAGGTAATCACAATTTTCTGATGTTGGTTCTGACATGGACTTGAGAGCTATAGAGCAAGCTTCAGTTCGATTGATTCCTTTAATTGGGGCACAATCAGCCCAGAATTGTGAATGACTGTTTCGGCTCACAGGAACAAGCAAGGTGGGATTGGCAGCAATATCTTGCTGAAGAATAGTGGAAGACTCATTGAGGCAATTAACATTTGGCTTTCCCCAATTAGTTGCAGCAGGACAAGTGTTCTCACATAACTTGCCAATTACTCCATCTAAAGCACCTGATGGGCCATCCATTGAAAGACATGAAGATGCCACCACAGAATCATCCAAGTAAGAGGAGTCATCAAGCTGAGCTATGTTAAGGTCCAAGTCGAATGCTTTAGAACAAGTTAACGGTGTCCCTATGCTGTTGCGTGCAACATCAACATTTCGTTCTTTTAATCCTGCTCAGAAGAACAAAACAAAAACATAACTTGATCGGTAACCAAGCATAATCTTTATTTGCATTTAGCAGCATGCAATTATACATCTTTATGCTGGAAGCATTTGAATATATCAAACCTTGATTGAAGGAGTCTTGTCCCTCACAGCTTTCACTACTATCTACAGTAGAGCAACTCAATGTAAGCCCAGAAGATAAATCTTTCTTCATGCAAGTTTTTCTGGAGACATGGTTTGACTCGACAGGAACTCGCAAGTTATGCTTATCTTTAGTGATCGGTGCAGCATAGCATGGAGGTGATAAAGATTCGGAGTCCATACAGGATGCCATATTGGCTGATTCCTCCAAGGTAATAACATGACGGGAGGTGGACTGAGTAATTTTCTCATGCCAAGTACTGTTGTTGATGCCCACTTTTCCAGTGTCCCCTCCAAAGCTCATGGTGAGTTTCACCTCCTCCGAAAAAGATACAGTATCTTCATCAAATGGATGGTTTGATTCGGAGGATTTCCTCAAATTCCAAACATTTCTTTCCTGTAAAAGGTCCATGCCAACGTGATTGACAAGCTGATCACCGGGAAGTTGAAGATCAAAAGACCTCTGCTGAAGTCTAGAGTAGTCACTGTTCTCTCCAAGAAAATCCTTGTTTGCATATCGTGTTGATTCCAGCTGAATAGCATGTTAAACACAAGATCAGAAACTACACATGTTGATTGGTTGAACGTAAGAATTACACCCGTAATAAACTAGTGACGTATCTAACTGCACCATGCTTATATCGGGAGTGAGTTGCATGACATTAATATACATCAAATCCAGCAAAGCGAAAGCCGCTCATATCCCTTTTGACATCAAGTCATTAGGTCCCATTTGGACCTAGAGTCCACTAGATATGGTCAAGGCCAACTTCTCTAAGCCATACCATGAATCCATAAGGAAGTATAGTCCCAAAACAGCAGGAAGCATTCCACACTGTAACCACGCTTCAATTATCAAAAGAACATCCCACAGAAATAACTAGGGAAAGAGAACTAGGCAAAAGATTCCATTCCTTGGATCATAGTAAATTAGAAGTTATGGTAATTTACCGTGGGACTACTGGAAAATGAGAAGTCATGATAATTCACCATGGAACAGTTGGAAAATGATTTATCTTTTGGCTGAGCTGAATATCGTATAGGATTGGTGAATGGACCTAAGGTTGATTCTGTGCTCATTTTCCACAAATTGTATCCATTGAGCTCTTCCCAAATGGAGTCCTCCATCAAGGATTTTTGCATCCTATGAAGACGGTGGAGTTCGTGGACCTGAATGAAAATAAGTAGCACAAAAATCAATGTGTAAATATAGCACAAAATCCATGCTTTATTCATGAATAGTCTACACTTTATCATTCAGCAGAAGCAATATTTTGGAAGAGATATCCAAGACCAGCAAGACAAAAAGACTTTTGATTTTACACCACTGGCTCTAGAGATAGCCCAACAAAGAGCCAAAGGCCTTGGTCCAATTTAAAGGAGGCCCTTTTGAATAAAAAATAAAAATCAAGAAGACGAAACGTTGCCAATTGGTGACGCAAAAAGGCTCTATGAAGTTGAATGGAAATTAAAAATTATGGGGAAACCGTCCACAAACCTGCTTTCTGAATATAACCTCCTGGCTGAGCATTGTCTGCTTTAAAACCTCTTTTAGAGAACTGGCATATCCCGGCATTGAGTTCAAATTGAAATCTTCTATCATTGACATTTTGGTACCCGACTCCCCGTGAAAATTGGAATTTATCACCACCAAATATTAATCCTTCATCCTTGGGAGTAACAGGACCTTCAACACTGTGCTGTAGGCCCTGTCTCTGCGCTAAATTTCCCAGGGAAAGCCAGTTATGAGAAGAAAATGTCAATAAACTTGAGATCCTATTGGATTTGGATCTAATCTATTAGATACTTAACAAAGCATTGTAATTGATTTCCTATCACATCAACAGATTTAGAATCAACAAATGGCATGTAGTTCAGTACAAAAGATACATCATTTGGATAACTGGAGGTCTAATTAACCTAAAACTACAAAAACGTATTCATGTTTTTCATGGCTGGATTTCCTTTTGGGTGTCGTCCGTTATTTTATAGAAAACATTTAGTTTTCTTATGCAACTTGTGTATTCATCAACTTTCATTTGCTTCTCACCAAAAATTGTACTAATTGGTCAAAATCCAAACTAAATGCCCCCAGAAGTTGACCCCCATCCTTTTTGTGTTTTGGCCACCACCTTTACAACAATCATTTTAGTAAAATCAGAAAAGACTAAAAAAATAAACACTGAACATTCAGCCGGCAGACAAAAGATAAGAAAATGTTATATTCCTTCTTACCAGTATTAGCAGCATTTGTTGGCACAATCACACCCAACAAGAAGACCTAATGTGATTATGACTCATTGAAAATACCGATAGTGACATTTTGAACTAATGAGCTAAAAAGACGAGAGTTTGTGGTTTGAAACAAGAGGTTCCATAATTTTGTTAGTGCATCATCGACTTGTCAATTTTATGCCCAATTGAGTGAAAAACAGTACTTGTAAACGTATATTCAAAAAGTTCAACCTATTTTTTTCAATAAAACTGTCTAGCTTTTCTTCCGCAAAGCTGTGTCTAGCATAAACATCTATTTCGAAGACTACATGATAACTCGAAAAACAAGGCCAAGCACATGAAAACCCTTTCTCGGTTCTGTTACCAATAAAAAAAATAAAAGAAGAGGATAAAATAAAATACTAAAAGCAATTCCTAGTAAAATGGTTATCTTTACCAAATGATAAATCTTGAGTTTATAGGTCCAAATTTCAATACTTCTTGTATGTATGATCCCTATGCCTGTAGACAAAATGAAGACTTGGACTTGTAGGCCTAAGAATGCAAATCTTAGCTCTTTGACAACGTTTTGTTTACTGTTTTCTGTTTTTACACGGTTGCAATTCTGATCAGCAATTTGGGATTGGTCAATCTAAAGACGTGGTCAAAAGGCTCGAAATGGCTTCAAAATCTCGTAAACTATCTTTGAATCTTTCTTCCCATTTGTTCAGCCTAACAATCCCCATTTGAAAAATAGAAGACCAATTGCAACGGAAGTAAACACCGTTCGTCGCCAATCCGGGACTAGAATTCCATGACTATAAATGGGTTCTCTGTATGACTAAACAGTACCTCAAATAGGAACAAAAGATTGTACAAACTACAGAGACAGAATCCTAAGGGGTTGGCCGGGTGGTCTTGAGTTGGACCTTAGGAATTTGCTCCTTGCTAAGGTTGAAATAGCTGTGGGAGGCTATAAGAAATAGTATGAGGTGCCTGCAAGCTCGCCCGGGCACCCTCCATCACCCACAAAAAACTACAGAGACAGTATGTGGACCTAGCATGTTCTATGCACCTTATTTTCGGGAGACTTTTGCTCTCGGATCTGTAAATCGAAATTTGTGCCTTCGTTTGGGAAAGAAAATAAATGAGATACTAAGAAACATTGATTTTGCGCTGTTTGGCTGGCGAGAAAGCTGAGGAAAAGAAAAGAGTACAGATTTCGGATTCTGCTTTTGGGCTTTTTAGAAAGAAGGAGGAAAAAAAAACCAACCCCAAATTCGGTTCCCTCGTGTCAAACACGGACAAAATTCTAAATTTCAGAAATTACTTTTCTTTCTTCCTCGCATTTTCTCGGAAACCAAACGGTGGTCTTAACCCATTTGTCGGGTTCATTACCCAGATAAGTTGTACCCATGATCAGCATAATCCGATGATAAAAATCACAAAAAATGAAGAAAAAGAAAAAGAAAAAAAGAATAGGCCGTTGCTTCAGTCCGACGAAATGTGCATATACAGACACATACACAACATGCTAGTAATATACATACATACATACAGAGAGAGAGAGAGAGAGAGAGTACCAGGAGGGAGGGACAGAGAGAAGAAAGAGATGAAGCATTAACCCATCAAGAATAAGCTGTTGCTTCCGGAGGCTACTGGTTTATGATAACTGATGAAGATGGGAAACTGAGGAGCGATTGGTATCATTATCAAAGTGGTCATTTTTGCGCGATCCGAGAGGATCCTTGTAAATGCTTTCAACTTCCAAGATTGTATATATGCAAACATATGCATAGAGAGAGAGAGAGAGAGAGAGAGAGAGAGAGAGAGAATCAAATTTCTGGACGGCTGCAAGGGACAACAGAGATATGAGCAGGGAACTACTACTCTTTTTCTTTTCTTTTTTCTAAAAAGCGATACTCTTTCTGTTGGTGGAAGGAGTATTGCTAATGTGCGCAGTAGGGTGTGTACACGCCTATTATGATTTTTACTGTTTGATGTTTTGTTTTTTTGATCCACACTGTTTGATGTTGAAAGCTGTGTTTTGTTTCTCCTTTTTTTTTTTTCTTGGTGTGTGATCCATAAGGGGTTTTTTTTTTTTTATAAACTCATTGAAATTTTTAAAACGGTACAAAAAAAATTAAAAAATTATTTTGCATTTTTGTTATATTTGAGTTTGAAATTAAATTTTTTTTTAAAAATAAAATTTTTAGAGAAAGCGAAACGGGGTCTTATTAAAAAAAAAAAAAGAACGCTGCTACTTGCACAGCAAAGGCTGCACAGCAGCCGCGTACAGACCAGTTTTGCGCCCGTCTCGGGTCTCGCAAAGATGATCGGAGCCGCTCATTTTGTTAGCTTAAATTTTGAAGCAAAGTTAGATGATTCATAAACACCCCTTCCATATCGAATTGAGGTGATTTTTTACAGGGACCATAAACGAAGTATTTTGAACAAAATGAGCGGCTCCGATCATCTTTGCGAGACCCGAGACGGGCGCAAAACTGGTCTGTGCTCGGCTGCTGTGCAGCTTTTGCTGTGCAAGCAGACTTTCTGAAAAAAAAAACCCTTATGGGTCACACACCAAAAAAAAAAAAAAAAGAGAGAAACAAAATACAGCTTTCAACATCAAACAGTAAAAATCATAATAGGTACGCAACTATTCAAACACAACAGTTTCATAATTTCTCACATACATGTGAGGCTTACACGCAGCAATACTTATGGGCCTCACATATATGTGAGGAATTGTGACTGATGTTGTACAATCCAAACACAACATCATTCACAAACTCTTACATACATGTGTGACCCGCATTGATGAATCCATGAATATACCTAGTGGGGCACTTGTTAATCATAATAGTAAAAATTTATTTTTTTTAGTCAACTATAGTAAAATCATGCGAAATTAAAGGATGCATTATTAATTAAAAAAGTTTATAATGTATACTTTAATTTAAATAAGGTAAAAATGAGCACAAAATCTCAAATGTTTTAAATGATCGTTACAAATTTTAGAAGGACCGAGCTAGTTTTGCTAATAATCTTATTTTAAAATATTTCTCCTAGACAATTAAAAATAAAGAGAAAACATCTCGTAACTAATTCTATATGTGTATTTTCAAGATATATACAAATGTGTAGGTTTATATATTAGCACACTTTTATAATTATGTTAATTTTTACATAAATATTTTAATTTTGAGGGGGCACGTGCCCTGTGTGGATCCGTCCCTGGTGGGGCGGTGGCCCACATTGCTGTAGCATTATTCTGCGTCGGGGTTGTTAACCACGTACCGAACAGTATACCATTTTCTCAATTGAAACAACACTTATTCGAACACTTATTGGAATGTGCCTTGGTACCGTTTTGCATTTACAGTTAAATTCTTTATATAGTTAGTAGAGAAGTAAATAATAACATTAGTTTTACGAGCAAACTAACATGATTAATTTAAATTTGACCAAAAAAACAAGACTAACATGATTAATATGGACTAACATGTTTTATTTAGGGAAAATGCTAAAAACTGGTAAGCGGGCTGTCATTAAAGTTTAAAAAAATGTATTGAGAAGTGTATAAAAGTGTATTGAAAAGTGTAAAAAATGTCTTGAAGTGTGTCTTTTTTCTTTTGTCTTTTTCTTTGTTTATTGACAGCCCACTACTATCAATAGTGCGACCGTGTGTTTAATTATCTTAAAATTCTAAGTTCTTTTCAAGAAAAAAAAAACTAGTATTATTATTTTGGTTGAAATTCTAATATATTGGTCATTATAAAACACCAATCTAAGTGTTCTACTGTCGGTATCATGGTTGGCCCAAGATATTTAGCTGTCTTAGGTCAAGTGATGGAATAGTATCCTACGTAAATTTTTTAATTTAAAAATAGTAAACAGAAATATGGAGACCCAAGACGACGGTCTCATGGAAATTGCCCGTAGGCTGGTCCCGATCGATGTACGTGATTGACAACACAACTTTACATAACTGCTTTGCACTGGATAAAAAAAAAAAAAAAACTGCTTTGCACAACTCAAAGGAGTAAAGTACAAAAAAACGCCTATTAATTTGTCGTCATTATTAAACTACAATTTTCAGCACTTGACTCATTTACTTAGTAATATAAAATAATAATAATAAGAAGAAGAAGACGAATAAGAATGCAATATAATTAAGGCCTTCAGAAAGTTGCTTTTCCTCACCTAGCTCATATAGGTCCTGTTTTGCTAAGATTTTTATTTTTTAAGTACTTATTTTATATTTTACGAGACAGATCATTTTTTCACAATGTATCACTTTTAATTCAGAGAATAAATATTCAATAAGTACTTATTTCTCTTAGCGAAACGGGGCTTATAATCTTTCGCTAGAGGTTTACATCTCGCTCTTAATTTACACTTTATGTTCTTGTCTTTATTCCTTACTCTCACGAATTATAGTAATTAGGATTGTTTTTACACTCTCACCCTTACTTTCCCTCACGCTTGTTCTCGTACGTGTACATTATGAGACTTAGGTTCTATGGTCATAATGTTAGTTCACGCGTTGTTAAGGGAATTAACTTGATTTGGATAACTAAATTCTCATATCAAATTTATTACTCTATTTCACTTCAACTTTGCTAGTATCATATACACATACAAATTCTTATACACACACTCACAAAGTGGGTGGACCCACACCACACTCGACCCATATACAAACACTTTATACACACAAACCCACAATGACCATCGTGGAACCACAACATAAGTTTGTGATTTAACTATAATACTCCCCCCTCCGGATTTAATAGTCTTTTTTTGGAGCTCGTGTCATTTTTCAATCAATTATATCTTCCAATTTATAATGTTTTACGTGATTTCGAAAACATTATATTATAGAATTAATCAAGATCTATATTTGATATGAAATTCATTATGGATTTAAAGATATAACCCGTTTTTTAGGCGGTTAGAATAGAATTATGGACAATTAAATCTAGACGGAGGGAGTACATCAATAAAACATCAGCACTCTACATCATTTATAAATTAATTTTGTTTCTGCCGTATGTATTTCTTCACCTTCATTATTTTGTTTATTCAAAATTTATGTAAAGTTGTAGATTTATATTTTATTTCTTAATATCTATTTATTTTTTCGCACAAGAAAAAGATAATTTTGTAAAATACATATATAATTATCCCCCCAAAAAATGTATTTGGATATGGGAGGAGTGTAAAAATCAACCCCTCTTCTTATTTTGTTTTGTCTGTATACAGTGGAAACATTTATAATTACTATGTATGACTTTTTCAGTCGTTTTTTTTTTTCCTTTTCCTCTGTGTGTGTTTGTTTTTCATGTACAGTATTTTTTTGGGCTGGTGGATTGGATAGGTGCTTTGCTTTCAATTGGGTGGGTGGGGGGACCAATATTGGCCTTTTCATCAATGACGAGAGCAGGACTGTGCTAGGGACAAAAAAAAAAGAAAAAAAAAAGGGCAAATAACAAATCCTTACAGTATACATAAACGGCTCAAATTCAGAAGTGAATGTGAAGGGTCTTTTCTTTGCCCATTATTTTTTGTCCCTAGCACAACCCTGCTCTCGTCATTGATGAAAAGGCCAATATCGATCTGTAAAGGTCCTTTTTTTACCTATTTTCTTTGCACTTAAAATTTCTCGTTCTATTACTGTAGTCAAGTAAAAAGTAGATTCCAATGTCTCTTGTTCAGATCTCCATGCCAGTATATATACTTGTTTGGAGGAGGCCCGAAAGGATTATCATCTGTCTATTCTAATATATAAAGCGAGAGTAGAGAAGATTTTTTTTTAAAGTCTAGCTCACTTTTTTTTTTTTTTAATTTTTATAATTTCGTTAAAAGTCCCTGTTCTTTTTTCCAATGAATTGGCTTCTTGAATTCCTTAATAATAAACATATTTTTCTCAAAATTTTACGTGTGTTTTAACTAAATTAAAGGCCGGGGTACACGCAATGCGTGTGCCAGTCATTTTGATCAAACATTCAATTTTGATAAGTCGGAAATTATTGTGCATATTTGGTTGTGCCTCGGGCCTCGAATAATATCATATGTTGTATCGTTTGTCTAAACCTTCATCCGACAGCACATTAAACTCTATCATGAATCTATTTAATGATTTGAGTTGTTAATCTTTTTGACATTGTTGTGTGAATTATTTTATATTTAAGAAACAAATTTGATTGAACATTGGACAAATGGGACAAATACTCGATCAAATCATGTTAATTATTGTTTTGGAATAATTTACAGTCAGACTTTGATCTTAAAATTATTCTTAAGACAAATATTAGTAGTTCAAATGTGTTATCAATGTCGGTTTTGTAAATATATATTTTTTAATATGAATGACGCAATTGTCAATATCTATGTAGTGGGTCAAACCGGAGTGGGCTTAGGCCTGGCGAATGGACAGCCCACAACTCAGTTAGCGCGTGGGTCGAATTGAAGCACAATAGGCCTGACAGCTTATATGGGCTTAGGGGCCCATAAACTCGTGAGTCCGAGTTCGTGAAGTGGTGGGTGGGGATGGTGTTTGATCTGGTCCTCTCAAAACAAATTGGGAAAATGACGGCGCAGGTCGTGTTTTTATAATTAGTACCTATCAAAGACATGACATTTGTTAATATTGAAAATGTCCTTGATGAATATTAATTATCAAAACACGTCATGAGCCGTTATTTTCCCAAACAAATTTCGGACTCGGATATGGACTTGAGCTCATCTTCCTGACATGTACATAAATCTTCAAGGCAAGGAACCACAATTAATGCTTGATCGACCAGTGATGGTCGGGAGGCACTCCGATGATTAAGAAAGTCCTTGCTCGAATAGAGAAAAGTACATAGCTCTTCGGTGGATAGTAACGATGTACCTCTTTTTGGGTATGAAGTTGTATTTTATGTAAAGTGACTTAGCTTAGACTTCAAGAAAGCTTGTACTAGCACTAACCACTTCATGGAGTTACGCCATGCATGATGCACCGAGTGCCATGTGACGGTCACGTGACCAAATTGATCCTGTAGTATCTATCTTGATTTGGGTAGACCAAACGCTCCATAGCGGGGCTAAACCATCAGCACATGCTCGTATCAGCATCCTAATGGGTTGAACGCTTGGGCTAAACCATATGCGTTGGAAGGGATGGAGATGAGCCTATAACACGCAATTGGCATGAAGGTTTGGGCAATTGCTTAGGGAAAATGACGGCCAAAGACGGATTTTGATAATTAATATTCGTCAAAAATATTTTCAACATTATCAAATGTTCTCAATATGTTTTTTACGAGTATTAATTATCAAAACACGTCCTAGTCTGTCATTTTCCCAGGAGAGGGACTCGACTTTTGAATGAAGGATAGCCGATCATACAGATTGTCTTTTTTTAATTGTTAAGATTAAGATAAGATTAGTTTACCTGAAATCTAAAGAATATACAACGGTGCCTGGGGTGTCAGATTCTCTCTTTGCACCAAGTATTTTGGCTTTGTTTAATTGGACGGTGGCGATGAATCACACGGTGGAGAAATCCAGACAAGAGGGGGATACTCTAGCATCTCCCTAGCACGATTCCCTTCTTCCCGCGAATCACACACGGATCACGACCAAAACGACATCAATGTCTACTGTATTACCCAAGAGCGTCGCCGTCATCGGCGCCGGCGCCGCCGGCCTAGTCGCCGCCCGCGAGCTCCGGCGAGAGGGCCACGAGGTGGTCGTCTTCGAGCGAGGAAACAAGGTCGGAGGCACGTGGGTCTACAACCCGACCACCGAATCCGACCCGCTCGGCATCGACCCGGCCCGGACTGTGGTCCACAGCAGCCTGTACGCCTCGCTCCGGACCAACTTGCCCAGGGAGGTGATGGGTTTTCGGGAGTACCCGTTCGTGGCGAAGAACGGGGCGCACAGGGACCCGAGGAGGTTCCCGGGTCACGAGGAGGTGTTGGAGTACTTGAACGATTATACGACCGAGTTTGGACTCGGTGAGTTGGTGCGGTTCGGTGCGGAGGTGAGGCGTGTGAGGTTGGAGGGTGGGAAGTGGAAGGTAAGGTCGACGGCGTGTGGGGAGCCGTTAGATGAAGTTTATGATGCTGTGGTTGTGTGTAATGGGCATTATACGGAGCCCCGAATAGCTGAGATTCCTGGTACTCCCTCTGTACTCTTTTTAAAGTCCATTAGGCTTTGCTTTAATAAATGTCTATTTTGTAAAATTAGTGGGTAAAAGTTAGTAAAATTTTCATTTTGTCCCTGAAAGTTGATACCTTTTGAAAAGTTAGTGTGTAAAAGTGTAATAATGATGTTTTCATAGAGGGTAAGTAGAGATAAAGTTTGATGTGAAAGGTGCAATGATGATATTTTTTTAATAAGTTAGTTAGGCTCCGTTCCGGAACAAAAAATAAGTTCCTATTTTTTAAGAAGACAATTTCAAATTCAAAAATTATAAACTTATTGAAATCTAAAAATATGCAATATGAATTTTGTTTGGAAGATATTGATGAGATCTTTTATACGATGCAAAAAAAATTAAAAAATTATTTTTATTTACTTTATTTTTGAGTTTAAAAATGTGAAATAAACTGCTTATTTTTTAAGAAGGTTTCTGGAATGGAGCCTTACGAAGCGAGACACTTAAAAAGGGACAGAGGTAGTAATATTTTAATATATGTATGACCTTTTCCGAAATTGATTTTCACACTCCGAAATTTACCATCTGAGTGGAGTGCAAGTGGAGTGCAAATATCATATAGGTGTGGATTTTAGCGCTCCCTCTCGGAGTGAGATGATAAATTTTCGAGTGCGAAGATCACTGTCCTTCGAGGACATGTGGTTTTCGGAATTTGGTTTTTCGGGTTTACAAGCGTCTTTACAGATTCTTCAAATATTGAAGGATGGGATTTTATAATGCAATGCAATAGATTCTTAAAAAATGGCCCTTCAAATACTTAAAGCATAAAAGAGAAGAAAAACTAAAGGTTAGACACTAAAGCAAAGTTTAACAGTCGACGGGTGCTCATCCTCCTACATTTGAATGGTGAAATAGCATTTGAGCCTTGAGGTATTTAATGTGTTCGAGGGGTTTGGTGGAGATCCTCTAAGATTGCCTTAGAATGTAATGATGTTTGGGTAGTTGGGTTTATACTAGTTTTATCAAATGCTGAGCTAATACTAGTAGTATTTGCCGATGGACACTGTTGTTGGTCTGAACCAAGAAGCTACAATTCATGCCTTCATTGCCTCGGTTGTCACTTTATGCTGTGAAAATTAAGTTTCTAGTGAATTTGTTAGCACTTTAAAGGGAATCTGTACTTATTTCAAGATTCGTATCACCCTTTCGGTTGCAAAGTGGTACTCCGATTTGTGATTCAGATTGGTTAGATGCAAGGATTGAGGGAGGGGGGCCAGGGGTGGCTATGTCCCCCCCAACTTTTTTAGAACTATTGGAGTATGGAGTATCCCTAAAAGTTTTGAAAATTTCATCATATATGTACGCCCCCTGATATTTTGAACTGTTGGACTGATAATGAGAGATTAATCCCATAGCATGGGTAATTCCAATGGGAATTGAAGTGTGGGGATTACCAATAGCGGTGGATTACTTACCACACAAGATTATGCCGCTCTTTGTTAGTTGGTCCAATCAAACATATGTTAATTAGTAGTATTTTTATTTTTTTTTATCATTCTGAACTCATACATTACAGGCCTTGAGACATGGCCAGGACTTCAAATCCACAGCCACAATTACCGTGTTCCTGAGCCATTTCGAGATCAAGTAAGTCTCAGCTTCACTTTCTTTTTATAGTTCAATATTTCTATATCGCATGACCAAGCATAATTACAGTGATTATAACATTTTTAGGATTTTGTGTAATGAATCCAAGAATATTGGATAGACATCTCGGGGTGGAAAATGGTTTCATCCCCTTAGACAGGAATATTGTACACGAGGGACCAGACCACTGTTAAAGTTTGGGTGTTTACTAGGCCTCCTCACCATGTATCTCTATTTTTTTTTTATTCCTGTCTCTGAAGCTTAAGGGTGTGAACTTTGGAGGCGAGACTCAGTTACGTTCCAATTGTATGAGCTAAATAAAGTATGTTAGGTACGCAAGATTGTGATTTGTTGATTTTTACGGTTTAGGGTGAAAAGATGAACAACTTATCATGAAATATGGTGTTGGTTAAGTATCAAGACACTAGTTTGGGGGAGCATTGGGAGGGGGATCATAATAGGGTTCTCAGTCTGTCATTGTTTCTTGTGAAATACGGGCTTCTTCAAGAATTTGGTCCACGTGGGGGTGTGGGAGACATTTTATATGAGGTGTTGCAGCTGATATAGCATTCCGAGAATGATTTGCATTAGAAAAGCAAATCTCCTTTCCCTTAGATGCCAAAATCAATTTCCAATCTAGATTGATTTCTTTGACATATCCATACTTACTTGAAGTGGATTATTGTAGTTAGATCTGGTCGTTTGGTATCATCCACGCACACATAGTGCATCAGGAACTCGTCTGCGTGTGAAATAGTGCAATGAAATTCTGATTTGAGCAGACTTTTGCTCTATGTAAGGTGACTTGAATTGGTGGCAAGCTATGGAAATTAAGGAAGCTAACTATGATGAAGCTAACACGGAACAATTCCTGTGTGTCTAACGATTGCCTTTGGATTATACAATCAAGTTACTGTTTTCTATTGGTTTCACTTTCTCGTTTTTGATATCAAGCATAGTTGTGAAGTGCACGATTCACAATTCAATTCATGATTTACACAATAACGATACGAGTCAACAGGTGAATCAAGGTTTATAAAATTGGGGGTGAATAGTACGATCCACGGCTTGACTCACGATTCATGCAAAAACTATAATGACCCCGCCAGCCGACCTGCTTACCCTTAGCCTAACCACATGGCTCAAAAGGTTAACCTCAGGTTATGTAGTTGCTGGTCGGAATCACTTATATACCACTTAACCATTTCTAAAGTTTCCGATGTGGGACTCATATTTCCTACGATTGGTTCTCACAAAAACGGTATGAATCTATAGGGGAATCAAGGTTTGTCACAATTGTTGCACTCAACTAATAGTATGAAACAACTTTTGCGGTTTCATCTTATTTTGTCTTATATAAAAGTAAGAACATAAGATCATATACTGTTAAATTCGAAAAACCTTATTCCCGTGTAAAATTTGTTAATCATTAGTTGATTGGTACTTATTCTCATTCGGAGCATGGTAACTCTTTTTTCTTCATTCCTCTTAAACATTGAAAGTGTCATTCTAAAGATGTTTACAACTAAGATACCTTATACTCATGAGTTGTCTATTTTATTTCGGTTAAATTTTAATGTTTTGTTATAATATTAGTCAATAGATGTGCTCAACGTCTTAAAATATTAAAATTCTAATTTTCTAGATGGTAATTATACAAGGAGCTGTAAATATTGTTGAGGATAATTTACTGCGTGGAAGCGTAATTTCACAAGACTGGAGCACGGCTCAAAACTGCATATAAGTTACTTCCGTTCCTATTAGACTACAAAGTTTTATTAAGCCTACGCTTTCATTTATAAGTTCTACATGCACAAATCCATTTTACTACAATAGTTATTTTCCTATTATGTACAAGTGTCTTTCCTATTAGACCACAATCCCACATGATATCAATTAACCATAGAAAGCAAACTTCATTATTGATTTACACTAAAAATGTTGAACTTCACGTTGTGTCTTTATTATGTAGGAGCATAGAAACATTTTTCAATATAGTTTTTGAAATTTGGATCAATCATTTTGATTCACGATTTGGAAATGGGTCAATTCGATTCGCGATTTGACAACCTTGAATTCTCAAATACTTGACTGTTCCCTCATGCTACACTCAGGTTGTAATTCTAATTGGGAGTTCTGCAAGTGCTGTTGATATCAGTAGAGACATTGCTGGAGTTGCGAAAGAAGTCCACATTGCTTCTAGGTCGGTTACAGACGGGACCATGGGAAAGCTGCCTGGACACGATAACATGTGGCTTCATTCCATGGTAAAAGCGCTATGAACTCAGTAGAATTTAGGGGGATTATAAAGCCAACTGAATCACTTAAAGCAGAAGTCTGTGAAGGGCGAAATTGGTTAATCCGAAATGCTGATTTTCATTTATAACATTGCAGATAGAAAGTGCTCTTGGAGATGGTACTGTGGTATTCCGAGATGGCAGTGCAATCCGTGCTGATGTTATTCTGCATTGCACAGGGTGTGTGTCCTATTATTTAGGCCTCACTTTGGTTTACACTGAAGCTGCTAGGACTGCATTTGGATGATGGATTTTGGGAGGGATTTTATAGACGAAAATAATAAAGATGAAGAAAAAGAAGCTATAATGCAATAAGATATCTTTGGTTTGCCCATAATGCATCTTTCCTCGAAACAACCAACCACAAAAGCATAACCAAAACCCAGACTAGATGTTCCAAAATGGAGGACATCAAACATAAACTGGAAGAAATTTGTGAGATGTTTACGTAATCAGTACGCGTATTCCTTCTTTCTGTAGGTACAAGTATCATTTTGCTTTTCTTGATGTGAATGACACTGTGACTGTGGATGACAACCGTGTGGGGCCATTGTACAAGCAAGTTTTTCCGCCTCTCCTAGCCCCATTACTTTCGTTTGTCGGGTTGCCGTGGAAGGTCTTGACTCTTCCTTGTATTGTTTACGCAGGTTTCCATGGGATTTCAAGTTGAACATATTTGGATGGTGACATAATGTGTTGGTTTTTCTTGATAATAGGTTGCCCCTTTCCCCATTTGTGAACTCCAGAGCAAGTGGATAGCGGGTGTTTTATCAGGTCGTGTATCGCTTCCATCATCAGACGAGATGATGGCTGATGTTGAAGCTTTTTACAGAACCTTGGACGCATCTGGCATCCCCAAGCACTACACTCATAACATCGATGATTCTCAGGTATTGCTGTCTATCAAGGACTAAAATCTTGATGTTTCATGAAGGAAATATATCTCAATCAACATTGTGAATGTTGCTACATAGACACCCATCCATGCAAAATTGGCAAGGTATTTTATACTCCTTTGTTCCAGGGTTTCGAAAGTGTGGTAGGTTTGTGCATCCCAAAGTTAGTAGTCAAAGCTGGAAAATCTAAATACTACAACTCTGTTTCATTGCAATCAGTTGTTTTGAAAGTTTGTTTTCCAATGTAAGGTGAATGAATATCCATCTCCGTAGATGGGACAATCCTGCTTCATTTCATGCACGTAGCAAACCCGAGATGTTATGCTATACCTTGACATACTCCTCAGGCTAAGCTTATTAATTAGCATAAAAGGAGGATAATTGTATAGCCAGAAAATACAAAAATAGCTGAACGGTCATACTATTTGATATTTCTGCTCTGTTTCCTACAATGAGAGAACCTGAAAATACTGCTTATTTCCCCCTTTATGCTTCAAATACTGTCGATTCTATTTTAACATTCTGCTCCCTTGCTTTGTTGTAGTTTGCAAATTCGCCATTCGTTAATACACTTTTTGGCCACTCTTGTGGCAGTCCGACCATCCTAAACCAATATTTTTATTGGCACCTTCCGTGTTTTCATCCTAGTGTTGCCGCTGTTATATTTGCCTATTCCTTGGCCTGCCCTAAATTACAGTTGTCCTGAATCATTAGTTCCTACACAGAGATTTAGTTCCTTGTAATGAATGTTCCGAACATGAAAGTTAGCATGTTGAATGATCTCTTTTACAGTTTGAATACAATGACTGGCTTGCTACTGAATGCGGGTGTCCACCCTCTGAAGAATGGAGAAAACAAATTTATTCCGAGACTAGCAAGAACAGGAAGGAGCGGCCGGAAACATACCGCGATGAATGGGATGATGAGCTCTTGGTTGCCCAAGCGCACGAGGACTTTGTGAATTGCAGTTCAGAAGGAAATGGAAACCTCTCTCAGTAACCGGAGCTCAGGCCCTCCTACAGCACAAGTTGTTGCAAGGGGCCACATTTTTTTCTACTTTCTATCACATTTCATCTTTGTATTTTTATTGTGTGCTCTTTAGCTTCCTGTCATTTCATTTGTAAACCCAGTTTGAATAAACTCAAATCAAAATATGAATAAACTCAAATCAAAATATTTCAATTGTTTATGGGTCCGTGAGGTATATGTCACTGTGAACTAATTTGTGGATTGGCGTAAGAGTAAAACCGAAAGGTAAAGAAAATCTTCCACAGATTCAAGGGGGGGGGGGGGGATGGAAAAAAAAGAGATGCACCAGCCGGGAATCGAACCCGGGTCTGTACCGTGGCAGGGTACTATTCTACCACTAGACCACTGGTGCTTCTTAGTTAAAACTGCACTTCTCATATAAATTTATATATTCCATCCGTGTGGAAAATGGTTGACCAAGTCCACTCTCAGTTGGTCTTTCGTAGGCCGTTTTATTCACCCTTCATTTAAGAGAGTGAACATTATCCTCCTTCCTATTGGTTGAAATGGTGTGTATCTTACCACAAACTTAAGAGGGTGAACATTATCCTCCTTCCTATTGGTTGAAATGGTGTGTATCTTACCACAAACTTAAGAGGGTGAACATTACCCTCCTTCCTATTAGTTGAAATGGTGTGTATCCTACCACAAAGTGATGTTATGCGTACCAAAACAAAGTATTGCACATGTGAGACCTACCCCATTTCAACCAATAAGAAAGAGCGTAATGTTCACCCTCTTTTAAAGAGGGTGAACAAAATTGCACTCAGGTCTTTCGGGATGTGACTTTTTCTTTTTGGGTGCTTAAGAAAACCCCTATGAATATTGAATATTTGGGCCTATTTTCATGGTTGAGAAAACCAAATGCTGATTGTCATTGTCTCTCTTTACATCATGACCGAACTCAATAATGAAACTCGCAAATAGATGCAAAAAAACATATTCTTTTCGTCGTGTTGTCTTCTCTTTTTTTCAAATTGAGGCAAATACAAGATTACAAAATATGAGCAGAAGGTGGCCTGCTCCTCGCAACTAAGCTCTGGTCTAGGCCTTTAGATGACATCGACGGGGAAGAAGGAATAGAGTAAACTGTGATGATAGGATGTTCGTTACTGTCAGTGGCGGATCTAGAAATTCCATATATTGGGGCATCTATTATTTACAATCTTAAAAAATATTTTTCTATATGTATACCACTAAATTATTATTCAACAAATAAATATTGATCACTCATTCTATTTCGCAACCGATTTTTCACAATATTCATACTGTTGCGTGGGCAAGTAAACTAAAGGATATTTAGTAATTTAATTTTCGTAATATTGTGGATCGGGAGGAAAACAAAAAAAGGTAGAACAAAAATGGAGAAATAAAGGAAAAAGGTAGAACAAAAATGAAAAAATAAAGAAAAGAGATAGAATGAAAATGGAGAAATAAAGGAAAGAGGTAGATCAAAAATGAAAAAATAAGGAAAAAATAAGTGATGGAGGGTCCTAGGAATCAAACTTAGGCTCACAGACCACGGTCTACACCATTCTAATGGTTTGTATTAACGTAGGAGACTTTTTTGTATTTATATCTTTTTTTACTATTTTTTAAAAAGGTGTGGGGGCACGTGAGGGTCTGCCCATAGTTATGGTTCAGTGGTTATATCGCAATAGCATCTCTCGTGCAATAGCATCTCTCAAGAGTCTCAACCGAACATTCCACAGTTGACAGGAACTTCCTTGGTCACGATTAAGGAAGGTTGCTACATTGGTTGTATTCTTTCTACATTTTTATAGAGATTAAAAGAGAGAAATTCCTGTTGATGGCTTACCTAATGGGATTGCCTCAGATGATCCTCCCATTGTGGAAGACAAATCCCCCCTACAAAACCATGAACTTTCGTTTCGTTTTGCAACCTGTTAGCTTAGGAAAGCTTGGCTTCCACGGATTAGGTTCTTTTAAGTTGGGTGGATCTACGAGAATCAAGGCACCAAGGTCATATTTTGGAGGTTTCTCAATCTTTTGACTACACAAAGCAAAAACGAGAGCATGTAGTCGAAGACAATTGCAATAACCCATATCTATTTCAAGCCCCTCGGTATGTTATATCTCACTGTGGTTAGTGATGTCTATTTTTATTATTTTGTCAAGTTTGTGTCTTCTCTCTTCCTCTTTTCAAGTTGTAGTGGCCTCATTTGAAGTGGACCCTTCATCTCCTTTCGACATTGGAGTTCTTGTGGATTCTTCATTTCCTTTTAGGTCGAGATAGTTTGGAGTTAGAGAAGGCCAAGGGTTAAAGGCTCAAAACACATGCTTTCCAGACAGCTTGGCAAGTTTTTGTTAGAGCATCCACACCTTAGACCAAAAATGGCAAATTTTTTTTTTTTTTTTTGGAATAAATGGCAAATTAGGTGCTCCACCCAACAAAAAATTCTCTCAAATCTGGAACATGCCAATTCCTTTGCCATATATAACCAAAATTGTCATTGGAGAGAGAGAAAAGAGGCACGATGGCAAAACGACAAAACATGGGTGCAACACTATACCCTTGCCCTTTTTCTTTTTTGCAAAATGACGCTATTCATGCCCAACAACGACAGTGTCAATGGCATTCATGGCATGGATGCTTTTACAGAGACGGTAGTCCGTATGAATGTGAAAACTTCGTAGAGGAGAAATTCAAGGAAGAACAGGGGAAATTTTTTTTTTTTATTAAAATGAGGAAACAAACAAAAAAAAGAAGTAGATAGACTTGCTGGGTTTTGCCATTTCCCAATTCCAACGTAGTGTCCCTCTCACCAGGTAAGTAAGTGGGTTGATAATAACAAGCATGGTTTTGCTTGCATGGAATAGATTTTGGGGTCCCCCAAAATTTCCAAAAATAAACCTGAGAGTCCCCAGCAACATTCACTCTTCCATGTTTTTCCATATATCTGCCTCTGAATTCCAAAACCCCACCCTTTCCTTTCATTTAATTTAGACCTCAAATAAAACATGTGCAATTGTTCTACAAAGATTGCCAAAATAATTGGGCCTTACATGATTGTACACAAAAATTAAAAACTCTGTGGTTATTAGAGTTGCAGCTTTTACATCAATACATCATTGGTCGTCAACTTTTCCTTGAAAAATGTAGGAAAAACTTTATGACTAGTGTCCCTATTGGGGGAAAATTTTCAATGCCGGGTGGGGTACATGTGGTGTTCGCTCAGCGTATCTAAGCTATTCATTGCCTTTTTGGACGGATCAGATTTATAGAGAGAAAGTGTTGGGATGAGAGGAGAGAGAGAGTTTCAATCCGAGTGGCCCAAAAGTGTAATGGATGGAGTGAATGTGCTGAACGGGTATCACGTGAAATATACCCACCCGGCACCAAAAAATTTCTCTCTTATTTGAGAAGCTAGACCTCGTTCCAGAACTTTTTTTGAAAAAATAAGTACTTATTTTATATTTTTAAATTCAAAAATAATGTAAATGAAAAATAATTTTTCAATTTTTTTTGCATCGTAGGAAAGATCTCAATGAGATCTATAAAACAAGATCCATATTAATAGAAAAATTATTTGTATAAGCACATAATTTTTTGAACTTAAAATTGTCTTTTTAAAAAATAAGTACTTATTTCCCTTTCAAAAACGGGACCTAACTAATTGGTTATCGAATTATATGTGGAACGATAATCATCATTTTTGATGCACTGCTATGCTCCTTATCAATGAAAGTTGTACCTACCAATCTTACCATGGTTCCATGTTTTCAAAAGAAACAAAAAAGTTAACGTGACTAATGACTAGTATGGAAATGCTTGTAAATTCTTCGCAATCGTGTTTTCCTTCAGTACTAGCCTTAGTACGTGTTTGTCACTATATTTTTTGTTTACACTTTCTTGTATTTAGGCTCCGTTCCAGAACACCTTCTAAAAAATAAGTACTTATTTCACATTTTCAAACTCAAAAATAATATAAATGAAAAATAATTTTTCAATTTTTTTTGCACTGTATTAAAGATCTCAATGAGATCTATCAAACAAGATCCATATTGATAGAAAAATTATTTGCGTAAGCATATAATTTTTGAGCTTGAAATTGCCTTCTTAAAAAATAAGTACTTATTTTGAGTACCGGAACGGAGCCTTAGCCAACTTATTTCCACTAACTTTGCCTATTTATTTTAGTGTAACTTATCTACCCATTTTAATTTACTGAAAACAACTTGTCTACTTTCCATTTTTTATTTGTCTACAACTGATTGCCTTTAGCCAAATTATTTTTACTAAACTTGTCCACTCATTTCAGTGAAAACAACTTATTTATATGTTAAATAAAACAACTTTGTCAACTGATTTTAGTTTAGTGGAAATACCATGGCATTCACAGCTGAAAAGTTGGTCAAGTGTATCCTCTCTTTTTTTTGAACTAGGCAAGTGCTTTTTTTAAAACTCAAATTATTTGAAATAGCTTATGCACACTTTGACTACGCCTATTTGTGTGGTTTTCAATTAGTGTCAGACCAAAACTCTCTATGAACTAGTCTTAAAGGAGTTGATATCACCTGAGAAATTTTATACTTATTTTTTTTGATCAGAGAGATTTCATACCTGAAATCTTAAAAAGAAGCAAACTCATATCCTGATCACAAGGCTAATCCCTCTGGGATGGTCAACTGTAATCTTTCAACTTCCAATTCTTGAAAATCCAACACACACGCACCACTTCCCACCCTTTCTTGCCCCAAGTCTAGACCCTATTCAGGCCAAACTGAACTCTAAAAAAGGAACATATAGAGTATAAAGTTAGCGGAAACACCCCTGAACAGGTTCAAAACTCTTGTTAATAAAGGAATAAAGAGATATTGGTGAATATCTGTCTTCCTAAAGCAGTAGATTAATACTCCTTGTGTAGATAAAAAATAGTGAAACAACCACAAAAAAATTGGTAAATTATCATCTACTACAGTAACCAAAGCTTTACAAAATTGACATTAGTACTGGCTACGCCCCAGATTCCCCGCCCCAAATCTCCTCACCTAAAAGGACACAACTCCTCCCCACCACACAATCCCTGCCGCAACAAGGTGAATCGTACGGTGGAAATAAGGTTATCAATAGGATTGGGAACAGGGGATCTAGAGTCTAGACCCCCGTGTAGTTAATATGGAGTGATAACAAAAAGAAGCAGCTCGTCAATCATAAAAGATCCTACCAAACACGTCCTTGTCAATCCCACTCACTCAATACAGCGGCGACCGGTGGGGGACACCCTTCCGCCGCCTGCTCTTGGCGTCGATAAGCTCCGTCGCCGCGGCATAGCGTGTCGGCCGGCACCGGTTTCGGGACACGAAAACAGAGCTGCGCTTTCTCTTCACAAACTCAGTGGCGGCGGCGCTAGCCAGAGGAGTGGTCATACTAGTAAGATTCGGCATGCCGGCACTGCTTGAGCTCGATTCAGACGAAGAAGTTCGTGTCAAAACGGGCAGTTCAAGGACCGAGTCAGGGGTCATTTGACCGTTTCCGAGCTCCAAACAGTTTTCAACCTTCACCACATTGAGTTCAACTTTGTTACTCCCCATTTGATTGGCCTGTAATGCGGACAAAAGTATGATATATATATATATACTGTAAGAAAAAACCCATATGAAGAGGAGTGAGATTGCAACGAATTTGTAGTGGTTATGTAAAATTGAATTCAACCATCATTTGTAGTGATTTGTTAGACCCTATTTGGTTTGAGTTTTGAGGAAAGTTTTTAAGAATAATGAATGGATGAGAGAGAAAATTTACTGTATTATGGACTGTGCGCAAAGATTTTGAGAACTGTGCGCAAAAATTTTTAGACTTCCAAATGAACAAGCCCTTAGTGGTTGCTAACGAATTTGTAGCTGAACTTAATTCCAAGTGCCCTCAATGCTACTCGCAACAGTAATAGTAGCAAATGTAAGTTGATTCAAACAACGTTGTGTCGGGTCTTAAAGACGTGTGCATTTCGGGTTGAATTCAATTCAACCATCATTTGTAATGATTTTGTTGGTGATTGTGACGAATTTGTAGTTGAACTTAATTCCAAGTTCCCTCAATGCTACTTGCAATGGTAATGGTAGGGAAGGTTAGTTGATTCAAATTATGTTACGTTAGGTCTTAAAAGACATGTGCATTTCGAATCTTAGATATGGGCATTCCCAAGTTTTATCTAGGAAAAATTTTAGGTAGACACCACTTTTTTGGGTTACCATAGTCTTTACGAATTTTTTTTTTTTTAAAACTCTTTTTACAAATTCTTATGGCTCGTTCTATGTGAGATTTGTGGTAGTTTATTTTTGCAAATTTTTGTGACTTCTTTTAGGCTCTATTTGAAACTTATGAAAAGGAAAGGAAAAGAAAAGAAAAGAAAATTAAAATTTTTTTCCTTTCATTGTTCGGTTAAAAGAGAAAGAGAGGAGTTTTTTTTTTTTAAATTCAGCAAATAGTAAATTTTCACTCTTATATGCTTCCCTTTTTTTTTTTTCTTTCCATTCTTTCTTTTCCATATAGGTTCCAATCAGAGCCTTAACGATTTTTGTAGTTCTTATTATGAGATTGTGTTCAAATTCACAAGAACTTTCATGAATTTTTGAGGAGTTATTTATGAATTTTCATAGCGTTGTTTGAATTTGTGACTCAGAAAGACGGTTCAAAGTTATAAATTTTTATAATACTTACAAATTGTTGCAGTGGTAATTGCAAATTTTAGGGACCCACGACACGATTTTTTGTGATTTGAAATACAAATTCTTTGGTGTTCAAATACAAATTTTCGTGGCGATTTACGAATTTCGGTAGGTGAAAATGAATGGGGGGAATTAATTTCCGCTGCACCAGAGAAAAAAAAAGGAATGGGGGAAATTGGCTAACCTTGCAAGAAATTGAGCAGAAAAGGAAAGGGTGTTGGAGATTTCGGTCACAGACAGTGCAAGTGTTTCCCGAGCCTCTGAATTGACGGGTCATCGGCCTTTGATTCAAAAACACCACTTTTGCATTGTTGGTTATGTACGCCTGCTCGGAAAAAGGGAAAAACTTCGAAAACACTGCAACGAAACGGGAAAATAAGAGCAAAATCTTGGAGAAATTCAAGACTAAAACTTACCTGAACAGAGGAACAATCCATCAGTTTCTGGGCATCGTTCAGTCGAACGACGTCTTGATAAACATAGCGCCTTATCTGACGTGAAATTGCAACCGAACAAATTAGACAGCGTAATATAGTGGTAATTAAAAATTGGGTATTGGAATGGAAATTTGATGCAAAAAACCTGTAAGAGCCGGTGACTTGGGTGCACAGGGAGGCACTGGGGGCACAGGCTAATGCAGCAATCCAAGCAGAAGATGTTCTTTTCGCTCTTTTTATCGGTCTCGTGAACGAAACAGGGGTTGAAGAACTTCTCCCCCAACAGGACTTCGAGCCATTGAGGAATTGAAGCTAAACCCACCTGAAAATCAAACCCAAAAAAATGAAAAATCTGATCAATTCAAGTGGAAAACGAAGGGAACGCAAAACGCAGAGAAATTCACACAGTAGAATTTAAGACGTGAATAATGTTCACCATTTTTTGCTGTAGTGGAGAGTAAGAATGGGGACTGTTTGGTTGTATAAAGACCATGACTACAGAGAGAGAGAGAGAGAGAGAGAGAGAGAGAGAGGGAAAGGGGAAAGGAGAAATGGGTGGGGTGGGGGGTGGAAGTGGGGCGCCGAGAGATAGCAGGAAAAAGGAGACGGCGGAGCCTCTGCTCTGCAGGAGTGACTACTGTTACCAGTGAAGCAAAATAGTAGATTGGATGGTGGCTCTCATTTAAGGATTGTACCACTCATATGTTCATATCATATACTCTTGTACTACATGTATTTATAGTTTTTTTTTTTTTTGTTTGTTATTTGTACTTTAACTACTATTGTAGAATATCTATGGAGGATTGGGAAATCAAAATCAAATCTTTAGCCCAAATCCAAGGTATTAAACCAAACGTCTTCTTCTATCAATCAGCAGCCTCACCCAGTCCACTCACTAGGCTTGAGTTTGCGGCTGTTGGTCTGATCTGGTCTGGTGGCTTGTTTGTGAAAAAGTGTTTATTGGATGCTCCCTGTTGGAGCATCACTACATGAAAGATCCCCTCACCGAATACATCTCCACATCATGAGTTTCACTGTAAAGTAGGGGTGTGCAAAAAATTCGTGGCCTGAAGGACCCAACCCGATCCGAAGGGTTTCGGGCGGGGCCGAACATGTGGTTCGGTCGGGTACGGGTACATTTTTCCAAAAAAATCAGTTTCGGTTCGGGGCTCGGGGTGCTGTTTTTCTTACCCGACCCGACGAAAAGACGAACAATTCAATTTAATTCATATAGATTACTTCGGTTTTGGTCGGACCTGACCCGACCCGACCAAAAAAATTGGGCACGTGGACGGTTATTCCCACTCCTTCGGTTCGGGGCCAAAAAAATCGATACCCCGACCAGTTGGGTCGGGTTCGGGGCCAAACCCGACACATCCGACCCGTGCACACCCCTACCGTAAAGGGCGGGCCTCGAAATTTTTGGAGCATATACTCCGTATTTCATTTGGTCAGAGTTTTGAGAATTTTTTTTGAGTAATAAGTGAAGAGGAAAAAAAAATAAAGAAATTAGAGTAATAATTAGAGAGAAAATTTATTGAGACTCGTACACAGAGAGAAATGATCGGGCCTCTAGACCCAAACCAAAAACAATAAGGGCTCCGTTCCATTAATGTTCTTATTTTGTTAAGTACTTATTTTTTGTTTTACGAGATATGTTATTCTTTCACAATAAGTCACATTTAATTCAAAAGTTAAGTATTTAGGTTGAGTTCTACTAAGCAAAAAGTGAGTACTTTTGACCTTATTCAAATTTCTTTCGCGTTTGCTAGTTTTGCGCCAAATTTTTGTGGATTGTTGATTCGTCTGAACGAGAGGAATCGAAAAATCCAAAAATAATTCTTTAAATAAATATTTTAAAAAATATCCATTTTTAATCTAAAAAGTGCCACTTTTTTTTTTTGCATTTTTTTAGCTTGTGGATATTTTCAAAAAGTATTTTTTTTTTACTTTTTGATTCCTTTCGATGAGAAGAACAAATAACTTACAAAAATTTTGTGCAAAACTAACAAATGCAAATTTTTTTGAAAAGGAAAAAACTTCCAAAAAGTCCTACAAATTAAGCGAAAATTCCAATCTATTTGAAACATAAGTATTTATTTTAGTTAATAGAACACACCTTAATTGATTTTGGTTTTTCAAAACCACTCATTCTCTCTCAACACGCTTTTTAATAATTTTTTTAATTATTACTTTCATTTTTCTATTCATTAGCCTTTAAATTGAGGACTCAACATATATTTATACATAATACACCTCACAAATGATAAAATCAAGAACTATCTAAAAATGAAATGGGCAGCATGCAGGTGGGAAACTCAGCGGGTACTATTTTTTGGAGAACTGATTGGATGATATATTGTGTAAAATGTCCAATTTGGCAGCATAAGGACTCTGAGATTCAACAATGCTATCACTACATACAACAACCTGTTACACACACCTACTAATAATAGGGGTGGGTCTCCCATACACTGGACACATCGAATACTCTTAGAAAATTATTTAATAAGAACAAGACTAATTGAAATATTGCTAACTATGGGTTGGATTACATCCATTTTTGAATGATATTATATGATAAGAAATATTGTTTGGATCGTCCCATCAACTAGTTTTTTGAATGATTAATTTGCTCAATAAGAGTTGTAAAATGGTATAAGTTGGAATCAAGAAAGTGAATTTCAGAGCACCACAAATAACAGATGCATGAAGCAGGGGTGGCATTTTTCCGGAGAGAAAGCCATGGCCCCAGGCCCCCTGTGGACAAGTCATGACCGTGCATGAAGCAGGGGTGGCATTTTTCCTGTCTTTCGGTTGAAATAGTGAACAAATAATTACTCTACCATTTGCTGAGGCAAAGCTATATATTTGGATGATGGTGTAGCCATCTAGGGTTACTGTGGAGAACGTAAATGTAGATGTACCCGAAATTGGGGAAATTTTGTTTGCTATGGGATGAAGAAACCTAAAATCTGGTTAAAGAATTCAGTCAAGTAAAATTATCCATTTGTAAGAAAATTATTCAGTCAAGTGTTTTGGATGGTTCGGATGTAAAGGTACCAAACGGATTTAAAAACAAAAGAAAAGAAAAAGGAAAAAATGTTTTGATATGAGCCGTCGATTCCGAGATGAACGGTCGGATTGGCCGCTCGGCAGGGTCGCCGGACCCGGAGACCCTGCCAAGCAGGGGTGCTGAGCGCATCTCGGCTGTCCCAAAGTGTTTTGGATGGTTTGGTACCAAACGGATTTAAAAACAAAAGAAAAGAAAAAGGAAAAAAATATTTCGATCCGAGCCATCAATTCTAAGATGAACGGTCGGATTGGCCGCTCGGCATCCGCTCGGCAGGGTCCCCTCCGTATAGGGGAGCCATGAGCCCATGATTTGGATAAGGTGGCGGCGCTGTTTAATGAGAGTCCATCGTTAAAGCACAAAGAGTATGTCTCAAAAGTACTGAATACAAACTATTACTCCTAACTGACAGAAAATCTATATATAATATAGGAGTGTTACTTTTCTTAAAGACATACTTCCTCAATCTTCTTTGGGTAATCACGCTCATATTTGCAAAAAGTAGCTTATTCTCCTAAATAAATTTTCAACTCTTTCCTCGATTAAAATTTCTAATTGGATCTATTCCGATGTACATGTAAAACTTTTTTGGTAAAATATACGTACGTTAGTTATTAATCCAAAAAATGGCACAACTATTCAAATAGAACGAACTACTAATTTGGGACTGAGGAAGTATAAGTTTGAATCTCAAATGATGGACCAACTTTGAAAGTTCGCTCTTTATTTTCTTTTGAGATTACTATTAAAATCATTGGCGTATGTGAAACCAGAGATTTCATATTCTTGAAAGATTAGTTGGGTTAACCTAGAAACTCTCGTCATAAAAAAGTAAAAACTAACTTGTTCATAATTACATGACTCGACTTGGGGTTCCCTCCACTGTATGTGGTGTGCGATCTGAACCATCCTGATCAAATGTCCAAATTATTTCATCCTTAGAATCCCTGTGTGTGGTGCAGGACCGGAAGAATAAACAATCGTGTCCAAAAAATAACCCTACTTCGCTTTTGGGACCATAAACTTACAAGTTTGATACTACAGTACAGGGAGTGAGTCCATGGACGTTTCTCTATTCTTTCAGATCTGTTTGACCCAAAAGTATTTCCTCTGTGTGTGTGGCTGAATTCATTCCATTTTCAGCAAAAAGATATTCATTCCATTTTGTTTTCAACCCAACTTCTCGTCTCTGAACATTAAAGACGGGTCACGAGATTCATGTAACATCGGCTGTATCAACTCAAATTGGAGTACCAATCAATTACTCGTACTACTTCTCTTCAACAGGGAAGGGAATTGACTCTTCAATTTGACAGTTGTATTTTACATTACATTATATACATCATACTATGTACCATGCCCTGTTTCTAATAGCCATGTGGTTAATTACCGTGTTGAAGACGAATCTTCGGTTGGTTGTGGGTTTGCTCTCAATACAATTAATCAAAGCTCAGGGTCAGGTGGCTGGCGGTGGTGTTGTGCTATGACGTGATGGAAAGCGGAGGTGTGGGCAGCTGATCTGTTTTGCAGTAGCTAGGGTTTGTTTGATTTGTAATGGTTGGGTTTGTCCCATTATTTGGGCTTTGGGCCTCTTTAAGTGTTTGGTCTTTCATTTCTGTATTTGGACTTTTAGGCCAGCAGGTGTGAAATTCGTCTCAATGGATTTTTCATGTTTGGTTTCTTGTCAAATTTGGGGATTGAGTCTCGAATTAATGGGCATAAAATTACTCGCAGCATTGTAGATCATTTTGATCACATGTTAGTTAATCTTTGTAACAAATTCAGAGATTTCATGAAATTTTTTTTTTGCCTTCCAAAAAAAAAAAAAAAGGCTAACAACCAGAGAAAAAAAAATTTGATAAAAGGGGAGCTGTAGGCTTGTAGCTTCAAGACTTCTGAGATTGGATTTGTCAAGATTTTTGATATCTTATCACTAGATTTACGGGAGTAGATTGATGGGTTTCAAGTCAAAATTGGACTACCCAAACGACTAGCAGTATATGAATGCAGCAGTATCAAGTTCCTCAATGGCTTTGAAGTCGTTGGATGTTTAATTGTTGTCTTGTAGTACTAGATACTGTTAGTGTTGCTTTATCCTCTAAACTATTTAGGCTGTCTCGTTTTCCATTTTAATTTTGTTTTTTAATCATTATCCTATTTCTCTCTCAAATTATTATCCTATTTATTCAATTATTACTTTCTCATCTCTCTCTATCTCTCTCCAATCATTACCCCTCTCTTCAATCATTACCATATTTCTCTCTCTACCCACTATCAAAACTAAACTAAACTATCAACTAAATTTTGTATACTTCGTTTCTAAATTATATAACCAATAATTTTATCCCTTCATCTTTTTGATTGTAATAGATTTCGTCCAAAATATGGATAATTTAAGGGGATACAAGAAAAATAAACTCTATTGGAAAATAAGTATATTTGGTAAAATCTAAAATAATAAGTGACATCATGGATGGTTTAGCTCGAGCTATTTTCGGTCCATTCCGATGGTTTTGATTGACCTACTTTTGAGCTCTTTCCGGTCTTATTAATTTGATAACCAAGACCATTCTTTTTGAATTTTTAGGCTTGGTTATTCAAGAATGCCAAGAATCATATGATCAAATATCGTTTCATATATTTTTGTAAAACTTGTTTTTTTTTTAATCATTTCTGTGACACTATGTTGAAACTTGAAACCCATTTGTCTTGGTGTAAATATCTTTTGAAAGCAGATCAAATAAATATTCAATCAACATGAGTTTTAACGTGCCTAATGTACCCAATGAATTCTAAAAAGTGAAAAAGTTCTGATCATCGAAATGAATCCGAAAAAAGTCCAAAAATGACTTCAATTGGACCGTCTAATCTCTTGAAGCCACTGACGAGCATCTACTATACGAACTTAGGGGGGCTGCTGTGCCTTGAGGGACAGCAGCCTGCTGTCCCGGGCCAAAACAATATTGTCCCAAGCCCGAAAACTTGATCCGAAACGTTTGCTTAAAAGATCTCATCACGTACTATAGCCTTGCAAAAAATCAAGTCGATCAAACATCGATAACCTTGTGAACAAATCACTTTTTTGACTGAATTTTTGGCTAAATATTTTAGACATTGCTAACAGCACTTAAAATAGATGATTTGTTCACTAAGTTATCGATGTTCGATTGACTTGATTTTTTACATGGCCATAGTAAGCGCTGAGATCTTTCAAGTGAACGTTTTGGATCAAGTTTCCGGACTCGAGACGAAATAATTTTTTCCCGAGACAGCAGGTTGCTGTCCCTCAAGGCACCATATGTGATCCCAAAATAATTCATAATGTTTTTTTTTTAAATTTTTTTTTAAGAGGTCGGCCAAAGCGAGTCAACCCTATAATAGTACCACAAATTATATCAGCCATATGTCTTGATAGCCATACAGCACTCACCTGACTATGGCGGACATGACATATTTAGCCAACAGACTCTTTTTTTAATTCATAATGTTTTACAACTTACAAGTATTTTCTCTCCTCTCCTATATGCTGTTGTGGCAAAGCCGAATTTCAAGAAACATGATGGTAGATTGAAGTTCTCGAAAAGTAAGAAGTGGTGCACAACTGAGAGGTGAGGAGGGGTCAGAGAGTTAGAGTACTGCATGATTTGTGCCTGGACACAAATACTAGTAGTAGGCAGTCATTGCTCATGTGAACCCACCACCCTGGCCATGCTCAAATCTCTCTCTCTCTCTCTCTCTGTGTATATGATAATATATATAGATGAGCTGTCCCAGTTCATGTGGGCAGAGCATGTAAGCTGAGGGAGTATTACCATACCTGATACCTTGAAGAATGGGAATAATCTGACGACTCTCAGAAACTGAACGAAACTCAACCCTGCACCCTAACAAATTCAGTGTATATTTTCATCTCAAGATCCTCTTTTCCAGCTGCAACAAACTTTGCCTGCTGTCACCTGCCCCAGCCCACACACACACACACACACACACACAGAGAGAGAGAGAGAGAGAGAGAGAGAGAGAGAGAGAGAGAGAGAGAGAGAGAGAGGTCCCATGACTCCCATCGGAAGTTTTTATGTGCATACATGCTGTGGGTCTGGGACACGTAGAACTGTAACTGGACAACCCACATTCGACCCAGATAGTATGCCAATGTACTACTAAAACTAATGTAGTCAAACCAGCCACCAGGCCAAAATAGCCCACTCAGCGCCAGCCCAGTACCGAAATTTTGACTCGAATTCTTACATAGGTCTGGGCTACTAGAATCCTCTTGTCGAGTCCAGTCCAAAACCTAATGATGAGTATCCTCACAATAATCTAAAAAATGTTTTTTGACCGATGATACATACACACCTACCAACCACACTTCTCTCACATACATCACGCTCGTGAATAACCCTTTTCGGGATTCCTACACAAGAATCGCATGAGATGCGTGTGTTTGTCGGGGACAATTGGTGCCGTGAACAAACGCACGTATATAAAGGTAGCGAAGACTGTGGAGCATGTAACTTCTTCTACTTCCTTCTAGAGAACTAATTCCCATACTACGACACTTGATCGTTCGAGATTACTTGAAAACACAGAACCTGGTGGTGTCTCTACAACTTTCTAACCTTTTCTAATTTGGGATTCTTCAGCTAAGATCTTGTAGAACTAGATTAGGACGTCATTCCCATGCCAGTGCGTTATTACGGGAACGTAATGATCAGAGATCCCTTCAAGATTCCTACAACGAACCCTTCACGTTTAATTTGCTGAAAATTCAACTGTGCACGGATGAGTCGGCCTCTTTTGCTTCTTTGTTAGTGATTCTTAGGGTTCGGAGATGTTTTTCGGCTTGGATTTGTCACTATATTTGTTTGGTTTTTGTTGTGCTTGCAAGTGTAGTAGTAGGGCTATACAAAAAATTCGGTGAACTGTGAAACCAGGCGGGGCCAAGCCGATCTGTACTTCTTGGATTTTTGCCGTAAATTAATGGTTCGGATACGGATTTAAAATTTAAAAAACCATGAGATACGAATTAAGATTGAATTTTCATTTAAAAACCGTAGACTATCCGAACTGGACCGTGAGATATTTAAAAAAATAAAAATATATAATATATATGTAACATGTAGTAAATAATAATAATTTTACACCTATTTTTATAAATTATTTTTAACTATTTGACAATTTGGTGTATCATTATAAACTCTTAAACCTAAGGGGTAAGCTGCAACTTTATTGTGTTTTTTGTATTTCAGGTCTATAACATCTAAAACTTTTCTTTGTTCGGTTCCCTTTTTAGTTTTAGTTTTAGTTTTGTTTCCAATCATTACCCTACTTCTTTTTTCAATCATTACCCTATTTTTTCAATTATTCCTTTCTCATCTCTCTCTATATCTCTCCAATCATTACCCCTATTTTCAATAATTACTCTATTTCTCTCTCCACCCACTACCAAAACTAAACTAAACTAAACTCCCAACCAAACACAACCCTTTGTATTTCATTTTACTATGATCTAATTTAGTTTCAGTCATATCATTACAAATTTACAATTGCTGAATTGCAGCTCTATAAAAGGTTTCTGTTAAGTACTTTGGTGTATTTTTTTTATTCGAGTGCTTTGTAAGATTTTTTTTTAATTGAGGTATTTTAATATGTAATGTGTCTAGAATTATGTAATGAGTACTTGATGTAAAGTGTAATGTGTAGTTTTTTTTTATTTATTTAAGTACTATAATGTGTTTTCTTTCTGGGAATTATTGAATTATTGATCGAGCTACTATAATGTGTTTACTTTTAATGTACTTTTTTTTAAAACTTTGCTCGGACCTATTGAATTACACAGAAAATTTGCAAATCCAGGTTTCTTGGTTGTTGGTTGATACAATCTGTGGACAAAAATTGATATTGAACCGTGACTCACGGTTCGGATTGGAACCGAACCGTGAGACTTTTGGTCCGGACATAGATTTCATTTTCAAAAAATCGTGACTCGTGGATTAAGATTGGATTCATAGAAATCCGATCCGGACAGTGTGCAGCCATCTGCTAGTAGACATTAGGAGGGCTTTTAAGTCCTTTCTTTGTAATCCTGTATTCTTGTATCTTTGATGCGTTTGGATTCCTTAATGAAGATTTGTCTTAAAAAAAAGATTTGGACGTCATTAAGGCTCCGTTGTTTGGGCGTTAAATGTTTTACCTATTTTCTGGTATTTGGTTGTATAAAAAAAGAGAAAAATATTTTACATGTAAAACATTTTCTATTAATTGGATGAAAATGATTTATTCTTAAATCTTGTGTAAGTTATTTTCCGAAATGAATCCGCTGCCTTCTACTGCAATTCTCACTGCTTCGTTTTTTTGATCACTAGTTCTGACCCACGTTCAATTTCTTTATTCTCAAATCTCTCTCTCTATCCGATCCAAAAAATAAAACCTCTCTCTATACACTATTTTGTTGATTTCCAAAAATATTTTTCAACTACCAACTAAACACCGGAAAATAAAAGTTTGAAACTTATTTTTTGAAAAAATATTTTACAGGAAAACATTTTACATTGTAAACATCGAAACAAACGGAGCCTAAGTGCAATTACAAAAAAAAGAGAGTGAAATTCACTTTCAAATTGCCTTGATATATACAACCCCGTTCTTGTTTCTTTAAAAAGGAACTTTTAGAAAATGAATGTAATTTTAAGCTGAAAAATCATTTGTTTACGCAAATAATTTTCCTATCAATATGGATCTTGTTTTATAGATCTCACTGAGATCTTTTAAATGGTGCAAAAAAAATTAAAAAATTATTTTTTATTTTCATTATATTTGAATTTGAAATTATCTTTTTTTTGAAAAAAAGGCTTAAAATGAAAGCGGAACGGTACCGAGAAAAAGTTGCAAGAATTTGAAGAAGTGAAGGTAATTAACACGAATATCATTTATTGCTTATTACAGCTTGGGAGTGCAAGCCGCCGAGTTGATTGGTGGAATTAATGATGAAAAATTGAAAATGAAGCCCTCGGTCTATAATTAACTTCACCTAAATGTGTGTTGACCTATTTTTTTCTCCCCTTCTGGTTGGGGATTCTAACGCTACCCCTTTGTCCTAAATAAAAAACGTGTTTGTAATAGATGTGAATACAAATTTTAGATTCAAATTATGTTGTAGATTTTACATTCCAAATTTTAGAAGAAATTAAGAAATTTGTTTGTTTCAGTTGCGAGATTATGAAAATTTCATTCATTTTTTTGAAAATTTGTGTTGCAAAATCTCAAAAGCTACCCAAACATAGCTTTGAAATTTTTAGAATTTCTTTATTTTTTAGGTTTTTAGAATCTACAATTATGTAAATTTTTTGACAAACATTATAAACTGATTTTTAAAAGTTAAAATCGAAAAATCTGTCAAAATAATTTTTTGAAAACACCCACAAATTCAAAGTAAGATAACAAAGTCCCATTTTTATAAGGCTACTAGTAATTGTCCATGTCTAAAGGCACGACGCAATACTTTCTCAATATAGTCTAAATGAAGTATCGAATTTCACTTTTTTGAAAGTTTTTTTTGTGGATACAACAATTCTATTTAATGTAATCTCACATGAGGTGAGTCCCGGATATGCATATGGTTGCACCTCATTCGAGAGGAGCATTATAAATAATTGTGAATTAAAAAAAAAATTTCCTTCTCCCAACAAAATCTACTTCTCGAACATTTTCATTTTAAGAATAAAATTTAAAGATGGTCCATCTAACCAAGTTCATAAAATAGTCTAACACAATAAATGTTACCAAATCTATTTAATTCTGTTAGTTGCATTTAGGAATAACATCAGAGATATTAAGAATGTATAATCATACTGTATAATCTATTATTTCATATTCAATATTAGACTTGTTTGATAGGTTTTGTTGAATAGATTTCAAATATATAAAATTTATTTAAAAAATACGTGATTTCAACCTCTTCGAACAGTTTATATATTAAAAAATATGGTTAAAAAATTAAGTGTTCCAAATTTTAATTCGTTTGAACCGGTGGAAAGATTTTATTTTTCTGATCATTTTATCCTAAATAATCATAATTAAATTTTGACTTTAAAGCTCTCGTTGATTAACCCTACGAGATATTTGATTCTACGACTTTCTTAGGATTCATCAACGAGAGCCCTATAGTCAAAATTTAATTATGACCATTAATTAAGATAAAATGATCAGAAAACTAAAATCTTTCCAACGGTTCAAACGGATTGAAATTTGGAACACTTAATTTTTCAATCTTTTTAGACAGTTTAAACTACTACGAAAATATAATTTTTCCATTTTACATTATTTCACCATCAATATTAGGCTCGTTTGATAGGTTTCGTTGGGTAGATTTCAAAAATCTAAAATTTATTAAAAAAAAGGTGAAAAAAGGCTATTGGTATTTACAATTTTATAGAAAAATAAAATAAGAGATAGAGAAATGGGGGAGAGAGAGGGAGCAAGTGGATGGGGGTAAAACGGAAAATTTCTTGTCATGGTGTCAGACCCCCCTATCAGATCCCCACTGATACTGTTAGGAAAGTAAAGAAAATTCGAAAATAAGGAATCAGAATAAGATTAAGAAACATTAATTTTAGTTTTTTTTCCCATCATTCTTCCAAATATTCATTCTTTCCAAGTATACTTCTAGTTTTACTACCTGTAAATCTTAACTATAGAAAAAATATATACAAATCCGATGATCCAAAATATGAAGAATTCAAAAACCTTTGCTCCATATTATATAGATTTTGGATACCACTAAAGTCATCCTAATTATGGATGATAACCTAATCAAGCTATTCGAGTTCGACCTTGTTCGGATGGTCAAAAGCTGGAGATTTGTTTGAGGTTGAATAAGTTTCGAATAAAACTTAGACAACTCATTGCTTGGCTTGTATAATTAGTTTATCAACTATAGTTCTAATTCATTATTTGACCCTCTCCATCCTCATTTTATGTTAATCTAATATGCAATTGTTGAATCAGTTTGGAGCGCCCCCAATTTTTAGAATTGCAGGAAAGAATTAGGACACGGGCATTGTGCTAACTAACATACCTCTGATTCTTAAGTCAACCAATTTGTGGTGAAATGCAAAGGATGTACTAAAGCAAGAGTTGCGTACTTGCAAATGTGTTTTTTTTTTTGGAATTGTGTTATATTGGCATAAGAGAGACATCCCATTAGGATTAGTTTGTTGGACTTGGGGTGTGGATAATGTTAGCAATAGTCCAATGACCTTAGCTTGTTACTAATCCTTCCGTTCCGCTAAAGTTCTTATTTTTTAAGTGTTTATTTTTTTACGAGACAAGTCATTCTCTCACAATATATCACTTTTAATTCAAAAAATAAGTACTTATTTTAATTAGTGAAAAACAATAGCTTCCGTAGAGATTTGGTGCTGTGTAAGAGAGTTGTTACACGCTTGGGACCCATTGGGGCAGTGGGGCGGCCACTTACCCATTAAGATGGCCCCTACTCAGCCTGCTTGGGTTTGAGTAGAGTTACCCTGGTCTACTGTCAATCTATAATTATACTTAATAATTGCAAGTCCAAAGATTGGGAGTGTTGTAAACCACTTCATCGGCGATAACATTTGTTCGATAAAGGACATATTTGTAATTCAATGTGTTTCCACATGTCACACATTGGTGGAGAAAAGGACAAAAATGTCATTTAAAAATGTTTGTCAATGTATTAGACTTGTCACTTGTAGTGATGTAAGACAAGATTCACAAAGATTTTATATTCTTACTTTCACTATAGTCTTATCTTTATTATTTAATGGGGGATGGGAGACCTTAGTGTTGGCGTCCTGAAACTTGTAAAAATCACCTTGTGCTTTCCTACTAACAGCATCCGTTGCCCGAACTATTCATTGAAAATAAAATCATTCCTTGCTCGCCATATCCACCAACAATAAAGTAAAGCCATACCTAGGAAGGGAGAGGGCAAACGACTCTGTGTTATACGATCGGAGATGCATTCCCACCAATCAACCATGTGTCTACAATCGAGCAGTTCTTCAGGTCTTAGCCGAAATGGAGAGTGGATCCAGACTTTGATTGCAGCCTCACACTGAAAAAGAACATGTGCGATTGATTCTTCCTCTTTACCACAACAAGTACAAACTGGGTCAGCTCTGACTTTGCGTGATACCAATGCTGAATTTGTTGCCACCGCATTATTAAAACATTTCCAGATAAATATCTTCACCTTCGGATGGATTGAAAGTCCCCATAGCTTCTTCCACACTGTTGGTAAGACTCTCGAGGAGCTTGTTTGGCCTTCCTGAAGGTTGCAATGAGAACTTGAACTTTCCTTCGCTAGACGGTAAGCCGACTTGACTGAGAATGTCCCATTCGGGGATGGGTGCCAAATTTTACGATCTCTTTGGCTGGTATAACTGATAGGAATGGAGAGAATCGCATCTGCATCCTCTTGATTGAAGGTCTCACGGATTAGAGAAGCCTTCCAGGACTTTGTATCAGCGAAGATAAACGAATGTGCAGAAGATAAACGTCGATGCGGCGGTTTGCAGGAGCTCAAATACTATTGGCACAGGGGCAGTGGCTCGAAGGGATAATGGTCAGGTTATAGGTATTTTTCTAGCTATTCATGATGGGATCAACTCGTCCAGAATTGCTGAAGCTTTAGCCATTCGCAATGGGTTAAAACTGGGGACTGCTCTAAAGTATCCTAAGGTGCATATTGAATCAGACACGGAAGTGATTGTGAGGAGTTTCAATGCTGATCAAAACCCTCCCTCTGATATAGCAGTAGTTATTCATGATTGCTTAGTCTTGAAGAAATCTTTCACTTCCTGTGTTTTTTGTTTTGTTAAACGTGAATGTAATAGGGCTGCGCACTGTTGTGCTCAAAAAGTCCTTTCCAATGGCATGTTCGGTCTGTGGATGTCCATTTTATCCCCACGGGGTTCTCATTTCTCTGATGTTTAGACTTTGCCTATCAGATGAATAGCAATTTTCTCACCTTTTGCCAAAAAAAAAAAATCTTTATTATTTTACATAAAATAAAATATTGAGTAGGAATGTTTTTGCAGCGTTTTATTTTAAGAATTTTCTCTTTTCTATAAGCTGCTTGTTTTCATATGTTTTCATTATCTTTTGGTTACAATTTGAATCTAATGCACATATCCGGCCATTAGTTTTTTTTTTTTTTTGGTTTTTTTTTTATTTACTTTCCTCACAATTTCTTGATTAGCAAGAAATTACCTAAGTAGTAGTTTGGTTTCTACCCAAAATCAAATTTCTCAACCTATAAATAGGGTAGTAAGCATGAAGAGAAATTAAGTATTCATTTAATTGCTCAATGAAAGTCAAAGTTTTCTCTATATTTCTTGTGTGCAAGGTGTTTATCATTTTCATCATCATTATTTTTTTGAATGCGAGTGGTATCTCAGGTGATCGAGCACCCTTTGCTCTGTTCATTTGGCCGAACAAGATCTAAATCATCCTTCTGTTATAATGATATGATTCAACCCCATTCATCTACTAGAATCGAAATCTTTGACCGCCTTTCTTTTTGTAAAACGGGCTCTCCTCCACTAGTTTTAGAAGGGAAATATTCCTTCAAATTAAAATTCTTTTTAATATTGTTTTGAGTGAGAGAGGTCACAATATATTTCTACCAACATTCTCCCCGTAAATTATTTTGAGAACGACATTTTGCTTACCGTGACTCATACCAATCAACAACCATGTTCAAATCAAATGTAATACGAGTAGTATATGTTAGGGCTGCTTACGGTCTTGATCGGATCCCTATGAATCTAATCCTAATTCGTTAGTCACGATTTTTTTAAAATGAAATCCATTTCCGGATCAAAAGTCTCACGTTTCAGTTCCAATCCAAACCATGAGTCACAGTTTGGTTCCGATTTTGTCCACGGATTGCATCATCCAAGTATTGGCTCAGACATAGTATCACTTTCGATGAGCTCACCCTCTATTCTTTAGGTGCTAACAAGTAAGAGCATCCACAGTGGAATAATCAAAAGTCAATAATAAAAAATTGCCACATCATCTTTTGATTATGCATTTATGGGGTTGCTAAAGTTAGCAATGTAGAGGTCCACAATGGTACAATCAAATTTGAATAACCAAAACTTGCCACATCACATTTTCAATTTATAAAAATCTAAAAATTTTGAACATAGAAAACAATTTTTTAAAATATAGGTTTCAAACTAATAAAAATAAGTTATTAGAAAAAGAGAAAATAGTTTTTTGAAAACTTTGATTTAAAAAAAAAACAGTTTTTGGGAAAAAGTTTTTAAAAAAACAGTTTTTGAAAAAATAGTTTTAATAAAAAAACTGTTTTTGCAAAACAAATTATAATAATAAAATAAAGTTTTCGCAAAAAAAATAGTTTTGAAAAAAAAACAAAAACTTTTTTTAAAAAGTATTTTTCTTAGAAATATGTTGAAAATGGAAGAAGAGAGAGAATGTTTTTGTGTAATGATGATGTAGTTGATTGAGAAAATATGGACACAACTAAATTTGATTATTGGCAAAAAGTTGCTAGTTTTGATTATCTAAAAGCCAAAATTTTATGAGTTGCTAAGAGGTTGCTAAATCTGATTATTCCATTGTGAGCTCTTTTTTGAACAAATGTTGCTAATCTTAGCAACATTTTAGTTTTGATTATACCACTGTGGATGCTCTAACAACACATTCCGCCTCTCCTGTGCTCGACATCTAACAGCAATTCAGCAAATAGTTAACAAAATCAAATTAGTTTACATAAAAGAATTAGAAAAAGAGAGAGGAAAGCGTGCATATCAGTAACTCTAACTATACTAGAGCATAAATCACAATAAATACATGCATATCCACTATCCAGCAACATAGATTCAATAGGAGCTGCGAGCTTGGCAGTTTGTGAGTCGGAGAGACAACAACCAAATTTAATGAAAGTAAAAGAACACCGGAGCGGTTCCAGGGACACCTAAAAAAACATCTAAAATTAGGAGGTGTTTTTTTAGGTGTTTCTGAAACCGCCCCGAATACCGGTACACTCATGCATATATCAATTATTGTATGAAGGAACTTGAACTTGAAAGTAAATACATTCACGTATATACCATATTGTCAAATAGTTACAAATAATTTATAAATATAGGTGTAAAATTATAATCATTTACTATATGTTACATATATATATATATATATTCTATTTTCTTAATTTTTTAAATATCTTGGTCTGGTTCGGATAATTTACGGTTTTTAAATGAAAATCTAATTTTAATCCGTATCTCACAGTTTTTTAATTTTCGAATCTGTGTTCGGACCATTAATTCGCGGACAAAATCCAAAAGGTACGGATCGATTCTGTCCAGACCGGTTTCACGATTCACTGAATTTTCTAAGCAACCCTAATATATGTGGTTTTTTAAAGAAGCTTTAGGTAACTTGTTCATTTATCTCCAAACATTATTCGATGTACCAAAACATTGACTAATTAATTCTAAAATTATGAACAGAGAGTGCTGAGACAGCTACTATATTTTATCATTGGAATGACGTATTAATATTCTGTGGGTTTTTATTATCAATAAAAACTTTAGGCAATGTTTCTTTGTCTCCAACATAATTTAATGTAAACCCCAATGGGTTTGGCCAATTGGTTACGAGCAAACAACAAATTAAGGATTTGCCCTTCAAGAGGTTGCAAGTTCGAATTGCACAAAAGTCAAACATTTTAAACCTTGGGGCCACTGGATGGTTACTTGACCATTAACTTTAGAGCTTCAGAATTAATTGAGATGCGCAAATTGTCTGAACATCCGATTATAAAAAAAAATTATTTGATGCACCAAAAAAATCACTGTTGGTTAATTTATTTTGTAAAACTAGGGGCGGGATTGGAGGGGGTTCAAGCGAACCCGCTGGTTCAAAAAAACCACTACAACAACAGCTATGTATTTACAACAAAAAGGAGCTATTTGGAGATGACTAATTAGTAGCATTCACGTTTGTTTGAGCTTCTTGTTAGAGACTCCTCTCGATTTCTTCTACCTCTCACACCTACGGACTACATAGTACACACTACAGAGCCCACCAAAACCCAAACAATTTTTACTCTCAATAACTCAAACGGATACAATTAATATTTGTCAGGACAGCCGTGAATAACAAGAATAAATGTTACCCGTCCATTCGTGCAATCAATGGTTGAGGTCAATGGCGGAGCTACCTCGGGGCCCGGGGGGGCCCTGGCCCCCCTTCGAGCCCCTGAGTTTTAAATTTTTTTTATTTTGTATATGCCTAATTTTGAATATTATTAACAATTATTTGTGTATAGCTATTTATAATTTTAATAATTTTGGTTTGATTTGATAAAAAATTGGTTATTTTACACTCATTTCTCAATTTTTTCATAAATAAAAAATAATCACGTGACTATTGAAGTTGTCTAAAGAAAGAAAAAAACATAAAATGATTGGTATATTTTTACTGCATTAGGCTAGAAACATTTCAAAATACAAATGTAATTTATTGATAAAATAGAAATTTTATGATATAATAAGTATACGTTCCGATAAAAAATATATATGTCTATTACTCCGGCTCCTGTCGGGTCAAAATCTTGACTCCGCCAGTGGCTGAGATGTGTTTTCAATTTTGACCGGTCAAAAATAATTATTACTGGTTACAATTGGTTTTCAATCTGGATTGTTCAAAACACTTTTGGACGCGCACAATTTAGCGCCGTAAATCTTCTTCACTGAATGCTCCGTAAAGAAGATTTTCTCATTTGTCAGAGGCTTCTAACCAATGACACAAAAGTAAAACGACATTTGTAACTATCTTTTGGTTGACAATGATATCATTCATACAGTATATGCGTGTGAGATGCGGACATGGCTATAGTAAACGGCCCCTAAATTAGGACAGTATACGGTTTGCACTTTGTAGATGGCGCTGAAAAGAATGGAACGTTGTTTTGCTGTGCTGGACGAGTCGGATCTTGCATAACAAGCGAGCTCTTTACCCTAAAAATTCAAAGGCGCGAAATGCTATCCTGCTCTATTCTTACGCAGCAACAGAAGTCTGCTTATGCCATCTCGGTGGTGCTTTTCGACCTTGTCTTCGATCTGGACATAAGGCTGTTGGAAAACGGAATGGCTCATGGGCTGCTGCCTCCACAACTAAATCCAAGGGAGTATGAGTCGTTGGTATTGGAGCCACACAAATTCATAAATCACCACAAAATTTTGTGATCAAACAAAAAATTTGTGCACTAAACCACAAAAAATCGCAAAATACACCACAAAAATTCATAAATAACACCACATAGTTGTCTTTTTTGAGCTTCTGTTGTCTATTTTTTTTCAGAAAATTTATAAATAACACCACAAAAAAAAAAATCATAAACAACACCAAATTTTTTTGTGAAAAATAACAACAAAAATTCATTAAATAACACCAAAAAAGTTTGTAAAAGTAACAACAAAAATTCGTCAAATAACCCACCACAAAATTCATACATCGGGCCGTGAAAATTCATAAAATGAGCCACAAAATTTGTAAAGGGTGTACCGTACACCAAAAAATAAACAAGCCACAAAAAATCATAAAAAAAGCCACAACGATTCGTTAGGGAGTGTGTACGGTACCTGCTCCTTCCAAAGGGTCTCCGGTATACACGTGCTTTCATATCTCGGACTATGAGAGTCCATCTCTCATTTACAAAATTTTGTAACCAACACCATAAAAATTCATATGTTGGACCACAAAAAATCATATTCCTGCGCCAACTTTTAACTCCTGCGCCGTAGTTGTAAAACCACAAAAATCATCGGTTGGGCCACAACAATTCATATGTTAAACCTAAAAAATTCCTATATTAGGCCACAGAAGTTCATGAACTTGTACATTGGACCTTAAAATCTTACTATAATTCGAGCAAAAATATTTATACATTGAACCCCAGCCAATTTTCGACAAAATACAGATTACCTCCATATAGTTTAAGCCTTTTGGTACATCACTTCCCTATTTTTTGAAATGACCAATTAGCCTCATTGTCATTTTCATTAAAAATCATATCACGAACCACAAGAAATCGTATGCACCGTCCCATACACATCGAAAGAAGAAGTTTGTAATCGAAGTATCGTCCCCTTTTTTTTAACCAACTAAAAGGCCCTTGAAAGAAAAATCGAAACATGTCTGTATGTATACAGAAAAATCGAAACATGTCTGTATATATAGTTAATTATATTATATGTATTTTTTTAACATGAACCGAAAAATATATTCAATACATGTTTTTTGCACATACCACACTTTTGAACCCTAACGTATGTTTGACAAGGGTTGCGAGGTTTTGTATTCAAGTTGATGAAACAACATCGTACTAATTAAACTTAACTAACATAATAACATTCTACTATCGTTTGGCGAAAAAAATCCCTAACCATTCCTTATTCTGTGGTTAGTGTTTTCATTTTACCATATGTCAATATAGGGTGTTCCAGTTTTTGAGAAAAAGAATTTTTAAAAAAATAAGATAATTTCAAGCTCAAAAATTATGTGTTTACGCAAATAGTTTTCCTATCAATATGAATTTTGTTTGATAGATCTCATTAAGATTTTTTAAACGGTACAAAAAAATTAAAATAATATTTTTTATTTTCATTATATTTAAATTTGAAATTACATTCATTTGAATTTTTTTTTTGTCAAAAGTGAAACACTACCAAAAACAACTTTATACTCCAATAAAGATATTAATTAACTATAAACAAACTCAACTTACGTGTAGTTGGGGACCGGTTAGGATACGAGAAACCGGGAACAATCAGCATTTGGAACCGTGGGATTGAGAGGTGTTCTATTCTCTACAGTCAAACTCATGATACTCACCAATCCACACCAATCAGCCACGAGCACGTGTTCAATTGAAAGGTTGCTACTGGAGAAATTATTACTGTCACCTAGAACACAACGAATGGTGAGCTACTCTTGCGTGTCAAGTGTACATTAGTTTAATCCTTTTGGCCCCGTTCAGTTGCCAGGAAAGTACAGGAAAGGATGGGAAAATCAATTTTCCCATAACTTTCCTAGTGTTCAGTTGGCAGGAAAATTCTAGGACTTACCAATTTAAGTTTTCCTGCAGGAATTACTTTCCTGCAAAAGTGATCCTGCAAAAAACACAGGATTTTGCATCGCGGGAAAAGGAAAATGAGTGAACAGTCACAAAATTTTTCCGAAAGTTTCTTTTTCCTGACAAATGAACAACTAAACCTTAATTTTTCTTGCAAAATTCTTTTTGTCAAATGAACACTCACAGGAAAATAATTTTCTTTTTCTTATACTTCAACTCACTTCACTTTTTCTGGGAACCAATTTTCCATACAACTTTCTCGACAACTGAACGGAGCCTTTCTTGCAGATTGTCTCACAAACTCAGTTCTTAAAATGTGGGAGCAGTGGAGGGGCGGCCTCGTCAAGAGAAAAACTTATATAGAGAGAGAAAGTGAAGGCACAAACACACAGAGAGAGAGAGAGAGAGAGAGAGAGAGAGAGAGAGAGAGGTTTGTTTATGTGTATTTTCGTATTGGAATGTCCTCTGATTGGGCTGCCATAATCCCCCATATCTCTCTTCATCGTGCCCTCCGCAGATTGTCAAAGAGCCTCTGAAAATTCATCGTTTTCTTGTCTCCTATTATTAATTCGATCTTCTTCTGCTTTCTTTTTCAATACCCACGCATTGATCTCTCTCTGTCTCTCTATTATACCCTCAATGGGTTCTGTTCGCTCTACTCTCATTCTTGAGCTCGCATCAATAAGCTAGGGATCTTTCACACAGCTTGTTTCTCCACTTACTTGATTTATTATTTATATCTCGCTCAGTAAATGGCGAATGCATCTGGATATTTTTCGCCTTCAATACCTAGCCTGAGAAAGAGGAATAATCCTCCTTGTATTGGCATATGCCAATCTGGGTTTACTTCCGCTGAAGGAATCTCCAAAAGGGTATTCTGCTGTAGCTCTAGCACAATTGAAGGAGCTGAGGCTTCCCCTTCTGGAACTCGAGTGCCTAGGTAAGTTTCCATCAATTTGATCACCTGGGTCTTGTTGAATTTAGTAATTTCTCGATCAAATGGGTACTTAAAACAATTGATTTGGGAAAAAGATTTGATTTTGTTTGTTGAAGTGGGATTATTAATGAGAATCTGAAATTTTTATTGAGTTGGTTCTCTCATTCTGGCTTACTGTTTTCGTTACTAATCTCTCTTTGTTTGGCATGTCAGGTTTTATTCATGATGATAATTTTATTAGCTTGTGCTTATCTTCTGTTGTGTTACTAACATGATATATGATTTTTAAGTCTCGTATCTAGTTTTCTCCGAAACAAGAGACTTTGTTGTTCTCTCAGTGGCACTTAGCCTTGAAAGGATTTATGCTCAGCAATATAGAACACTTCTTCAGGGAAAGTTGAACTAGAACCTTTTCGTACCCGGATCTCAATAGATGGGGAAATAACTTTCATAACTGTTAGAACTGTGGCTCATAGAGTTCTCGAAAGAAGTCCAGATGGCGGAGTGCAGCGGAGCGACGGCATCTGACCCATCGCCGATGGTCCAGTGAAAGTAGATTGGGCCGAAGGCCCAGGTGTTCTGTAATTGGGGGGTGCCCCCCGCAGTGCGGTTTGGTCTGTACAAGGGTATTTTTGGGATACAGACCAAATTTGATTAGGGTTAGAATAGAGTAGTTATAAATACTCTATGTTGTAAACCTTAATTTACTACTGTGATAATAAAGAACAGTAGCCGCTCTCGCTCCCGTGGACGTACCCGGTTTTGGGGAACCACGTATATCTCTGTGTTTATTCTTTATTGTTTATACTCGTAAATCGTGTGCGTGTGTGTCGATCCTAACAATAACTGATAATTGGCTCTGAAAAGGGTTCAGATGGAGTTTATGTATCTCAAAGGCTATTGAGGGCGTCAGTGGCAGCTAAACCTCTATTTCAAATGAACCCACTGAACTCCCTGGAAAAAAAAATTAGAAAAAAGCAAAGCCCATGCTTAAAATTATAGCACACTACAGCCAATTTCAAACCTCTATTGGTAATGATGGCCACTTATTTGTTAGAGTTGATAATTTACAAGTAACGGTTTTCAGCAAGGGAGAGTTTTACAGGACTATATGGCTTGGTATTTGGTATGGCACGGAGTTTGGCAGTGAGAAAAATAATGTGCTAGGTGAACAAGTGTAGCTAATATGAGTATCCTGAGATGGATGAGTAGTGTCGTTATTGAAGAGAGACTTACAAGTGTGGCTTATTAAGGATAAGATAAGGAAAGCTATTTGAAAATGAATGCTCATGTGTCGCACAGACCAACTTATGCACCTGGTTTCTGATGGACTGGTTGACTTGAGTTGCGAGGAGTAGAATTCTTGTTCTTAGCTCCAGTAGTTGGGTGTTTTGGTTGTATAATGCTCAAGATGAAAGCTTGAATGCATAAATTTGTATTATTAAGGAATTTTAGCACATACAGAAGATGACTGGATATATATGAGGCACATATGTGGGTATGTGAAAAAACCCAGCCGGGAATCTGTTACTAGCCCAGGGTGCCAAAATTTTTGCACCTCATCACTTGGTCAGAGGTCTGACTGCCAAACAAGTGATCACATCAAAAGCGCTAAGTGTTTGACCATGGCGCTCTCTCTATAGATGGCACAACGAAAACCTTCTTGTTCCAAAACCAACCCACCTTTATGCTCTTTACCTCAAATACCATTCTTCAATGAAAAAGAACGTAGATTATTTGATTCTATTTCCTCCTTTGGTAATAATTGGTCATGCTATTTTCATTTCACTAGTTGTTTTGGCTGCTGTTCTTACTTCATTGGTTGAAACCTGCAGTACTAGTTCATAAGGACCATAACCATTGCCTGGGAAACATTATGCTTCATGATGATCCTTATTTGATATCAATGTGATGACAAGTGATTGGATAAATTATTTGATTTTGGATACATTTATCCAGGCTTATCAGCAAAGGTTGCAAACTAGTTGGATGTGGATCTGCAGTACCGAGTCTCAAGGTTTCCAACGATGATCTTGCGAATCTTGTGGATACTTCAGATGAGTGGATTTCTTCTCGCACTGGGATTCGTAATCGACATGTTCTAGCAGGTTAGTTTTTCTGTAGAGTGCTTTTCTGGCATTTATCTGCTCTTATGAACACTTTGAGGTAAATTTGCTTACTATTAGCTGAGCCTCATCTTGGAACAAGCACAGAATTGTCTCCATTGAGCTTTAGCTGGTTGGCTGATATTAATTTGTGGAGAATTCATTATTGTTGGTTATGAGTATTGAGCCAGCCACCATAGTTGATTGTTGACTGTGGGTCTTTTGAGCTGAGCCCAAGCCTCATGAAGGATATATACTCCAGAGCCAGTTTAGTGTAAGTTAGTTCTCTAGAGATGCCTTATCCTCAAGTCCCAAATTTTCTTTCCTGGATTCTATGGGAGTTATTTCGTGGGAGTTGCAGCTTCAAAACTCAACATTTTTTTCCACCCCGTGACTATTGGTTTGGCCTTCACTTAAGAAGAGATGATCTACCTATCAGCATAATAAGAGTGATCAATCTGGTTAATATGAGTGGTTCTGAGTATCATGAATGTCTAGACCACTTCTGATGCTCTGCAAATCATACCATTTCTGATGCTTTGCAAATCATACAGATTTGTCTTCCTCTCTGTGCTGCATGCCTGTGTGGCTGTGTGTGTCCCCAAAATTATGCGAACTTTGAATGTTTAAATGGCTGTTGTCTGACTTTTGCTTTTACAGGCAATGAGACCATGACAGCTCTGGCTGTGACGGCAGCCCAAAAAGCTCTTCAGATGGCGGAGGTTGATCCTGATGACGTGGACCTAGTCCTGATGTGTACTTCAACTCCAGAGGATCTTTTTGGTAGTGCTCCTCAGGTATAACTATATTAGATGATTCACAAACCAATTTGCAGTGGTCCTTCGAAATAATCATAATTGACAGGAGGATTAGTGTTGTTGGGGTCTAATTCTGTGGTAAGAGTGCTTGTGTTTTCCAAGAAGATTTGCATGTGAGATTAGAATTTGACATTACAGGTATAGAAATATTCCAAGAGAAATATAAGAGGCCTGTAATTTTTTTTTTTTAAAATTTGGAAAAGGTCAATCATTTTTGTTTGTCGATAATAGGATATATCCTATGGTCTGCAATCACAATACAACAATTCTGTTAATATACCCACATTTGAATCTTGAGTTTGGCTTGGTTAATTAGTGAACAAGCTCGAATGAACTTATCCACTCTTGTGCGAGCTGCTCACCAGTGGCTTGGTCTGTAGAATGGCACAGCACTATTTTTTCTAATTTTAAATTACCCATAACTGATTGTACAAAACAAAATCTTCAGCAATTGTACGTATACACAGAGTACATGTAGAAGAACATGGCTGTACATCTATTCTTGTTCATATACTTATTGTCAAACCAATAGGTGTTTAAAAATTGCTTGACAAGGACATTCAGAAAACCTTATTCTTTGACCCATTATTCAAATGCCAAGGTATGCTTTTTATTAGTTTCCACCTATCAGATAAAACTGGGTAGCCGTGTATGCATTGTAGGGCAATCACGGTGATTGCTGCTTTGACACCAAACTTACCTATGCTTTTGCACTTTAGAACCCGTGAAGGCATAGTGCAGACACTAACTTCGCTGTGTTATATTTTTTTGTTATTATTGTAGTATAGCGTTTTTGCCATGTATAAGGGCAGTCAAATTATTATTCAAAACTTCGGCAACTAAGCAGATGGTCAGAGATTGACGCCTTGCCTACTTGGGCTTCGCTAGCACTTAGTTATCTATGTCAGCCGAATTCTATTTTAAATATAATTTCCTGATTGTTTTGTTGATCAGTATGACGAACTCTTTTCAGAGTCTTTATGTGCGCTTTACTTATGTATTTATCTCACATTTCAGGTTCAAAAGGCGCTTGGCTGTAAAAATAATCCATTGGCTTATGATATTACGGCTGCTTGTAGTGGGTTTTTGTTGGGTCTAGTTTCAGCTGCCTGTTATATTAGGGGTAACCTTTCTTTGCTTTGCTGTATGGGTTCTAAATTATTGTGCATCATTTATCGAACTGACCGGTCTGAAATTGTAAATTGCAGGAGGTGGCTTTAGTAATGTTCTTGTGATAGGGGCTGATGCTCTTACACGTTATGTTAATTGGACTGACAGAGGGACCTGTATTCTCTTTGGGGATGCTGCTGGTGCAGTACTTGTACAGGTAATGGCCCTATTTGTTTTCTAAAATTTGCGGCTTTGTTTGTTTTGGCATGCATATGTCATCCATCAAAATATTGTATTCATTTTCTGTCGATTGGCTGGACATAAGTGTGGGAAATTTGTTTTCTAAGTAAAACATTTTCCAACATTTGGGGCAAAACTGCTTTATCTTAGAAAAATTCGAAGGTGTTTTCCAAACTGATCCTCATGTCCGCTGGACCCTTGGGGAGTTATAACTTATAGCGTGATACGGCTTCCTATGTATGCAATATCTTTGGAATATTTAGCAGCCACCGCCACCACCGATCCTTGCAGATTTATATGCAGACCATCCCAATTTAGGGTTCCGCTTTATGTTGCATGGAATTGGGTACAGTTGTCGGGTGCGGTTACATAGCTTTGTGTTGGATTCATGGAATTCCCTTACTAGTCCAAGTAGACACGGGAATATGTTCACATTTGTTTGGGAAAATAGCCTGACACTGGTATTTAGAAGACTCCATGCAACATTGATCCTGCTTGTAGGTGACAGGTTTTGTTGTTGCTTTATATCTTGGAGAGTTCGTGGAGTAGGTGGTACGTGAAAGGTCTTGGGGTATTTTAGATGGAAAGGCTGTGAGATTTGGCTTGTTCTTTTGTGGAATTAGTTCCTGAGTATTAAGGAACTTGTTGCCAGGGATCCTTGGACAGTAATGATATGTGGGTTATAATTACTCAACTGCCTGCAAATAGGGTCGAAATTGGTTATGGGCCTATGGCTTCATTTGAGTTGCGCTGTAGAACTGTAACGTGCTGTAAGAACTATGGAGTCTATTAAATAATATCCGGAATTATAACTTGGTCACTTTGCAAAGAGAACAAGTGAAAAAAAAAAAAAATGTCAACAATCTTAAATTCTTGAAGGCATATAACTCTTCAGAGCACAAAGATTGACATGCATATATCTCGTAATTCTGTACGGACAAAGATTTCAAGACCGGTGAGAAAGATTCTGACTAATGGAGAGTCGGAGACAATTCTAGACGTACTAAATCTCTATGGAGGAGAGATGCCATATTTGACATGTAAAGCCGATGTCCTGAAAATTGGAATAATAAATATCTGTACGTTATAACACCTTTCAACCCCAAATCTCCACCTCTCCAGTCCTAGTATCTGCCACTGATAACTAATCTCTTCATTTCTTAACCAGTTTTAGCCATCACTTCTCCTTCTCCCAGCAAATATTATCTATTGTTACTTGCATGTATAGTCATCTGCTTCCATTCTGCAAATTTTTGGTACTTGTGGTAAAATCCACGGTTGTAGCGGTATTGATATTATAGTTATTCTGCAGGCCTGCAACAGTGAAGAGGATGGTTTATTTGGATTTGACATGCATAGTGATGGTGACGGCCAAAAGTTTGTGTTATCATCTTCTTTAGAACCAAACTTTGCTTCAAGTGGAGTGAAGATTGAGTGGTAAATTAAACTTTGCTTCTCCCCAATGCAGGAACTTGAACGCCCCACTTTGTGAAAATGAAGTGGATCATGCTTTGGGTTCTAATGGTTCAGTGTTAGGCTTCCCGCCTGGACCTTCCTCATTTTCCTGCATTGAGATGAAAGGTAACGAGGTATTTCGCTTTGCTGTTCGATGTGTGCCTCAAGCAATAGAATCTGCCCTCGAAAAGGCTGGTCTCACTGGGTCTGACATTGATTGGTTACTACTCCACCAGGTATATGACACAAAGTCTGCTAGTATAAGGATATTGAACCTGTAGATTTTCACCCACTTCGTGTAAAACTAGTTTATTGCGGGATATGACTAGCTGATTGATGGATTTTGTAACTCCTCTGTCCCGTTTCCTGCCATTATATTTCTTGTTATGGTGGCTACCACTAATACTCTCACGGGTATTACAAATCTAGTCTATGAGAATTGAACAGCAGGAAATTACTGTTGGATTGTCAGATTGCCCGAATTTCTGAAAATTTGCCTGAGATGGTCTGTTAAATGAACTTGACAAAGATGCTGTGGGGGGCTAGGGCATGTTTTCATAACATAAAATGATTACTTTCCGCTGATTGTTTAGTTTCTTTCTTCCTGGTGATGGTAAAGAGAGTTCGAAAATACATCTGCCTCCATTTATGTACATGGTGTACGATTCCATCCCAAGTGCATTGGATTCTTGTTTCCATTTTTTTTTTTTTTGCTACTTCCAACTTTCCACGAGGCGTTTACTTCAATCTTCATTGATTGTCACACGAAATGTAGGTATCTGAGCATATATGCAGCTATCGTTTTTCCTTGTCTCAGAGAAAAATGAGCATAGCACTTTCCATGTGTTTGGTAGAAGAGTACTGCAGAACGATGAAAAAAATTAGAAGAGTACTGCACCATGAATACATTCTTGTTCGTAGATGCGCCCAATGAATTCTCATGCGCACTTTAGATCTTGCTATTGTTTGTTAAGAATTGGTTTTATGCAGGCAAACCAGAGGATCCTCGATGCAGTTGCAACACGACTAGAGGTCCCACCAGAACGAGTCATATCTAATTTGGCGAATTACGGTAACACAAGTGCTGCATCCATTCCATTGGCACTGGACGAAGCTGTACGAGGTGGGAAGGTAAAACCGGGCGACACCATTGCAACTGCAGGTTTCGGTGCTGGTCTTACTTGGGGATCCGCAATTGTTAGATGGGGATGAAACCCTTCCTTCTCTACTCACTACAGAAGACAAAATTAGAGTCGCTTGTATAAGCTGCAGCCGACGTCTACCGTTTCTGAATGTCGTTCAGTTATTTCCGAGGCTGTAAAACACAATCTTCTTCAGCTTTCTTTTGCTCGTTCAGGTTTTGTCACCTTTAAACTTTTCGAACCATCAATAAAGTTCATTCTTTCTCCCAGCAGTACTTGATCATACTTCATGTTTTACATTTCTTTAGCAGATGAGTATGCAGAAAATAAGGCCAACTCAGTCCCCAGAAGAGAAAGACAGGGGTGCAATACAACCCGGGCCGTATATCTTGAACCATCAATAATTCAGATTGTGTCCTACACCCTTGTAGTGCATCCCTGTACTAAAGGAACCCCACCCGGTTCCAAGAAACAGGACACGTAAAAAATACTGCCCAAAATTGCATGAATCATTATTGTCTCAATGAATACAAGACATCTAGTGGTTTTAACACCATCTGGGGTGAAACAAATAGGTGAATAATTGCATAACCAAAACACTTACAGCCAGCACATGTAGATTTACAACAAGAAGAAAGAAACACAAGACTATATTGGTTTTTTAGTGTACTGAAACTTCTTGAAGTCTAGATTTGATCCTTTCCAAAGTACCTTCAACTGCAATATCAAATGCATCTTTCTTACTCCTCAACCCCAACGAGCTCCCATGCTTCCTGTACATAACCCTCGGTATCAACTCGATCACTTTCTCTCTCATCCTCCTAACCTCACCCCTCGGAATCCCCATCAACACATCCAAAATCCTCAGCCCTTTGAACACCACATCCTCCTTCGGTATGAACACCGAGAACTCCCCGTACTGCCCCTCCGGCAAGTGCCACCTGTACTGCTTCTTCGCCGACTGCTCCTCGAAGAACACCGGTATGCACCCGGCCAGAATCCCGTCGAACGTGGACCGCCTGGTCGGCGTGTCCCCCGGGGGCTGCAAGCAGAAAGTGGCCTGCAGCATCGGCCTCATGAACCTAATGGGATCGTGCTCGCAAATCCCGTTGGAACAGTCCACAAACTCGCACAACGTTGAGTACGAACCCCCATCGCTGTTAACGACATCGCCACCGCCAACGCCAGTGCCGTTATCGCACTCCATCCGAATGCTCCGCCGTATGTTGGGGGAGGCAGAGACCCCGCCTCCCCCGGCGAACAGCATCAGCGTGGTCCGTCTCGACCGGCGGACCCGTCCCACCCACGACTCCAGCAAAGCGGTGTTCGGCGGGTGGAACGACGTCGGGTAGGGAATGGCGACCTCCTGCCACGGGTAGGCTCTAGATTCGAACGTCAAAACGGTGACGTTGTAGAACTCGGGCAGTTCGAGGAGGGAGGTGCCCCACACGGGGGGGTCGTTTGTCAAGGGCTGGGACAGGTCCCAGGCGGGGCGGGAGGCGACGAAGAAGTGGTCGTGGCCGCGGTTGCGCTCCCAGATTTCAGGGGAATCCCGATGCTTGAGGAATCGGAAGAGGTTGAGGCCGTGTTGGGAGCTGGAGTTGTAGTGGTTGGGATCGTAGAGGTAGCGGAGGGAGTCGAGGCCGGCGTAGTAAGGGAGGAAGACGGCGTCGGCGCGGCGGGGGTCGGGGGTGAGGCAGGGGTAGTCGAGCATGCGGCGGTGGAAGATGAGCTCGAGCATGAAGGGGTCGGTGCGGAACCAGGAGCGGGTCTGGTTGTGGGTCTTGTGGCCGAGGCCGTGGTTGGGGAGGTAGGGGCAGAAGTCGTCGGAGAGAGGGTAGTGGGAGCAGTTGGAGAGGAGGTTGAGATTGAATTGTGGGGGGAGGTCGCGGATGTGGATCCGGCGGCCGGCGCATTCGGGATCGGAATATTGCTGGGAGTTTACGAGGGCGAAGAAGAAGACGAAGGAGAGAGTGAGGATGATGGATTTGATGGCCATTTGGGGAAGGGGGGAGAGAGAGGAAGGGGGGAGGAGTGAGAGAGGGGAGGAGGGGGTTGGTGGTTTGATTTGTTTCATTTCATTTCATTATTATTACAGTGGTGGATTTTGGATTTTTCTGGAGATGGGGGCAATCCGTGTGCTGTGTCGTGGCAGCATATGTTTGTTCAGTAGTACTGCTGATTCTACATTTCTACTGAACAAACAGTGGCGTTTTATGGGGAGAGATTTGGAAAGAGAGGAGGAAAATGGGGTTGAATAGTTCAGAGTAATTTACGTTGTAGGAGAGAGAGAGAGAGAGAGAGAGAGAGAGAGAGAGAGACGCAACGGTTAAAAGTTTTCGTGGGTATGGTGGTCGATGTCGGTGCGGTGAAGATCTTCTTCAGGGTCATGACTGCCCCACCCAATGCGGCCGTGATTTGCAACTTTAGGCGGTTCAATTGCACTTTCATTGGTGTAGTTTAATATCTCGTGGAATAAAAATGTCTGAAAATAATGAAAGCTGAATGTCAACCACTTTAATTTTGTTAATAATTAAACTAAGTTCATGGAAAAAATTAAACTAAGGCTCCGTTCCGGAACGAGTTTTAAGTATTTATTTTTTAAGAAAGCAATTTTTAGCTCAAAAATAATGAGTTTAATGAAATCTAAAAATATGCAATATGGATCTTATTTGAAAGATCTCGATGAGATCTTTTATAAGTTACAAAAAAAAATCAAAAATTTATTTTTCATTTACATTATTTTTGAGTTTGAAAATGTGAAATAAATACTTATTTTTTAAAAAGGTGTTCTGGAACGGGCTCTAAGTTTATTGAATTATTTTCGGACATTTTTATTTCACGAGATCTTAAACTACACCAATGAAACTGCAACTGAACCGCCTAAAGTTGCAAATCACCGCCGCATTGGGTGGGGCAGTCATGAAATGGTAAATTGTATGTTCATAAGTTTGTAGAATGGTCGTAGGCGGTTCAGTTGTGGCTTCTGTTCATGAAGCGTATTTTGATGAAATGGTAAATTTTCAATGAACTTAGTTTAATTTTTCATAAATATAAAATTTTCTTATAACCATTCTACAAACTTATGCATTATATGTGGTGAAGTTGAGATGACTACAAAAATTATTGGTAATGATACCAACTTAAAAAAATAAATTATTTGGTCACCTTTACTACTGCAACTTTTAAGATCCTTCTTCACCTTTACTAAAATGAAATTATTTGACATGTGTACGCAAAAATCTTTGGCAACCATATTATGGGGAGCCATCCCTTTCTTTTTATCTTTGTTCTTGTTTAGGTAGCCATTAATTGTTTAGAGTAGGCAAAAACATCATTTATTAGGATCAAGATCCTCTCCCCCGTCCCTATAAATTTTAAGGCTGTATTTGAATGACAAATACATAGTATCTTATTGATGAATGAGAATGTGATTCCGGAATTCTGACATTTTTATATTAGGCTAGAGTTTGAATAATTATATGATTCATTATCTCCCAATCAAGAGTAAGTATTTTCATGAATAAAGAAAGAATCTGATCTATTCACAGTCTCGTAGTAATGTGAGATTAAGGGTTCCTAAGAATTAGGATGTGACGGGAGTTCACCTAATTCCCACGTTACACCACATCCTTTCTTTAATCAATCTTGCTAGCACCACATATACTTACTCACCTAAATACACACTCACACTCACACTTACATGAGTGGTGGGTTCCACACACAGGAGAAAGCTTGGCACGGCCTTACAGTGATCTAATAAATAGCCGCTAAAACCAGTAGGTTCATTGATATCACCTCACTTTCTGGGTAACCAACAGGTTATAGGCCCACGTACCCATACCTGATTGCACACACTTCTTCTTTAAACACACACAGGCCTGGGAATGTACTCCGGCTTGGGAATCGGATTTTTTCATTAAGAATTATGCATTTTTTTTAGGTAAAAAATTTTGCATGCTTGATAGCTGATTAAAAATACCTTTACGGGCCTCCATCTTGTCAAATTTGTAAGAGCATATCCAATGGAAGATGTCAAATCCTACGTGGACATGGTAACGGTAACATTTGACACCAAAATTCAATCCAACCCAACAGCTTTCTTTGATGCTAATTCTTACGTGGATTTGAAGAGAATGATAAAGTTGTCAAAGTTGACAACAACCCTCCTCCATGCCAAATTTCAAAAAATGACCGTTTGGATTGATATAAGGATTGACATTAGGGTTGGAGAGGGATAACTTGATGTCAAATAAAAAGAATTTGGCATAAGGGTTGGAAAGGAAGGCTTTGATGTCAATTGGAGATGTCAAAATGCCACGTCAGCCTTCAAAAAATGTTTGACATCTCTAATATGAAGCCATGGGTTGGAGATGCTCTAAGTTTCTAATGATATCTCTATAACCAATGATGCTAATTCTGTTACTTAGAGCCCTCGTGTTTTAGTAGGTAGGCCATGGGTTCGACTCTTCAACCTGCGTGAAGGTTTTGTCCCGAATTTGATATCTTATATACAAATTAATTACTTAGTAGAAGATAAAATTTGTTAACTAATTTCTAAAAATATAATGAATTAAATTTAGTCCCCTCAATACTCAAGTAAATTTATCTTTTTGTAAAATTTTTTTTGGGGGTAAAGTAATTGTTGTCTAATTCCTTCTTATTAACATCCTAAATTGAACGTATGTGAGTACGCCGACACGCACCTATATAGACGCGTAAAAATCAACCATAAAGTTCAATAAATTGTACGCTCTGTGAAAGGAAAGAGTAAAAATGGAAATAACCATGAATAATACTTAAACATGCCACTACTAAGATTGCATCTTGAGCGAGGCCTGGAACAATACATGAAAAGAAAATGTAAAACTGTCCATGAAATAACACTAGACGGTCCACTACGAGAATTACGATTCATGCTACATTAATGGGCTCGATATGGGCCACATAAGCCTCACAGCAGCCTGCTGTGCCTTGGGCTTCACTCACAAGACTCCGCCTTTATAACTGACTTCCCGTTTAAAACCTTCCATTTCCCTCTCTCTCTCTCTCTCTCTCTCTCTCTCTCTCTCCCGTCTAACGAAGAGACCTATCAAGAAACCCAAGAACAACCCGTCCCCCTGTCCCTGACTCACAAATCTTCCCAAGATGTTGAAAGCAGTGTGTAAGTATATCATGAACACAAGCACTAGTTTTATTTGCGTTTTTAACAGGCGTAGCGGCATAATTCAACCTAACTGCTTTCATCTTTTACTTCGCAGCCCTCTTCGGCCGCAAGAAGACCATCCGCCCGTTCAAGAACTTCTACGCCGAGTGGATCGAGACCCTCAGGACCACCCTCCTCCCCGTCCTCCGCCAATCCATGTCCTCCAACTCCCCCCACCACCTCCTCCCCACCCACGTTGACACCGTCCACACCCACTTCCAGTCCTACTACGCCGCCCTCGACCTCGCCGCCTCCTCCCACAACGACGTCGCCCAGCTCCTCTACCCCGACCACCGCAACCCCCTCGAGTCACCCTTCCTCTGGCTGGGCGACCTCCACCCCTACCTCTTCACCAACCTCCTCCGCTCCTTCCTCAACGACGACAACGACGATTTTGACCTCAAAGAAAGCGGAGAGAGATTGGATCTTGGTTTGTCTGGGAGGGATTGGAACGTGGTGACGGCGTGGGGGAGTCCGTCCACGGGGTTAACGAGCCGGGTCGAGCAGATTGAGTGCGGGTTGAGGCTGATGGTGCCCGCAATCTCGGCCCGGTTTCGGGACGCGCAGAAAGGGTTTGTGGAGAGGGTTGGGGCGGAGTGGGGGAGGAGCGAGAGGGAGGAGGGGGCCAAGGGTTGGATCGAGGAGGCCTTGGAGGCAGAGATGGATGAGATGACGGGGGTTTTCTTGGACGCCAACAGGTTGAGGAGGAGCGTCCTGTCGGATATCATGGGTGCCACCAGTGTTTACCAGGCCGCTCTGTTCCTTGAAGGGTTGGCTCAGTTCGTCGTGGGGCTTCGGGATCATGAGTTGTTAGGGCAGTTCGAGCGGTGCAAAATGGTTATCAACTCGTGAATTCAACTGGGTTTCGGATTTTCTTGCGTAGTTTGGAAAAGGAACAGAGGAGCTTGTAAGGTGCTTAAGCTACTTCTCATTTCTGTGCTGCGTATTTTGTGTATCAAGATCATTATTTTAGGCTCATTTATTTTTCTTTTGAAATCATTTTATTGGCAGGCAGGGTGGTGTTGCCTTGTTCATCGCGGTCCATTTGTATTGTTTTAGAGTATTTTGTCAGTTTTGAGTAGATGCAGGAATTTCTCTATTTTCGTTGTTGTAATAGGTACCGGCATGTGTCAAGGAACGATGAAGTAGAGTTCCTTCTGTTTGTGCTCTCAATCAGGATACATATATATCTATGAACATATGATTTAGTTTTCGATTTCAAGCACTCGTTTAGATGAGAAGCTATAAAACTAATGGGCACGGTTGTTCTAATGTTTTGGAAATTCCACAAGCGTCTTGAAGAGTAGATGGTCTTCCTTTAGGACTTTAGTTGCTCTGTCAAAAAGCGGTTTAAGAAATCAAATAAACCTGTCAAAATATAAGTTACCTTATGATAACTATTACAGTTAGAAACAAGTTGGAAAGTATTTGGTAAAAGCCAAATTGATCTTTCATTCAAGAAAGGGTCATACGTATGAAAGATGAGATGTGTAAACTACACTTAAAGCACTAGGCCTTTCTCGTTCTTTTGGTCTTGTTGAGTGTAGAAATTAATGATAACGCTTAAGTGAATACTGAAAGATATCAGAACGAAGTAGAGATGCAAGCGTAGCCCTTTAGGATAGTATAGGGTGGGTTTGCCATCCATAAGTCCTACAGCAGTACATAAAATGTCACTGAAAACTTAGTTCTACCCATCTCAGGGATTGACTTCTTGGCTTCTGATCAGTTCCGTCTTGAAACACATAAGACAAATGATGCAAGAAAGCCAACCTAGTTTGAGTCTAAAGACTCCTCTGATAACGAGGGAGTTCTTTAGCAAATAGGTTACGTCCAATGACATTTGCGCTCCCTTGATCTGTTCTACCGGCAACTGCAACCTCCAGCATTGTCAGGGGCGGACCCACCATATGGCACGTGGGGTCACGTGCCCCCACGCCCTTTATAAATTTTTTTTTTTTTTTTTTACGGTTTTGTATATATATTATTTATGTTGAATGTATGTAAGTACTTGTTGGTTGGTGCACTGGTAGAGTTCTCTTCTTTTTAAGCAAGAGGTGGTGGATTCAAGACTTCCCCCATGCTCTCTTGCAGGTATTTTTTGCTTTTTTGTGTATTTTTTTCCCAAAAGGCAAATAGAAAAAGCCAAAAAGGTAGTGTGTGTGTGTGTTTTTTTTTTCCCAAAAGGTTGAAAATAGTAGTGTATAACTTATTTTTTATATTATTCGTGGGTTCGAATCTACCCCCACATTGCATTTGTATACTTTTTGCCCCAAAACTATAATAGTAGAGTTAGTAATAGAAAAATAGATAATGAATATGTGATAATGTTGTTTTAATGCATTTAGTCAAGGTGCGCAAATTTGCCCGAGTAGCTAATTATTAAAATACATATATACTTTAAAATTGTTAATTTATTATGGATGCTAACATTATTTTGGAGTAAATGTGCTTAACTGTAACTCGTATATTACAGTTACAAAAAAAATTGGTGCCCCCATTATGTCAAATTCCTGGGTCCGTCACTGAGCATTGTTGATTCATTGGGATCGTTGCAGATTCCAAGTTTAGCAAGGAATGAAACTGTTGTACCCTTGTCCAATCCCTCGCTTTCAATCCAAATGTGACCCCCCATTAGATTTATAAACCTGACTCTATCGTTTCAAAAATGCCACGAAAACAAGAGTCAAACTTTTGGAGTTCAAGATGCAAAAAATATGAAATTCGGTTTTACTTTTGTAGTGTCTTTCTTTCTGTAGTTCATTGCCAAACATCATACCACATTAAACAAGTCCAAAGGTCAGCCTTGCAATCTCCAAGCAAAATGCTTGAGTTTGCACTATAAATGGTTGCACTTCAAGAAAGACCAATTTACATTGCCATATCCTCCCTTGAAAAGACACTTGAAATTTAGCCAGTGAAAGAGAAGAGAGAACTCAATCTGCACTCTTAAGAAGAAGTAGCCATCACTTGACACAGGATAAAACTCAGGAGCTCGCCAGACGTCTCTCAAAGACTCTGGTTTTGCAATCAACGCCACAACTGAGACATAACCCTTCTTTGCGAACTTCACAGCATTTCCCACGATATTTATGATTGTTTGTATCACTCGTTTCTCATCACCCATAGCATATACATGTAAATCCAGGGCCAAAATAATTGTCAAGGATAACTTCTTTACAGATGCAATAGGCTTTATCAAATTGATGGCCTATAAAAACAAAACAAAAGCCAACAATATTTAGCAGTGTCATAGGTATTCAGGTTAACCTGTCAGTTCTTGCTAAATGACACATAATTGCAAAGTAACTAGGGGAAGTACCTGTCTGAAAACTTCATGAAGATTGAACACCCCAGCATCTAATTTTAGGCTACCATCTTCAAGCCTAGAAAGATCTAACACATCATTAATAAGGGTTGCAAGCAGGTTGCTACTCTTGAGTATAGTCTCTATCATAACCCTTTGATCTGGAGTTAGTTCTGTTTCCAAAAGAAGTGAAGATTATGAGATTATGAGAAGTGAAGATTAATAGTTTTCAAAATCAGAAGGCAATGAAAAGGCAACCAATGGCAAGGATAAAGGTAATAGGAACCTGGTCGGCAACAACTTCCACAAGTTCCAACTCATGGTCGCGCCATTTTCTGATTCCGTCGATAGGGAGAATCAAAACCATCACAGCATAGCTTTTTGCAGAGAGTTCTTCAGGCCAATCATTAATTTGAAAATTTCAAAGATGCAAAAGAGGGACCCCAACGGCAACCACTTCCGGTGGTACAAATCTTCCACAGGAGGTCTAATCCTTGCCAATGGACACGAATGTGGAATACGTATTGCTTCAGCACTATTAAAAACTTCATTGACTATGGGAATATTGATTGGTACAGAAGATCCGACAGGTATTATATTGCTTAGTGCATGAGATAGTTGAAGAGTTAACCCTGTTCGTGATGGCATCCACAATGCACATTCTTCCAGGTCTAAAGTCCTACCCAACTCCACAAGAGTAGTTTTTAGTATAGTGTGTCTGTCGAGTGTGCTTCTAATTTCATGGGTAAGCATTCTCACATGCCTTCCAGTTTCTTCTTGAGACATAATAAGGCCCATCTCCCTGTCCAGCTCTTCAGCCTTGTTCTTCAAAAATAGTTCCAGTGTTTTCACACTCAGAAGATCAGGAATAATATGCACAAGCATTAGAGCTGTTGCACATGACACAACAGCTGTAGCAAGTTTTGTTGGAGTCATCACAACAGCAACAGTTTTCGAGTGCATAGAGAATGTCCACAGATTTATGAAGTGGGGTCGCTCCACAAAGAACAATAAAAGCACCAAACTGCATCAGGACCCATCTATATGGGGAGAACGCTGATTTTTGAACAAAATAAATGAGCTCCAAGGGAATTGAGAAGTACGCAACGGCAATAAAGAAGTCCGATATATACTGATATTTCACCAGAAGCTCATCAGCAGGCCATTGAGTCTTAATGCAGTCACATGACTCCATTTCCAGCAGTAGGCCATCAAAGATCTGAGAAACATGAGAATGTTCCAGCATCCCAGCCTAATGCAGATAAGTAGATGTGAAAACTCTTGCTAAAAGAGGTGGCTTCATGGTTGAAAGAATAATGGAAGCACAACTTGAATTTTTGAAGAATCATTCCAGCAGATTAACAGAGTCTGTGTTTATAGTAAATGAAAATGTAAGAGCATTTCCAACCTTGACCCATTTTAAGACCCAAATTTAAAATTTGGGCAAAACTCACAAAAAACCCTCTCCAATTTTTGACCCAAACCTTTACCCATTTTGGGTTTTACCCATTTCTTTCTCCAAATTTGAGACAACTCAAATCTCTTCTCATTTTTTTCTCCAATATTCCAATGACTCTTTTCTCTTTTCAACAGCTCATTCCATGCTATTTTGAGAGCATGGCATCGGCTTTCCCAATCTTGGATACCTGCATATCTCTCTCTCTCATGGCTGTCACTGCCAGAATGAGTTCCTATAGATGGATAAGAAATGAGGATATATGAATCAGAGTTCTGTGGGTGGTCGTAAGTGGTAAACTGTTTGGGTGGTTGGCGGTGGTTATGGAGGTGTGTCGATTTCTTCTTCTTTTTTTCATAGCAGTCAGTCATTCTTTATCCCAAATCAAATTTGCTCCCTTCTATTATTTACATTATTGCCATTGAATACTTAAAAAATAATATAGGGAAAATTTCAAAATGGCACATGAACTTTGTACCAAATGTTACAAAAACACCTGAACTTAAGTTTATTTTAATTAAACACCTGTACTAACAAAATCCCTAAATTTAGACACCTGAACTTAAGTTTATTTTAATTAAACACATGTACTAACAAAATCTCTAAATTTAGACCCCCGCCGTTATGCTCCGTCTCAAAAATTGCTGACATGGCATCTCCAACCCGTTTAAGTTGCCCCATTGCACATGTTTCCAACAGGGGACGATGCACCCAAACGAAATCCATCATTAGAAGTCTGCCGAGCAGAAAGAAGAACTGGGTTTGGGCAAAAAAACATGGTTTGGAGGGAAAATGACCTTAACCTAATTGATTTTCCTCCATTTCTCTCTTCAGAAGTCTGCCTATTGTTCCACCATCTCCCTCACTTCAACCCTAGACCTAAAGTCTGCCTATGGATTACGCTTGGGTGCATCGTCCCTTGTTAGAAACATGTGCAATGAGGCAACTTAACAAGTTGGAGATACCATATCGGCAATTTTTGGGACGGAGTATAACGACAGGGGTCTAAATTTAGGGATTTTGTTAGTACAAGTGTTTAATTGAAATAAACTAAAGTTCAGGTGTCTAAATTTAGGAATTTTGTTAGTATAGGTATTTAATTGAAATAAACTTAAGTTTATGTGTCTCTGTGACCTTTGGTGCAAAGTTCAGGTGTCATTTTGAAAATTTTTCAATAATATATTTGGGTAAAAGATCATTTTGCCATTAAAATTAGCCTGACCAAAAATGAGTTTTGATCAGGTTGGAGATGCTCTAATGTTTATATATTGGATTTTCAGAGAAAGAAACCAAATATCAATTATTTTACTGATATCTATCTAACCAAATGGTAAGTTGGTCTCTCTCTCTCTCAACAAATTTGGGATCCCAAGTTATACAAAGTTGTTAAGCTCTGCGAAGCAACAAGCAGAGATTCATGAGCCAACAAGATCGGTAGAATATGATATTATAGGATGACTTGCTAGTAGCCTAAGTTCCAGGCCAGGCCCATAGAGAGATCAAAGGAATCTTTATGGGCCAAACGTAGGTCATATCATAAGTTCACTAGCCTTTGAGAACTCTCTTTTTTTTGGTTTTTCTGGTAAACACCTTTGAGAATTCTCTAGATATACACCAGTTGCAATTGGATGCTAATATATTTGCCAAAAATATTCTCTTCGTTTCTCCTTTTTTTGTTTTTCCCTCACAAAATTCATGATTAAGGCATAGCTTTAATTTTTCAGTTACTATTTGGTATACCATTAGAAGGTAATTCTTGAGAGTTAGCGGGGGAAAAAAGGTAGGATATATACAGAATTAAAACTTGAATTTATGAGAGAATTGGTTTTGATTGATTATTTATTGTTTGATCAAGGAACGCAAATGGTTAACATTCAAGAAGGAAAGGAAAAAGAAAAAAAGAACAAGTAGAAAAGGTAAAAATTAATTGAACAAATAAGATTTTGTGTCCGGAAAACCGAAGGAAAAGGAAAAGGAAAAGGAAAAGGAATTACTTCTGCATATTATTTGGAGGGCTAACTCTACGACATATATATTCACTTGCTTTTTTACTTTTTAAATTTCACAAAGAAAATAAAATAATATAGGTATTTTATGTTTCTACAATTTTCTCATCTATTTTATATTTCAAGTAAGGTTTGCGACTGTAATTATCTTTATCTCAAAATGGTTAAGTATCGTATCATATCATTGTCTTGCTTGATTGACTTTACGTTGCTCCATTATTTATGTACATTTCGCCAAAAATTTAAGGTTAGAAAATACGGTAGTATCTTGATTGTTTTTTTGGCTTTTTATGGGAAAAAAAGGTAAATTCTTCAAAGGAAGAATAAGAAAGAAGATTGTATACACAATGAAAACTTGAATTTATGAGAGAATAAATAAAATAAAATTTCTAACCTCAAAAGGTTGATTTTGTAAACACTAGCTATCTTTAAATTTCTAATTTTGAGAAGTAATTCGATTTATACAATCTCAATTTGATGATGGAACTTATTTTTTCTCTATCTTTTGGAAGGTAATGTTATTTAAAATTTTATTATTTGAGGCATGCTCTTTATATATAAGTTTTACATAATTTCATCCACTAAAAGACAAAAAAAAAAAAAAAAAAATCATCAATGGGGTGTAAATCATTTCATAATTTTCATTTGGAAAAACCCACTTGGTCCAGTTAGGTAATACTCCTATATCCTCCAAATACCAAAACAATAGAACTATTGGGGTAACACTATTTGCTGTACAGCAAATGTACACCATATTTTGTGAGATTCATTTCCGGATTCTATACAAATGATTGGAATCGCTCTATTTGTTTAAAATACTTTTTTGATCTTTGTAATAAATCAGCTCGATCAATTCTACGTCCAATTTGCTGATAGAAAATTTAGCAAAGATTCGATCAAGTTCTTACCAATATCAAACTGAGCTGATTTTTTTACAGAGATCCTTAAAATAATGTTTTGAAAAATTGACCGGCTCTAATCATTTGTGTGATACCGCGACATGGATCTCACATAATGTGTATGGTGTGTTGTGTTAGGGGTGAGCAAAATACCCGATAACCTACGGGCCCGACCCGACCCCGACCCCAACCCGAAGGGTTTTGGGCGGCTCCGAACAAGTACTTCGGTTGGGTACAGGTAGGGCTGTAAGTGAGCCGAGCTACTCACGAGCCCGGCTCGGCTCGTTTACTAAACGAGCCGAGCTCAAGCTCGAGCATTCGGCTTGTTTAGTAAACGAGCCGAGTGGAGCTCGGTTCGTTCGACAAAAGCTCGGCTCGTTAAGGGAGGCTCGGCTCGATTAAGAGAGGCTTGTTTAGTAAATGGATAAGCTCGGCTCGTTAAGGGCTCGGTTAGTTAAGGCTCAAGCCGAGCTCGAGCTCGAGTTTTGGGCTCGTTAAGTAAACGAGCCGAGCTCGAGCTCGCCGAAGCTCGGCTCGGCTCGGCTCGTTTACACCCCTAGGTACAGGTAAGGGTCATTATTTATTCCGCATGCCCACGACCCGCCCGTCCCACTGGACTTTCACCCGGCCCAAGCCCGTCCAACGGGCGGGCTAGCCTAGCCCATATTTTTCAATGGGCGGGCTTGGGCTTAGATATTTTTGCTTGACCCGCTCGAAATATCCGCCTGACATCCCGCCCATTAGCCCGAAATCCCACAAAACCCCTTTTTTTTTTCTTTCGTTTGCCTTGTTTGGATCAAGATTTGGAAATTTTTTCTCAACGAAAAAAACACTCATTATTCCTACTTCCAATCATTATTCCATTATCCCCACCCCCTAATGAAATATACTGGAAATAGAGACTTAGAAATACGACATAGGAATTCGAGACTTGTTATCAATTGCTGAATTATTGTAAGAAAGTGATAGATAACGCAAACAAATAGCGAAATACCCATCATAATCACAGCTAATTGGGAAAAGTCACGTCGGCCGAAAAAGTCAATCACCACAACTATTGATGCGTCAGATGGGGAGTCGGAGACTATTCACAAGTGAACGAGCAATGCTAGGTTCAAAGCCGTCCGATGTATGTGATTCCACATGCAGCAAACAACTCTAACCACAGTTTTGTAAGTGAACACAGGCTGGGATTTGGAAGTCGGCAGAAGCAGACAGAGGACAGCAAGAAACAATCGTCCAAATGCATCTTAATCCAAAGACACCTTTCAGTTTTGGATGATGATGAATCCGATGATCTCGCTTTACCAAATACTGGCGTTCCACTTTTGTGAAAAAGGAACTTTTTAAAAAAAAAGGCAATTTCAAGATCAAAAATCATGTATTTACGCAAATAATTTTTCTACCAATATAGATCTTGTTTGATAGATCTCATTAAGATCTTTTGAACAGTGCAAAAAAAATTACAAAAATCTTTTTCATTTTTATTATATTTGAGTTTGAAATTACATTTGTTTGAAAAAAAATAATTTTTTGTAAAAGTGGAACACCAGCTCCATCCAGAGCGAGCCAAGCTTATCTCAATGATTAATGCTATGGAGCCCCCCAGCAGTTTGCAATGGAGCATTTTTTATCGCTGTGGATGACAGCTCAAAGTGGCTATCATCAATCAGTATCCAATTTAATATCAATCATATCCAATTAATCTTCCTTTCGTTAGAGAAAAAGAAAAGTCGGAGTAGGAGTAGGAGAAGTAATCAAACAAACGACAAAACAAAAGTGACTGAATAACCTTTTGGTCCTCTTAATCACAATCCCATCATCCAGATTCCAGCGCATATCAAAGTGAGTGAAGGTTTTAAAACAATGTGGAAATTGGATAAGAACCTAAACAGAAAAACAGCGTGGTGTATCAACCTAGAGAGAGAGAGAGAGAGAGAGAGAGAGAGAGAGAGAGAGAGAGAGAGAGAGAGAGAGAGAGAGAGATGAAGAGAGACACATGACTACATGAGTTATGCTGCATGCATTCAGGGTGGCTGAAGGCCATACAGGTTTTTCCCCCTGCGCAATATTATCTGGACACTTTCAACTTTTCACTCTCACGCAGAGAAATGAACAAGGTGAAAACAGAACTGAATGTGGAAGTCTAATGAAATGCGCCATCCCTATACGATAATTGCAGGACAAGCTTAAACCACCAAAAAGTCATTAGACGCCTGCGAAGGGGCTCTGGGGTTATCCCACACATAGTTTCCGCACAAGCACTTACACTTGCAATTTCCATAAACAAATAAATACTAAATAAAACTTACACTAGATACCATAGGACGTAGGAACCAATATAGACTAACGTCAGTTCTGGTTCCCTTAAAAATGTACGTCCCACTTGACATTATGTAATGTTGTCCTGAAGCTAAATATATTCTATTGGTATCCATATCATCTTCCTTACTTTTTATAAATCCCTTCAGAAATTTGCAGTCCAAACGCCCAACTAACATGAATTCCAGATTGATCCGATGATATACCAGCAATCACTTCAAAACTCGTTTCCAATCGTTTAATACCAGAGGCTGCGAGAATCTAGTATAATGTATGTATATGCATGTAAATTAGGGTATAATGTCTTATTTTCCAAAAGTTGATGATTGATGGGCAGATCAATCATTTGAATGGGACCATGGTAAAGTGAAAGTCTACTGAGTTTAAATAATCAATACCTGCAAGGGAATCCATCGTATAGTAGTACTATACATAAATATGATTTAGATTGGAACAAGGATTGATTACCAGAAGAAAGTGGCTCCATCACCTTTTGCTTGATTGGTGTATTCATTAGAAGAGTTAGAAGTTCAAAACTCTCTTAACACTGTTGTTCGACAATCATAAACCAACCACCCCTAAGTTAATCTAATAAGAAGTTTCTGCCATCTATAAATAGACACTTAAAGCCATACCATAACAAACAAACCAAAAACAGCCTAAACCAAAGATTAGCCAAAATGCGCTTGAAGTCTCTTCTTATTCTTCTTCCATTGGCCATGGCCATCGCCTTGGCTATAACCCCCTTTTCACAGGGGCTCAACCATAATCTCAACCACCCTTCTTCTTTAGTACCACCATCCACTGATTCCACTGTACTGAATTACCATGGTGGTCCGCTCCTGACCGGACCAAGCAGCATCAATATCTATCTGATCTGGTACGGAACCTTCTACAAAAAAGACAGAACACCCATCACCGATTTCTTTGCTTCCTTTGCCCCTCCCAGGGGAATCAATTCTACCGTTTTGACATGGTGGAATACGATTCTATCCTACAAGGACAAGTCCGGAAACCCAGTCTCTGGAACAGTCAAACTAACCAAACAGCTTGGTGATGTAAAATACTCACTTGGGAAGCATATCAAGCGCGCCCAAATACGCAACAGTGTAAAAAACAAGATAGACACTGGAAAATTACCTTATGACCCTCGTGGGATATATTTGGTTTTGACTTCTAAAGATGTGACTGTAGACCGATTCTGCATGGATTCATGCGGTTTTCATGGAGGAATCATGACATTGGCAAAGAGGAGAGTCGTCTATGCACATGTTGGAGACCCCCATGTGCAGTGCCCTGGGCTGTGTGCATGGCCATATGCGATTCCTGCTTATGGCCCGCCGGGCCAGGCCCTTGTGGCACCTAATGGGATCGGGTCTGATGGGATTATTATCAACGTCGCGACGATTCTTGCTGGAGCAGCCACGAACCCATTTAAGTCTGGTTACTTTCAAGGCGATGCCTTGGCACCGCTGGAGGCTGTCACGGCATGTCCAGGGATTTTTGGTGACGGCGCTTATCCAGGGTATCCGGGTGACTTGAAGGTGGATAAAATGAGCAAGGCAAGTTATAATGCTTATGGTGTCAACGGCCGGAAGTTCCTTCTTCCGGCTATGTGGGATCCACTGCATGTCAACTGCAAGGTTGTCGCATGAATTTCAACATCAGAATGTGTGTTGACGACAATGTACATAGGATAATATGCAGGGATGTCTAGAATCGGGGTTGTTGATGCAGAAATTTGTGAACACATCTCCTTTGTATATGGAAAAATCATTTTCCTTGTGGAAATACAAGTAAAATGTGTTTTTCCTTGATGTTTGGAGGTACATCTATTATTGGTAGTTGTAGACGGTCAAGTCTCCTACATTGTGGCTTCGTAGTGTTCAAGGAGTTCAAAAAATGCATCTCCATTGCGTATAGAAGTTGTTTACACGTGCAGCAATGAAGCATAGGTAAACCAAAGAAGCAGTTCTCAAGGATTTTATAAGAATAGTTTTCTATGGACCTCTTCCAAATAATTCCCTCCACTGCTTCTACATAAAAATGTGGGAGGCTATCTCAATATTAACCCAAATGAACAGCCATGTCATTAAAAAGATCCAAAAGACAAGCTAAGTAGAGAAAAGCCTCAAGAATAGTGTTTTCCCAGGACATTGGATCATTATTACCTACAGCACCAGATAGAGGAAAATGGTGCAGAAATGATACCTCATGAAAACTATTTGGGGGACTAGGGATCATCACAAACTCTGAAAGCATATCATGCTAGTTAGTCTGAGGGACCTATCATTTTCTCTGGAACTACAAGTTTGTCAAACACTTCAGCGCTCAGTACTCCAAGTTTTAGTGCAGCTTCCTGCAAGATTGAACCTCCGTCAGTACGAGCAAGAACACCGTTCGAAAATTTGACAAGGTTAATTCATTGGATTCCTAAATGCGAGTAATGGGGAAAAATTAAACTGCCAAAAGACATCCCAGTAGGATGTAAAAATGCTAGAGAGCCGTCACCTTCAAAGTGCTTCCCTCCTTGTGGGCTTTCTTGGCAACTGCTGCAGCATTGTCGTAACCAATTTTCTGGAATGAAGCAACATGAGATATTATCCAAAACCAAAATTTCCCCCCCACACACATGCACAGAGAGAGAGAGAGAGAGAGAGAGAGAGAGAGAGAGAGAGGCGCAGAAAAGGTTCAGCTTAAACATGTGAGAGATAACTTACAGGGTTTAAAGATGTGACGAGCATTAGCGACTGAAGTGAATTCCAGAAAAATAACGAGAAACAAGAAATAATTAATTTGTAGTTCGATTTAACAAACATTGGTCGAATAAGGAAAAAACTCCTTAGTGGCCTTCGCCGACATACCTCATGCAGTAATTTTGAAATCCTTTCCCTATTGGCTTGAGTTCCCCTTACACAATTCTTTTCGAAAGAAGCAGATGCATCCCCTATCAATCTCACTGACTGTAAGCAATGCATCATATAATAAGTAATGAAAAATGAATCCACAGGCATTTACAGGACTCTAAGAAAGTCCATGTGAACTACTATTGAGATAATATAACATTCTAGGCATCTCCACAATGCATGGACCATTGGGTAATGTGAGAAATGGACCAGGTTAGGTCAACTTTAATTACTGCCTTTTTTTCCCCCGAAAGAACAGTCAGATTTTGGGAACTTTTCCAAAACAAAAGTCGGTCCGCTGTAATCGTAGCATGCATTTACCACAAAGATTTAAAGCAATTCATGTTGTTACTTGGTACCAGTTCAGTTCTTCCTAAAGAGGCTCTTCAATTTCAGAATGTAAAGGCTGCACTCAAAGGATACTAGCAGAGGGAATCCAATCAGTACCCAAAAATGTACAGGTAATTACAGATAATTTTGGAAATATTGAAATGGCTATAAACCACAACTTTCAAAAGAATGGAAGATGTTGAAATTCATTTCCTTCTCTAATAAAGCACTTGAGCAAACTTCAAACAGTTAAAGCCTTGATACTATCAGTGAACTCTCCAACAGAAGTAATACCAGTCTAGAGCCAGCTGTGGCTAACTATCAGATGCAATAGGGTCATTGCGGCTACTAAATCGAACATTCTAAATTATGCCCTCTCCAAAAACAATCACAAGCATAAAATGCTAACAGAACTTACATGCAGAAGAGCGTTAGCAATCATAGGCTTGAAAACATTCAACTCAAAATGGCCATTTGATCCTCCCACCGTAACGGCAACATGGTTTCCCATGACCTAAGATGCACAAAATTAGTTGCTTGAGTGAAAAAACACAAAAAGAAATTGATAGCGATACGAACTAAAACAATGTCATAGAAGCATAAGTAAAAGTCACGACTACATGTTTTGGGGCAAGCATTATTGTATTTCCAAAAAGCATCCAAGGCATACTCCAGACATTTAAAATCTAAGTAAACAGGAATAAGACACTGAACCTTACCTGAGCACAAACCATAGTAAGGGCCTCGCACTGGGTAGGGTTCACTTTCCCCTGAAATAGAGTAAGAGCACACAAAATAAGTTTCCTTTTAATTTTTTTTTCTGATTCTCTGTGGACTGGCCAAAATCAGAAATGAGAGAGGATAAAGCTCTTACAGGCATAATACTGCTGCCAGGCTCATTTTCAGGAAGAATGAGTTCACCAAGGCCACAGCGCGGACCACTGGACCATGAAACAAATGTAAACACACAGAAGTCATCAGTGTAACAAACACTGTGTTAACAGACGACAATGCATACCTTCCTAACAACCGTATGTCATTTGCAATCTTCATCAGGGAAGCAGCAATTGTGTTCAAGGCTCCACTGGTTTCAACAAAAGCATCATGTGCAGCCTGGCATTACCAAAAATCATTAGAAGAGGCAAAACTGATTTGCCATTACGAGCTAATATATGAAAACCGCAACGAAATTCAGGGGACCCAAAGGATAACCAGTGCTTCAAATTTGTTTTCTGCTGTGACAAACGGCAAGTTTGTTTCTTCAGCTACTGCTGCAGCAATCTTTACATCAAACCTGAAAAGGTCACGATATTGAGAAATGGAGTCTGCAACACAAACCAAAACAATCATCATTATAGACTTCACTAAGACAACATGTGTAGTGAGATTTTGGAACTTTGGTGCTCATGACCAGGTGACAAACCATCTTCTCCTTCAAACAACTAGGACAAAGCTTCTTCTCTACCCTACTGATTCTTGGGAATGGTATCCATTCAGATAAAATTAAAAACTTAGCTTTCAGACAACTTAGCCTAGTTTCCTTCGCTAACACTTCACCGATTCTTCGTGGACAATTTCCTATCAAGAATTTGCACAATTATTGAGACCCTGAAAAGAAAAATGCAAATTCCCTCGTGCTATTTCTCACTCAAACCCCATGTTCTAAGTACTTTGGCCATTTTGTCAATGTATTCACTATATTCTCACAACACCATTCTGTATAACTTCAAGTCCAAGGATCCTATAAGTTAACACCAGTTCAACAATTAAGACAACTGGATATGTGAGTAGTTTTCAAATGAACTGCATCAAGAACAAATGATTCTAACCTTGAGTCTAGTTTGTGCATGCACATGGAACAAGTACATTGAAAAAACACTGGTCATAGAAAGCTTAAACTACAAGACTCAAGAGAAACAAGACCAACAGACTGAACACAGAATCCGAAGTCTCATCGAAGTAGGTGAAAGGTCTCAAGCACCAAATAAAGCAGGCGTATACCCTTTTTTGGTGTTCAATCCAGTCCCTACAGCAGTGCCGCCCTGCGCAAGCTGCTCATGCAACCTCTAACCTGTTAGATCTTTAGTAGAAGCAGAATAGAACCACCAGACATAAACAACCGCTAACTGCCTACCTGATACATGCGAGGAAGGGTGCACAGGACTCGGTCAATTCCATATTTCACCTGCAACCAGAGCTCATTCTGTCAGGAATCCCTTCACATGTAATGAAGGCTTTCGCCATTCTTTCGAGTGGGTCAAAATCAAAACCAAATCCGCTGTAAAGTAATAAACAACACTGGAAAAGTTTGGTAGCAAAATAAGCTTACTTGTGTGGTGTAGCCACTAAACTCTTGCCCCAAAGTCAAAGGTGTTGCATCTTGAGTGTGAGTACGCCCAATTTTTATGATGTCTTTGAACTCCACTGACTAGCAAAACCAAATAAGCTTGATATATAGGAGTCTTTGCAGATACAACTGAAGTATACGTGTATCATTACAAATGACAAAGATAGAAGCATGACAACCAAAACATAGCACGTAAAGACAAGGTCAGAACGCTTCACCAAATTACTATTAGATAGACAATAGTGCTTATGAATCAGGGTCAAAAAGGATCTAACCATAACTTGCATAATTGATAGGAGAAGGAACGCCAATTCAAAAGCCACCTTAGCTTTTGCAGGTAATGGGCTCGCACGCCCATGTGACACCACATCATCTCCCTACCCTCCCCTAGCAAGGATGTCCCGTGCAAGCCTCCTGAGGTGACGTCTAGACCAATGCAAATCCCCAGACAGCCTGTTAGGTACGGTTAGTACTCCCACCATCGGGTCAACGAACCTTCTAACGAAATGCACCATCTCCTCTGCTTACGCTGGTGCACTTGGTCTTTCCCCATCACCGCCCTGTGGATCTTCCACTTGAGTCTATTTCTCACATGATATGCATTTGATCTGTCTAAACCTGCCTAAGTGGCGAGCCTAGGTTAGTAGGGTGAGTATAGGGCATAGAAACAGCCTCTGAAATGGTACAAAAGTCATGAGGCACCACAAAAATCTCTTGACCATCATGTAAATCTCGGGCTCTGTTGACTTAGTTGATAGGCTTAGAGGATGCGTCTTGACCCAAGTATCACTAGATGGACTTGCATCTTTACAATAATTAGATAAGACTACACAAACTGTCATAGAGACACGTAAGTGCTCCATAGCACCTCAACACCACATAGCATGCCAACCAATATAGTCTCTTACTTGGAGACATGAGAGTTTGATGCCATAATAATAGCGGAGGCTACCTCCAGATGTTGAGCTAGCAAAGGAAGCCACCGGTCCACACAACCAGGTGAGTTCGCCTCCATGGCTTGACCCTCCTATATTTAGGAAATAACCTTTGCCTTGCACGCAACATAGTCATCTCCTTCCCACTAAACCTTATAACCTGATTCTCCAGCTACAAGCCTCCACTTTTCTGTCTCTCCCCCCAAGACCGAAAGAACCTCACTCAGTTCACCGACTCCACCCTGACTACCCAGTGCCAGTTCAGCCACCGTCATGCTTCCCTCAAGGCTCCCTCCGCAGTCCCATAGAGCCTCCATCGCCACATATCCTAAAGCCTACTTCAAGATATGATATTTACAATGGTGGATAAACCCATGGTAAGATGACTCTATGCCCAAGGTCGTACGAAATTGATGTAAAAAGACCAAACAAAAACTTTCAGGATCACCAAATTCAAGTTGACAAACAAACCCATGTTGAATTGGAGCTTGGTATAGATAGGGGCATTATGTAATGGGTAATAAGACAGTCACACAGATGGAAATTTGTAGGCCTGCAATTACACTCCCCATAATTTTTAAGGTTGCTAGTTGACTGCACCTTTTTTGCAAGTGTAACCTTTCTAGTTTCTTTTCTTGGGGGTCTCTATGAGGAACACAATTAAAGAAATTTGATTTCACCTGCATTCCTATACTGGATACTGATGACCAAAAAATGTGACTAGTTTCTTTACCATATCCTTCAGCAAAATAGATTTGTTCATGGGACTATCCCATGGTGTATGATGTTTGCAGATGATATTGTCCTCATAGATGAAACCGCTAGAGGTGTTGATACGAAATTAGAAATTTGGAGGGAAGCATTAGAGTCAAAGGGTTTTCGGATAAGTAGATGCAAAACTGAGTCTATGGTGTGCAAGTTTAGTGCTACCAGCAATGCGCATGAAAAAAAAGTGATGATCCAAGACCAGAAGATACCAAAGAGTGACCATTTTAGGTATTTAGACTCGATTATTAGTAAAGATGGAGAAATTGCCGATGATGTGGCCCATAGAATCCAAGTGAGGTGGCTCAAGTGGAGCAGCGCTACTGGTGTATTATGTGACAAGAGAGTACCCACAAAATTGAAGGGAAATTTTTTATAGAACTGCCATGAGACTAGCGATGCTTTATGGGACTAAATATAGGCCTATTAAGAAACAACAGGTGAGCAAGATGAGTGTAGTAGAAATGAGAATATTGAGGTGGATGTGCGGTAAGACGAGAAGAGATAGGATGAAAAATGAAACGGTTCGTGAGATGGTAGGTGTAGCACCTATAGAGGAGAAGTTGGGGGAAAATATGCTAAGGTGGTTTGGACATGTGTACTGTAGACCTGGAGATGCAGTAGTTAAGAAAGCGGGTAGGATAGCTTTGGGTTGCAACACTACGGGGAGGGGAAGACCTAAATTGACGTTAGATGCTGTTGTGCGCAAAGATATGAGCCTAATGGGTTTGAGTGAACAAATGGCCCTTGACAGAGCTCAATGCAGAAAAAGGATTCATGTAGCTGACCTCAATTGATTAGGACATAAGGCTCGGTTTGATTTGATTTGGTATGGGACTATCGCATGCCTTGCTATGCACTTCAGCTTTGAATTCTTTGGTACCTTTAACGTCATAACTGAATAATTATTTATTATTACCTTCTTAACTAAACTTCTTCACTGGCTACCCAAAACACAAAATTAACATTCGAGTATTTTTAATCACCTTCGGAAACAGAAACAATAATTAAAAATGTATTTGAGAAATCCTTCTGCAGGGAAATTACTGAGCTCTATTTTCATCTCACCACATACGCATACCATTTTCACAGTAAACAATCTTCCACAGGATGTTTCAATTTCTTTTTAAAAGTTATTGTTGCAGCATAGTAAGGAGCAGTAATTTTAGTGCATAAAAAAAGAAGATATACTGCATGTACCATATCATCAAAAAAAAACTTCCCTAAGCTAATAGACAAAACAGAGTTTCCAAAGAACAGAAAATAACTTCAACCTTGGAATGTAGTGAAGCCTGCAAATGTTTCATCTTCGGTATTAATCTCGAATTTATTTCCATTGCAGCAGCGATGTGCATCACCTGTAAAATTAAACCATCCACAAGAGAGCAGATCAATTTCTCCAGATGAAAAGTCAGTTATACAGTTTACAACACTCAGGAATTCTCACTGCTATGCTTTATTAGGCTTACCGTTGGGAATGTGTCATTAGAAGATTGTGATCTGTTTACGTGGTCATTTGGATGCACAAATTTTTCACCTCGCTGATGGCCAAGAATTTCAGCTGCTCTATTTGCAATAACCTGGAAGTACATTCATTGGAAATAGAGCAAATTGAAAAATTCTAGCACCAGTAATCAGTACTGGAGGAGATGAAAACGTTAACTTCATCTGAAAAAATATGGAAGTAACAGTAAACTCAGTAAAAATAAGGAAAAAAAAAAAAAAAAGATAAAGAAAGTTAACCCCTAAAAAAATTGTACATTACCTCATTGGCATTCATATTACTTTGGGTCCCACTACCAGTCTGCCAGACAACCAGTGGAAAATGGTCATTTAGCTTTCCTTCAGCCACCTCTTGAGCTGCTTGCATAATTGCTTTCCCTATGGATGGATCAAGACCATATTCCATGTTGACCTGCAGTTGGACACAATAAGTTCATCTGAGTCAATTTGGAAAGAGAATGTTCATATCCTACTGGCATCTCGATACAATAGATCAGAGCCAATTTAATTGTTGTAAATCTGAACACCTAGCAGCTAGCTTAGCATGATTTTTACAGGAACTAATAAGATCAGGAGGAGTACATAAAAGCAAATTTTGATGCAATAGAGTGGGAAAATATGTAAAAAACAGTAAGCAACCTTGGCAGCACATTTCTTAAGGATGCCAAAAGCACGAACAATTGGCTCAGGCATTCGTTCCCGGTCACCCCCAATCTCAAAATTCTGTAACGATCTTTGAGTTTGAGCCCCCCACAATCTGAAAAATTAAGGTAGGGTAGGAAAAACAAGCACTCAGTCCAAAATTTTGAAGTATCACCTGAGCTGGCACTTAGTTACCAAATACAAAGGCAGTGAGGCGACTACTTTTTAGTGAAAATATGAATTTCCAAATATTACGTGAACAAAAAACAGCTAAAAAAGTAAGCAATGCTTGCCAGTTGAAGGTAGTAAATGAGAAAGAAAGTAACCAACTTATCAGAAGGAACACTGATCGGTCCAAACGTGTCTCTTTCTTCCCTGAAAGAAGTCGAAAACGATCTCCAGCAAGCACTGAAGCGCAACAAGGACGTGGTAGAGAGGCGACGAGATGCAATGAAGATCGCCATGCCTTTTGATATCTCTCAATCCAGTCCTGCGACAACAAACACATCACGTAGGATTTCACGAAATTGGATAGATATAAGGATACATACAGATCAGGAGATAGATAGATTACCTGGTGAAGTGAGTGAAAAAGTGAGAAGAAGTGCGGTCGACGAGCTCCAACGGAGGGAGAGGTTTAGGTCAAATCAAAGATTTAGCCTAGTTTCAGTTGAGCTCCAACGGTGGATTGCCCATGCTTTTTGTTGGGGAAAATTATGTATTGGCTTTCGAATCTACCCCCGACTTTTTGCTTTATTTTTGAGTCTCTTCAAAAGAAAACTTTTCACTTCTCAAAGTTGTAATTTAACTATAAATTGATCTTTTGGGGGCTGAATCATACTGTATTTAGTTGTTTCAGACGAAAGTGATAGTATCAATTTAACTATCCTTTAAATCTGGAAGTCTCCTAATGTTTTTATTTTATTTTGGAAAAAATCAGGAAAGATTCCAAATAGTCGGGGGGGTTTTTTCGGGCTTTTTTTAAATTTCGGTTATAAGTTTTTATTTTTTCGATTCATGTCTTTAAGATAAATCAATAATTCACAAAAGTTTGCGTAGAATAACAAATGTGGAAAAACGCTGGACAAAGCTTAGAGCTTGAATCTCATTTTGTGCAGGGAATGAAAAGTTGCTAGGACATTCGAAAATATTAGTGGCAGGCATGTAAAATTCTTTTACAGAATATAAGAAAATCACAATTAAAGATATGAGTTTAATGGGTTTGTGTGAATAGGTGGCTCTTGACAGAGTTCAATGGAGGAAAATGATTCATATAGCCGGCCCCAAGTGATTGCGACGTAAGGCGCGGTTTGATTTGATTTGGTTTGGTAAGAAAATCACAACTAAAGAAGAGTAGTCACTAGTTAACATCGTTAATCATCACTTTGTGCTCCAACATGAATGTGATTAGGAGATTGGTGAGGGAAAAAATATTCAAGTACGAGTAATTAATCCTGTTCAAGAGAAGGAAAGAAAGTAATTGAATTTCTAATTCACTGTATTCAGCATGTTCAAATTCGGTTTTGCTATCTATCAAAATGCCACTATACTTTCTTTTCTTTTGTCTCTAGCTTAATTTTAATATGCTTCCCTTTTCTTTATGTTGCCAAAAAACCTGCAAGAATGCATGCTAAGATAATGGCCAAAATGTATTGAGAAATAACACTGCGCACAAAATATAGTTCGGATAGCAGAAATGCAAAAGAACTTGCTTCATTTGTGAAGACTTCCATATTCTCAGGAAACAAGAATCAAATACGAGACATAAGGGTACAAGAGAGGCAAGGTTACCCACAAAAATACTGTAACGGATGAGGAGGATGCGTGTGCTCAGGCGCTTGCTCAATCCGCAAGTACAGGGAATCAAAGAAGATTGACAAGCACATGTATCATATATGACATGTACACGAAGGTGAAGGGTAACGTGTTTAAGAACACGAGTTTGCTAATGGAGAGCATCCACTAGTCCAAGGCTGAGAAGGCTAAGGAAAAGACGTCCTCTGACCAATTTGAGGCCAAGCGTGCAAAGAATAAGGCTAGCAGGGAAAGGAAGTTTGCTAGGAGAGAGGAAAGGCTAGCTGGCCCAGGTAAGATACGTACAAATTGATGGATCTTTACTTTTCTTTTCTATGTAACCATGTATGATGATAAAGGGAAGCTCAAACAGGCAAACAGAAGCTTGTTTTGTTGACTTCCCCCCTGAATTCCAAAGTAGAACTGAATCGCCATTTTTTCAGGTCCCATGGGATTGAGTTTAAATTAGTTTGCTGTTCGTCCCATAAGATTTATGTTTAAGCTACCTATTTTGGGTACCTTATACATCTTAATTTATTGAGAAACACATTTGGCTCAAGCTTGTGTGCTTTCGATAGAAATAGCTGATTTCACAGTCGTTAGTTTATTTCATATTTTGTTACAATGGTGAATTAGCTTACACTTTTTACATCAGATTTTTGATTCTGCAATTGTATCTTCTTGTACTTCAAATTCCTATCCTATTCATTTGCATGTTTAGTCCGAATGCACTCCAGACTGGTTAGAAGTTGCAGGAGCTTTTTAACTTGATGTACTCGAGGTTTAAAAGATAGTGTTTGCGTTAAAAGATCATTCTTTCTTGATTATGATTGACATTTAATTGTTGCGCATTTTTCTGTCTGATGTGCACAGGGACCAGGAGATAAGGCACCTCAAGCTCCAGCTGCACCTACAGTTCAACCTGCTCAGTATAAGTATTCAGACGTTATGTTGGCTAATCAATGATGAGGTGGTTTGGAGTACAATTTTAACTTGGTTTTGTTTGGTTACAGGGCATCCAAGAAGTGATCGATATCTACAATGATGGATACTGAGGATTTAGAAGAACACATTGTATCTTGTGTTCTGGTTATTATCATAGTTCAGTGATTTTTGACCTATTATGTTTTTCATTTTGCCTCGTATATTTTGTCGAACAGTGCAATTTTCATGTTGAAGGAAGATTGTTAAGATACTATTTGATACTTCCCAGTTTGTTTTCATCTATGTTAAAGTCGGTTCCTTTCGTTTCCTCCTGCTAGTTGGGTTTGGTACGTATCAAATCTGCAACTTGTGCTGGCTACTGTCAGCATATAAATGAGACATCCTTGTTTGTATTTAGCTGAGATTAAATGCGGAAATTAGAATAGTAAAAATGTAGATAGACTCTTTTCCTTGTGATTGTACATGAATCTCACAGGACCACTTGAGCTGTGTTCCCAGATCTGAGTGTGTGAAGATCAACTACACATGGCGGTCTAATTTTGCTCAACCCATTAATATCTGCAGGCCCTGTGAGGTACAGATCGCAATTTGGGTTCGCTCTCCAGGTGCACATCTAATTTCTGGGTTTTGATGTACAACCTCGTTATCCAAGCTGGGACAGGGCAAAATCAGCCCGTATTGCCAAAGAATAAACAAAGTATAGTTTAGACGCCCTTAGAGCCTCCAGTCTTAACCCAAATTTTGGGTAAAAACTCATTTTGGGTCGGCTCCATTCCAATGGCATAATAATCATTTACTAAATATATTATTACTTTTAAGTATTCAATGGCAATAATGTAAATAAGAGAGGGCAACAAATTTGATTTGGGGTAAAGTTGCTGTGAAGAAAAAAGAGAACTTAGCCCACCTCCATAACCAACCATCCCCAACCTTTGGGGTTTTTCTCCCCCAATTCGACTTGTGCTCTGGCAACCACTAATCACCACAACCCTCCAGCAACCACCCACATTCTACCACTTACCACCACCTAAAGAATTCTGATCCATATATTCTCCTTTCTTTTCTTTTTTTTCCCCATATGTAGGAATTTGTTCCGGTGGCAGTGGCCATATGAATCCCCTAATCTCCGGCTCCGATTTCCATCTATAGGAACTCGTTCCATCTGTACGTCTCCCTCTCTCTCTTTAACTAGCCACTGAAAAAATGAGGAAAGGGTTTGGGTTGTCTCAAATTTGGGCGAAGAAATGGTAAAACCCAAAATGGGGAAGGATTTGGGCAGAAGATTGGAGGGAAATTTTAAAGGCTTTTACTCAAATTTTGAATTTGGAGAAGGGTTTGGGTTAAGACTGGAGATCTCTTAAGGCTCTTGTTCTTGCTTGAGGTAGTCACACAAGCAAGATAAACCAGATGAACCAGCTCAAAAGCCTAACCTCCGAACTCCAAAGCCCACCAGGAAAGGTGGGCTCTTCAGGAGGAAACACTTAGTATAAACAGAGTCGCCTTTACCAGAAAAAAGGGAAAAGTAAATACACATTTGCAATTTTATCGGGCAAAATTTGGCCTAAAAACTTAAATCGTGTTTGCAGACAAATAGCCATAGATGAGTAAATTCGATGTCTTCCCAAATAACAAACATAGCTGCATTGGGATCCTGACATACAATTGGGTAAAGAAAATATTGTGATCCCTCGGATGGAGATGTTTTGTTGCTTTATGCAGCAGTACCCTCACTTAAAGCCTTATTTTGGCTCTTTTTTTGTGCGTGTGGAATTAGTATGAAATCTCGTTCGAAAAAGCTAAAGATAGGACAGTGCCAAACCTCAAGTCATATACTACTATGTGTGGGGGGCTGATTTCTTCCTCTCTATCCTGGTCCTTCTGAACTGAGTGACGTGGCGCCGTACGTCGTGTACCTGCAGAACCGGAGGGGGATGTTCCTCCGGGAAGAAGCTCCGACGATCTTGTCAGAAAGAGGAGCCGGGAAGAAGTTTTGGGTAAGAAATATATGCTAGGGGGGGAGAAGAATGTGTTTGAAAAGCTGAACCTTTTACTTGGGGGAGGAAGTCGTCTATTTATAGGCAAAGAGGGAAAGAGTGTAGATTGGGCCATTTCTGTCACCCACGTGCTCGGTGACGCTCGGATGACATCACGAGTCAGGAGCATTAAATGAAGGCCGCCTGTTGGGGAAAGGGGAGCCGCCCAGTCAGAAAGGAGAGGTCACATCAATCAGAGACGTCCCATCCTTTATCAGAGAGGTCTTCCCACGTTTCTTTAGAAGCTTCTAGAAGGTTCTGGAGTGGCTGTCCCCGAGCGAAGTTACCATATCCGAGGAAACTCCTATGTGACAGAAGACACGCCTTACCGAACGAAGGAAGCCTCATAGTTGTCTTATCCGAACGATACAAGAGTATCATCCCTCGGCGGGAATCGAAGCTCGGCTGGAAGCGCCATGTCACTTTATTCTTCGGAAAATACGTACACGTGTCGTACCTGGGCCCTTCTGGAAACGGAGGAACTGAGACAACTAATTGATCAGGAATAATTCATCAAATCCCTTGGATCTTCCTAACCTTTTGAACCTTCGGATATTTCGCTCCACTACACTATGCTGGTCGAATAAACCAGAAAGTAGACATGCTTGAACATAAGAGTGTGTTAGAATCTGAAGTATTAATCACTTCTCTGTTCTATTGATCCTCCTGTAGCAGATTCTATTTCCACCTCGGGCTTGACAATAAACCGAAAGAGAAAGGGTACTCATGAATTTCTAGCTGCTCAATAGCAAATCTGTCTACTCAAAAGAAAATGGATACGAACTGCTGATGGTAAATCTACGTGAGAGATTCAACCTAACAGTTAGAGAAAGCAATTTTTTTTGACAATTCTCTCTTCCACTTTGGATACAAGTTGCAAGACTAGCTAATAGGGACAAGTTACAAGACTAGTAGGGCTGAAAGCCCTAAGGAGTTTATTTATCCTATCGATCAGTTTGCCATGACAACGATTTTATGTTGCGTATGATTCTTTGTTACTTCTTCTAGTGTAAGCTCTTGGAATTCTATCCTGGTAAACCCATACCTAGATCATGATTCACAAAATGTTATATGCAAACCACACATATTGAGTTCCTGTTTTCTGGGTAGATCGAGCTGTTGTCTAGGTAAATGGTTGCTTAATCCATGTTATAGTCTGTCATGTCATTATCAGCTCACTGAATGATTTATAAAGGAAATGACTAGGAATAGATCAGAACACATACTACAATCATGCATCATTGTTCATGGCACCTCTGAAAGGATCATAATAGCTGCTTTCTTTCGGAGAAAGTGGCGCTAGCTCTATCCATTTTGCTAGTTAAGGCAAAACTGGATTCTAAATAGTCAGCCATCCCTGCCACTACATTGTGGAATAGCTCAGCAAAACAAAATAGGAGCATAAGCGGAATGAAGTAGTACTCCACGCTAATTCCATAGGGGTAGCTTCCTTTCTGCTCCATGAGAAGAGCATAGCAACCCCATGCCAAGGCCTCTTAAGACTCAAGTAATACCTTCTGGGGCTCACTGTCCACTACTTCTATCAAACCTGAATCTGCAATTCGGCAAGATGTGCCGATGCCAACAATAAGATCATCACAACTGATAACATCTCCTAGCTAACATGAAATAGTACAGGTTATTGAACATCTTAGAAACCTATTGTATTTTACATGTCCAGGGTTACATTTAAAAGACTCTCCTCTATTCAGCCAATTTTTTTTAATAGTGGGAATCACAAATACATAAGGAGAAAATGCAAGAGGGTAAATTAACAAACAACCCCCCAAAAGTATAAACTTGAATGTTTCTTTCTTGTGGGACTTGCCCAGCACAGTCTCCAACAATATTGCTTCGATTTCTGCCTTCCGCGAAGGGTTTTCAATTTTATCGAAACCTGTTCTTTCACATGCCATGACCAAACAATTCGGAGACACCCAATCAGTAGTAACCTGAATGTTCAGTACTTGTTTAATGGGTATCACCGCAAAGGGATGCATCTAATGTACAGTAGTTTAGATACTCCAATTTAGGAATCATTGAAACCTGTTCTTTCACATGGCATGTCCAAACAATTTGGAGACACCCAATCAGTGGTAACCTGAATGTTCAGTGCTTGTTTAATGGTATAACCGGAAAGGGATGGATCTAATCTAATGTAGTTTAGATACTCCAATTTAGGAATAATGAACATGCCAAGTTGCCTTAGTCAATCTCATTATGTTACTAACACCGATGTTCCTGCAGCAATACTATAAAGAGTTGTTGCGCATACACGTGCTAATGGTATAATCACGTACGTAGATATAGAGGGAGGGGGAGAGAGAGAGAGAGAGGGGGAAGTGCACTGCAGTCCAGAGATATTTAAATTTTGTTTCTAGGTTTATCTGAAGGATACAGAATAGTTTAATGCAACTTGATGATCACTATTTGTACTTTGTGGTGAATTTCTGATTATTCCAATGCTTTTTGATCATCAGCTAGTACAAATCTAGAAGAGGATGAAATATAATTTTCTCACCTCAAACGTTACTAACATAAATGCCATGACGGATAAGAGCACACTTCTTAGTTGATTTTAGTAACTAATCACCTTTAGTACAATAGAGAATTGAAATTAGTTGATCCTCATCCGAACAGAAGAGTGTTTTAACCTGAAAAAGATACTACTCGACAGCTCTTCTTATTTCCCCTGCCGGGAGGCCCGGGACCTTTATATGTTAATCAATATTCATTAACATGCAAAATGCTGCTATGGTTTATGAATTCGTACATGTTTTGGCACATGATTGTATGATGAACTGTTAACATATGGGGATTGGGAAGAGTCTGATGGGTTTTTTTTTTCTAGCGGGAGTGGCAAGAAATAGTATATTGATAACAACAAAGTTGCAATCCACTGCTGCGTTGGTGGGGGCAATTCAGGGTCCATACTGCGTATGAAAAAGGCTTTTGGAAAAAAAGGAACTTTGTTAATTTGGACAAAATGGATGCGCCAACAACGTGAGTGCCAACTCATTGTTGACAAAGAAATGTACTTTACACATTAACAAACCAATCATCCCGCCATAATTTGCTGGAGCATCCGAAGGTCAAACTTTATGAGTCTCAACCCTAGTTAACAAGAAGCTGGGTAACCGTACGTACATGACAGCATCAACGAGTTGTTTTTGTTTACGTATGTTTACTCTGTGAGTGTGAGATCTCGTGTTCTAAACATCGCCAATGAGCGATTCGCCGCAACACATGCTCTGTGGGTCACCTCGATGTCGGATCTCCAATTAAAAGTGTATGTGCAAGATATGTGCACAATATATATGTGCAAGTAGCATAACTGTATGGGGACAGCCTGATTGGGTTTTTTTTTTTTTTTAGCGGGAGTGGCAAGAAATAGTATATTGATAACAACAAAGTTGCAATCCACTGCTGCGTTTGTGGGGGCTATTCAGGGGGTCCATACTGCATATGAAAAAGGCTTTTGGAAAAAAAGGAACTTTGTTAATTTGGACAAAATAGATGCGCCAACAACGTGAGTGCCAACTCATTGTTGACAAAGAAATGTACTTTACACATTAACAAACCAATCATCCCGGCCAATAATTTGCTGGAGCATCCGAAGGTCAAACTCAAGAGTCTCAACAACCTAGTTAACAAGAAGCTGGGTAACCGTACGTACATGACAGCATCAACAACTTGTTTTTGTTTTCGTTTATGTTTATGTTTGTGTGTGAGTGTGAGATCTTGTGTTCTACCATCGATCGGCCAATGAGTTGCCGCAACACATACTCTGTGGTTCACCTCTTGTCTCCAATTAAACAACCTAACAAAAAGTGTGTTGTTAACTCTACATGTAAAAGATATTAATTGGTCACTACGCACGTGTGTTGGGAGTTTCCAGTGGAAATGCCCCATGATACTCCGGTGACATTGAATAATAATTACTTGTGCGTTCTTTGAGTCGTATTTGTTGTATTGTGCTACCGTGAATGTATGAGATAATGTTGTTTGGAGAATTTGCTTCTTGTTGCTCCACCGGTAAAATTTGGTGCTACATCATGATTTGTTGGGAGTTTTTCATAGAAATGCCCCACAGTGCTCCGGGAGATTTGAATAATTACATGTTGATGGTATCATGTCAGGCTCAACTAAATCTGCTCACAATCTCATCCACTTGAAAATTTGTGTAAAAGTTTGGTAATTCGACTTTCCAATTAATAGTTCATTAGTTCCTCATTGTTGTGTTACTTTATTATTATGTCGGTTCGCGCAAATTCAGACCATTCAAAACACAATCCAACGGCTGTTAACAGAAGTCCGCATTTTTGTGGTATAAGGGCGACCTTAGCTGAAGCGCCCTGTTTATTGTGTAATGTATGCGATAATGTAGTTTGGATATCGAATGTGTTTAACAAAGTTGTGTAAGATGGGATATTTCTGCCTTACATCTATGGCATGATATATGTGCATTAAGGAACTTCTCGATTGTGCAAATTGCTTATAATTTTGAAGCGTGCATGAAATGTGTTACTAGACCCGGGCAGTTGGCCTTGCGGTTGGCGTAGTAGTACTAAGTACTGTGAAGGTACGTGTTCAAATCGTATGGAGAGGAGTTTCATATTCATTGTATATGGTTGTTGGGTCGTGGTTAGAGAAAGATTAAGTCCTATCTGTTGGAAATTTGGTGAATGAACTTGGGGACTTTGCGCGGAAGATCTCTTGAGGCAACCGATCGAAAGGTCCCTCGTTGGTTCATCAAATTTGGACGATGCAGTATTTATTGTGGCTGGTTTATTCCCCGCATGATGCAAGGATTATGGCATCCTATTCATTCTGACAGTTTCAAGAATTGATTTCTGAACTGTAGCTCATGGGTCACCCTCAATGCTTTATAAGTTGGCAATTACGTTCTATGTTCTACACCAATTCCAAGTTCCATGCAACATTTTCTAAGAGTCATTCTTGTGCGTGAGAGAGGCAGAAGCAAGATAGCTCGCCAAGGCTATTCACGGTGGTGTTCCGTGAGTTTGTGGTTCTTACTGAATTATCATGGGAGACAAATGCCAATGCACCTCGACACCCTTCGGTAGGCAGCGAATCTGATTTTAGGGAGAATGTGTGAAACACATGCATGATTCGGTTTGATTTTTGCATCGCTATTCCAGTTCGCTCATATTCTGTATCGGTTCTTGGATTTTGTAATTTCTATTTCAATTTATCGTTTGTAATGGAATTTGTTATCTGCATCCGCGAATTCCATTGGATTATTCCCAAAACTATCATGTGACCCAACAAAAATGTTTGTATTTATTCGTGCTAATTGGGAAAATTAAAGATGATCGAACTCGGGCGATCGATGAAGAGTGTGCAGGATCTGTCTTCTTGTTTTTTACTGCGTTGCCCAGAACAAAAATGTCGAAAAGAATAGGTAACTATGCTGAAAACACAACAATCAGATTTCTGTTGCAAATACAATCCGTTCATCTGGTTTTGAAAAGAATCACGTGCAAAAGCTGTCTTTTTCTTTTTCCATTTTTAATTTGCTTTTAAAATGATATATATATATATATCCTTCAACCAAGTTGCTCACATTCTTGCCATTCTTTAATTTGTTACCTCTGTATTGATGCACACTCACTTGTGCATGATCAGAATCAGATCCTATTAGTTTATTTCAAATGCGTAGTAGTTCTATCTTCCCAGGTACAGTATAAATTTGTCCTAGCTAGGCAGGCGTTTCTTGGATCGCGGTTAAGGAGGATTGACTATCACGTGCTCATTGTCGCATTCTACAATTTTATTTTATTTTATTTTTTTCGAAAGGAAAACTATTGTACTGGAGAGTACGTAGTGCTTCCACGGTCTTCTTCCATCAATTTTTTTGTTCGGTAATTTTTCCAAACGAAAGTGTGACGGAAAAGGAAAATGTGAAAGCGACGTATAAAAAGGGAGGGGCAAATCAATTTGGAGTTAGGAATAAGTTGAATATGAAACCAACTTAATTAAAACCAAAAGACTCAATCAATGATATGGTGGTGGTCATGGTAGAAGCAATAGAAGCAAAAGTCCACCAATTAACAGAAAAGTTGGGCACCGCCTAACCTCTCTACGTGCATGATTAGTTAATTGATTGCTGCGTAACTCACGATTTCCTTCTGCCTAATTAACTTTCTTAAACAGGCAAGCAAACTTTCTTTACCAAACAAGTACAGTGTATATAGATGTAAGCTTGCTTGCAAGAGTTAGTTACCAAATGAGATCATTCATGAAGCAAACTTTTACCAAGCACGTATAAGATCTCGTTTCGCTAAAATTCTTATTTTGTAAGTACTTATTAATTTTTTGTTTTACGAGACAGATCATTCTCTCATAATACATCAACGTTAATTTAAAAAATAAGTACTTATCTTATTTTATTTAGTAGAACACAGCCTCAAATCATGAATATAATGTTAATTTCTTCCTACTCCGTCTTGAGTATCTTTATTCCCTCATGTCAGATTGGGAATTAGTTTTTTCCCCTTCCCTTCCGTGCCAAGACCTTGTTTCACCATTTCAATTATAAGGAGATTAAGAATTCAATTCCTCCTTTGACGTTTCAATCTAACTATTCTAAAAATACTAATTTTTGCCGAGTAAAAAAGAAGCGTATTTCATGTTACTTATTCTTTATTTCTTGCTTTTCGAAGATTAAAAACTCTTTTTCTTAATTGCTAGTAATTCGATTATAGATTATTTACTATGAAGAGCTCAAAGTCATGGCAAATCTTCTAGAGTTTACTCATGCCAAGACATTTCAAATACTGACCATGCATGCCAAGATATTGGTTAGGGCGTTTTTGCTAACCGATAAATTGTAGACTACAATTTATTTTGTTTGTTAATTTTGCGTCAAATTTTTATGTATTATTAGTTCGTCTCGACGAGAGAAATCGGATAAGTTTGCACTGAAAAACTTTGAATAAGAACAAACTAAAAAAGTTGTAGTCTAACTTATTGGTTATATACCAGAAACGGGGCCTAAAAAGGGAGGTTAAAAGATATTTTACTTTTTGCCCTAGAAATTTTGGTTCCAGAACGCATATTGAAAACCAAGAGAATACACTCAAGAAAATAAAATTCATTGCAGTTTACCTGTAAGATTGCTTATCAAGAGAATACACACAGAAAAATAAAATTCCATTAATTTCCCTTCAATTCACGGCACTCCACTTTCCCGCACTTCAAATCCTCTCCTGTTTGTTAGATTCGAGTGATAATTAGGAGGGATTACTTGAATGCCACAAATTTTCAATTTTTTTTTGGTCAAACGAGCCACAAATTTTCATCATCACATCATTTCATGACGTAAAAACATTTACTTATTTTTCGTTCTAATTTATCATGTCACTTCCTTTTCCTTCTTCCTTTTTCATTGTTTTGACTTTGTGCAATTGTCGGAAGTGCCGATTTAGAAAAAGTGTACTCATAATAAAATATGAAATAAGGTGGAGGAAAGAAAAAAAATAAAATTTAGTAGTATTTTCTTGTGTGAGTTTTCTTAAGCTCCGTTCAGTTGTCGAGAAAGTTGTGTGAAAATTGGTTTCCAGAAAAAGTGAAGTGGGGTGAAGTAAAAGAAAAAGAAAATTATTTTCCTGTGAGTGTTCATTTGACAAAAGAATTTTACAAGAAAAGTTAAGGTTTAGTTGTTCATTTGTTAGGAAAAAGAAACTTTCGGGAAAATTTTGTGAGTGTTCACTCATTTTCCTTTTCCCGCGACGCAAAATCCTGTGTTTTTTGCAGGATCACTTTTGCAGGAAAGTAATTCCTGCAGGAAAACTTAAATTGGTAAGTCCTAAAATTTTCCTGCCAACTGAACACTAGGAAAGTTATGAGAAAATTAATTTTCCCATCCTTTTCTATACTTTCCTGGCAACTGAACGGGGCCTAACAAGGAATCTTTCAAGAAAACTAAAATTTATTCCTTTTGACAACATCTTTTTTGGCAGGAACTTGTTTTTTTCAGCAACAAAGTTGAAATTATGAATCTCACAAATATCTGAATAACCGAACTCACTGAAAATTACGAACACTGATTTTATTTGGTTGGTAGTTTAGTTTATTTTTAGTAGTGGGTGAAAAAAAAACAAGGTAATAATTGAAAATAAAGATAATGATAAGAGAGAGATATAAAAAGATGAAAAAATAATAATTAAAAAATAAAATAATGATTAAAAAACTAAACTACAATAGATACCGAACATAACCATCAATTTTTCCTTCATTCGCCATCCTTCCCATCCCATGCAAGTTAAGCAACTGACCTTCAAGTTTGATATGGACAACGTAAATTTCACACCGGCGGGGCCCACTCAACTTTTTTGATAGTAGACCCGTCTTCCCCGCCTAGAATTGTCCATTGAATTACAGAAAGTCTACGCACACATACAATCTGTTCATAGATTATGCACAAATTTTATTGTGGGGTTCATCACGGATTTCACAAAAATCATTCAAGTCGTTCATTAAATATAAAATATTTTTTCAAGGGTCTCCGTAAAAAATATGCTCAATCCGATACCTATAGATACTCGATCCAACCATATAAATTTTCATTATCCAAAAATCTGAATGAATGTTAGATGGTTAGATGAAGTACCTATAGGTATCGGATTGAGTTTTTTTTTTACGGAAACCCTTAAAAAAATATTTTACATTTAATGAACGGCTTGGATGATTTGTATGGGATCCATGGTAGGCCCCAAAATAAAATCTATGCACAGATGTCTGTGTGCAGCAGCTTTCATTGAAGTAATACTAGTATACAACCCGTGTCGCCAGCTCTGATAATCGGCCGCGTGATTGCTCACACGTGAATAGACGGAACAATCGAGGCCGAGGGCAGTGATTTTCACCTTTCCTTTTTATAATTACATTTTTTAGGTCTTATGACTCTTAGGCTCCGTTCCATAACACATTTTTAAAAAATAAATATTTATTTTATATTTTTAAACTAAAAAATAATGTAAATAAAAAATTGTTTTTAAAATTTTTTTTGCACTGTATAAAAAATTTCGATAAGATCTATCAAACAAGATCTATATTGCTAGAAAAATTATTTGCGTTGACACATTATTTTTGAGTTTGAAATTACCTTCTTAACATATAAGCACTTAAAATGAGTTCCGAAATGGAGCCTTACAGGTCGTTTGGAGGGTGTGATTTCAGGGAGAAGAAAAACAAACGGAGGGATAACCAATTCTCTCCCACGTTTGGATGATCAAAGAGGTGGGAGAGGTAAGAAACAGTGAGACAGCAGAACTCCTTCCAGGCCAACTTTCGTTTCTCGCCAAAAGTGGCGCGATTCCGTGAGAAAGGGAGAACGAATGGATCTCTTCGACTTCCGACAGCACGTGCGGTCTATCCCCTTGTTGGATCGTCGTTGTACCTATACCGTTGTCTTCATCTTGTCAAGGCAAAGCTAATTCTGTGATCAAAACTGTGTTTTGAACCTTTGATTTTGTCGCCGGAGATGTTTGGTCGCCGGAATGGGAGGGAGAGAGTTTGATTTCTCACAGTTATTTGGTTGACAAGGTAAGAAACCACACTCTTTTCTTTTCTTACTAATAAGGGAGATCACAGTATCACACCCCTTTCTTTTCTTTTTTCTCCTGCGTAGCCAAAGGGGCTGTTATTGTGATGTAAATTTACAGTGTTATGAACTCGTACTGTATCGAGCTCTTCGCTTCAGCAGTATAACAGAATGGCGTGAAAATCAATTACCAACAAAGAATTGCTTCATGTGACTTGAAATTAAGACAGATAAAAGCAAATAAATTCAGAAAAGACTACTTGAAAAGACCAGGCAAATGATAGCAAACCATGCACACAGTTGGAAAAAACATGCACTTGAGCAAGTATAGTGGCGGATCAAAAAAAAAGCAAGTATAGTGGAACTAGTGGAAATGCCGCAATGCATGTGCCCTGAACTCAAATTTGTAGTTTTTGAACCAAAAATTAGTTCCACTCTTTTGTTCTGGTCCTCTGGACACATTCCAAACTCATTTCAATTATTTGAAACTAGAAAAACTCGTACGTGGTCCAAAATATGAGAAGGATAAAATAAGTCCATATTGCTATTGTCTACAAATTAAATGGGCAACACAGACTCAAACAAGACTTGCATCACGCCAATAGCAATGTGGACTCTACCTATCCTAAAAAAGCCCTTATTGCTATTGGTGTGCTGTGAGCTCTGAGCTTTGCTCGAGCCTATGTTGCCCATTTTGTAGACACGATGAGTAGTACTTCAACCACGCAAAAACTTATATTAATTAAGGCCCCATGATGAGCACTTTAACTTGATGTAAGAAAATAAAAAAATAATGTGGAAATATATTTTTTGGGAGTTAAAAAATGCATGAAGGTTGAGTTCTCTTTAATTTAACCTAAATCTGAAAGTTATTCTTATTAATTTTTTTTTGCATTTGTTAATTTTGCACTAAATTTTTGTGAGTTATTGATTCATCTCAACGAGAAGAATCAAAAAAATATTTTTTTTTAGTTTTACCCAAGCATTTTAAGAAATAACCAATTTATAGAAAAAAAAATGACAAATCAAAAAAAATATTTCTAAAATTAACCAAAACTTCAGATTTTAAAAAAAAAAAAAAATTACTCCGGGTTGTTTATGGCCAATACTTTAAAGTTTAAGGTGGGACCTAACTATCACGCGCCCCATATCAGCTTTTATACTCATGGTTCATATCAAAGCCGCCGATCCCAAGCGGCGGCCCACTTGACACGTAGGACTGCATCACGTGGTCCTTTACTACAGCTGTCGTCATTCTTCCGTAACCCCACTGACCACTGGACGCGCAACCAACACGTGTTCGCTTCCTGCCCCGCCCTTCCACCCTATGCCACGCTCACGACAACTTCACGCCTGGTTTTCCTTCGTAGTTTGCAGTTAGCACATTTAGGCCCCGTTCCAGAAACGAAATAAGAACTTATTTTTTGTGTAATAAGAAGGTTTATTCCTGAAAAGATTGAACAATTACTTATTTTTTGAGAAGACAATTTCAAGCTCAAAAATTATGTGCTTACGCAAATAATTTTCCTATCAATATAGATCTTGTTTGATAGATCTCATTGAGATCTTTAATACGGTGCAAAAAATATTGAAAAATTATTTCTCATTTACGTTATTTTTGAGTTTGAAAATGTGAAATAAGCTGCTTATTTGAATTTTGTGGAATAAACCTTCTTATTTTCTTTGAGAAGTGGCAAAATAAGTATTTATTTTTTAAGAAGGTTTTTGAAATGGAGCCTTATATCCCGTTCACTTGCATGGAAAAATTGTCTTCCTAGTAGATTTGTGTGTGTTCAATAGTTAAAAAATTGTTATATCCCCAACTTTAATTTCTTCATGGAGAACGCTTCCCTGCAAAATATATCCGGCTAAAAGAAAGTAATTTTAGGTTTTTTGCAAAATTCTGTCAAACGAAATTACCATTTCCTTTGTCTCATTTCACTTTACTATTTTTCGATAATTTATTTTTTTCGTAACATTCTTCAAAATTGAATAAAGGTCAAAGTCAATGGGTTCTAACTCAGTTGGTATTTCCTGGTTCTCCTCATGTGGAAGGTAGGGGTTCAAGCTTCGTCGTGGGCATTTGAAATTCAAGGTTATGGATAGCTTTTGAAACCATTTGTATACTAATCTACTATCACGAGCATCGTCGTGGATATTTGAAATTCAGGATTATGGATAGTCTATAAAACTATTTGCACACTGTTTTTTAATCACTTTGCTAACCTCACTGATGTGTGTATACAGTACTAGAAATAAGGTCGAAGGCTTACGCAGTGGTAATTCGGTCAATTTCTCAAGGTGTTTCCCCAATCGAACAACAGACTAGTGCCTTGTTTGGCACGGCTATTTCCACTCTATAAATACCACAAACTTTCCACTCGCCCTTTCCGTTTTCTCTCACTCCACCTTTTCCCGGCTTCATTTCTAGGGCTTTCTCTCTCCCCCGTGTTTCCAGAGGTAGATTCATTTCCCCGGTTTCCTATTTCTCTTACATTTTCCGTTTGTTTCTCGTCATTTTCAGGTCCCCTTTCCTTTCTTCCAATTTTTTTTTTTAAAATAAAGGTAATTTCAAACTCAAATATAAGAAAAATAAAAATAATTTTTTAATTCCTTTTGCACTAGTTAAAAGATCTCATTGAGATCTATTCCATGATAGGAAAATTATTTACGTATATATATGATTTTTACCTTCAAATTACATTCTTTTTCTTAAACTTCCTTTTTTTAAAAATTGAAACGGCCTCTCAATTTTCCCGACTCCTTTCATTTTCATTAACGCCTTACCATTTTCCCCGCAATCTACGTCATCCGTTTCAAGGTTCGTCTCCGGCATCTGCATTTTGTAGTGATTGAACGGAGAAAGATATAACGTTTCCAGCTTTCGAATCAGGTACATATTGCGCTATCTTTTTGTGCTTGAGTTTCTTTCTGATTTTCTGCGATGTCGTTAAAGTTCCTGTTTTTCTAGTCCATTTCTTAGTTTGAAAAAAAGTCCATTTTGCTCCAGTGACGTTGGAATTGAATGAAGAATATGATTCGTTTCCAGTTTTAGGTCGAGTACTTTTTGCCGTTTTGGGTTGATATCAGTGATTCTTTTGGTACATCGATTACAGTGATTCTTTACTGTGCATATTTCCGGTGACGACATGCAGATTCTCTGTTGGTTTTTTTCAGATTTGGTTAATTACAATTTGATGAGTTTCTAATTTTTTTGGTTGTTGATTTTGCCACTTTGTTAACAATAAAGGGAGTGACAAAATCTTTTCTTTTTTTCGCCAGTAGTGTCTGAACATCTGCTTTGTGAATTTTTAATTTGATGAGGAAAGTAAAAATTTATATGATAGGCCCCCTTTAGTTGCATGGAAGGAATTTTATTTTTTTCGCAATATTTTTTTTGTCAAGAGAACACATAAAGAATCGTTTGCCTTTACTCCATCTCACCTCATTTTTCTTGAGAATCCATTTTTCACACAACATTTTCGACAATTGAACAGAGCCATATATGTGTTATATCCTATGTTAGAGTTAGTGATAGGAAAGGTAATCTGGCCCTCTTGTGAACTTAGGACCCAATCGACTTGCAAGTTCCTGTTTTGAAGATTAGATATCCGGATCTTCTACCTTGGGTGTATAGGTTTGTACACAATAGTTGCATATATATATATATATATGTGTATTTATGTATGTATGTATGTATGCATTGGCGTAGCCAGAAAACTATGTAAGTGGGGGCACCTTTAAACAAATTTCAACCACAAAATTTCGTTTTAAGCAACGTTAAAACATTTGTGCTGAGAATTGAAAAACCTAACATAATTTTTTAATATAGTAAATTACATTGAATATAAAAACAATTGAACTACTTGAATTGTCTCAGCGGATCAAGTCTAAGAGCAATTCACTACACAACATTTAGCATTATTGCTCCCATTGTTAATAATTGCTAAAGTATAAAACATATAACTCATGGTTTATGCATTTTTGAATTTTGGACATTATGCATTAGAGAGTTTCAAATAGCAAGTGGCGGCTATTTTTCACATTAGACATCTCATTTCGCCGGTATAATGACAATGGTCAAATATATGGAAAAGAAATTGAGAATGAAATGATATTCGACTAGAGAAAATAAAAAATATACATTTTAAAATCTTAAATTTAAATTTAAAAAAAGAAAAGAAATTGAGTGGGGGCGCGTGCCCCAGCTCGTCCTATTCTCCCTCCGCCACTGTATGTATGTGTATATATATATATACAGTTGTTTTCAAGTCCAGACACCTTACGGTCCGGACCTTCCATTTTCTGATTGAATTTCGATGATTCGAGCCGTTCAATATGATCAGAACGTGATTTTAAGGGTATTCGCGAGAAATCAACAAAAAAAATGATCGGGAAGGGCTTGATCCGAACATTTTTTTTGGCTGATTTCTCGCGGATACTCTTAAAATCATGTTCCGAATACATTGAGCGGCTCGGATCATCGCAATCCAATGGCTAAGACACAAATTTGAACCATAAGAAAATCCGGGCGATTGGACCTGAAAAGAACTAACTAACTATATATATATACACACACACACACAAACACAAATACACACACACGACGCTTCTCTTAATGACACCCTTTGAGTGGAAAAATGTGGACGTCAAACACCTGTCGTTGGATTGTGTTTTGAATGATCCGGATTCACGGGCAATCTATTCGCCCAAAAAGATCGTCTACGAATCCTGACCATTCAAAACACAATCCAACGGTTGTTAACAGAAGTCTGCATTTTCTCTAAGTCCGGGCGTCCTTGGGAGAAGTGCCGTGTGTGTGTGTCTATATATATATATATATATATATATATATATATATATATATTACCTAATAAGCAACGCCGCAAACACATTTTTAAAACACAATTGCAGGCACAATCGTATCCGAAACCGTTAAATGTAAAAGAATTCATATATATGTAACGGTTTCGGACACAATTGTGTTTGAATTTGTGTTTTAAACGTGAGTTCCTTACTGTTTGTTTCTTAATGCGATACAACCAAACCAATGCGTTTCGATTTGACAGCATAATTTTGTTAGTAGTTGCTCTTGATTTTAAGCAAAAAGTATGTGGTACTTATCGAAACAAAAAGTACATGTGGTTTTGTCGTTTGCTGGGTGTAGAGAAGATATTATTAAATTTCCTGAATAATGTCCCCATCAACTATGATGGTTTTATATACTTAGTAAAGGACCAGCTGATTCTCCATGTTGAAAATATTGCCCCACGCCTCCCACAGAAATAAGTAGGAACTTTCAATCATGGTGACTTATATGTATGAACTTGTCTGACTTTATCATAAAGCAGTGCGTCTTCTTTTTCGCAGTTTCCCTTGGTTTCTTGCAAAGTGACAATTACGTCTACTATCACCGAAAAAGCAAGGGGTCAATCGGTCAAGTTTTTATTACAATTATTTGAAATGGTGAAAATAAAATCCTTTTTTTTATTCATCAGTTTGGCTTTGATTATTTCCGGAGCCTGACAATTAGGTAATCGTAGACATGTTTTAGTTAATCGTTGTATAAAACATATACCAAGTTATCGTTGTGCAGTTTGGCATTGTTAAACCACCAATTTTGAGTCCGGGAATTCTTTTGTTTTGGTAATATAATTCATGTTGAATCAGAACATGGACCAATAATTTATCAGTTCTTTGTGTGGAGAATAACATTTCCCTCCCGGCAGTAGATAAGCGGCCTTTAAGTGTAGTTTAGGATGGTTAACTCCCTATTAGGAAAGGGATTCTACAATATACATTTAAGATTAAGGTTGCCAAAAATGGTGACATGTCTTATATCTTTTTTTTCCTATTTTATGTATGGTGTCTCGTTTATTTATATCGAGTATCATAAGATATGTTACCAAGAGTGAAAAACTATTATGCTCAAAATAGAATACATACTTTATTGAATAATATGTCCCTGTAATTTTTTTTTTATGTTGTTTGATTATTAACAACATACATTTGTGTCATGATCTAGAACTTTCATTCTTTTCACAAAGAAAACATAATGCGGAAACTATCAAGTCGTAAGATGTGTACGTATCAAGTTGTAAAGGGTAAATTGGGAGGTGGAATTGAGAAGAGGAGGTCCTCTCTCTGCCTGGTATTGAAACAATTTCAGCTTTCTCCGATCAAATTAAGTTACGCTTTCTCGGATCCTTTTCCTTTACAACTTGATACGGGTACGTACACATATCTAGTCGTAAGATGTGTACCCATCGTGAATCATAGGATTTTAACAACACTTTAAACGTATCTATTCCGATCCTTCCCTAACGCATCTTGCACTTTGAGGCGTAATCATCTGTGTGACAACCAAAACATGAAGAGGCTTAAACCCAACACTTTCTACATACCAGAACTCTGCTACAGGATGTGATGGTAAGTTACTGATCGCCGGAAAGGCTTCAATCCTACAATACCTATCAAGCTATCGAACAAGCACCTTTTGTCGTCGTCTTCTAGTCAAGTTGGTTGGTCATTTGGCGAGTGTGTAGGTCGTTTCTGTAAGCTATTCTTAATCTTCTTAGGGGTTTGTTGGCTAACTGTCATAAAATGTGGCAAATCATTAAGACCAGTTGCACTTCCAATCAACACTTCTTATAATATTTATAACTGTGTGGCCGAGTGGTGACTGCATGTTACGAGTAATAATTGTTCCAGCAAGGGTTGTGCGTAAATTTATGTTGCTTGGCACATGTTACGGTCATGACATTATTGAAAAAGTATGGTAATATGTGTCGTTGATGCCTCTGCTGTCTATTTTCACTGCGTCCATTTTGTCATTTTAAATTGGTACTGTGGATATGCGAATCAGATCACAATGCTACTTCTTTATTCTTATACATATTGCCTGCCTTGCAAATTTGCAATGTAAGTTATGTAACTATACAAAATTATTTATGGATCTTGCGAAGTTACATGCTATTAATTTTAGGACAAGCCATTCTTACTTCTTTTCTTACTTCAGTGATCATTTTGCTTAGAGGTTCCCACAGGGCCGGCTTATGGCATAGGCGAGAGAAGCAACCGCTTCCGGCCCCCAAATTTTGGTCCAAAATTGAGGCCCCATTGTAATGTAATTTACGTATTAATATAGAATGTTTCCAAATAAAAATACAAATTAGATACTTGGTTTAGTGGTCGCATAATATTGTCATGCTATTGTGAGTGTGTGATTCGACTCCCATACATCTCCATAATTGTAAGCATATTTTTTTTTTTACATTTATATTGTCATAATTATGTTCTTTTAGTTTGATTTTTTGTACTTTTATCATTTTTTAAAGAAATCATGAATTTGTAAAGGCTCAATATACAAAATTTGCTTCGGACCTCCAAAATATATGAGCCTTATTTTTGAGCCGGCACTGGGTTCCCAGTCACACTTCACATGGTAGTTTTTTAAAAATGGGTTATCTTTGGTTATTCGCTTTGCTTGTACAACTGCCGGTAAAGATAGCTCTTGTTCAAAGCATGGAGATGAAATAGCATTCTTCCAATAGGTGTAGCAGTGCTTTCTTCAACATACCCTTCATTGTTAGGTCTAAGCACGACATCCACTTCTAATGTCATCAAAGTGACTTTTGAAGCTTTTGCTTCTTTTCCCTCAATTGCTATCCATCAGCTCCTATAAACGTGGTTCGAAACCTATAAAGCCAAGTTTTTGGTCCCTCAATTGCTATCCATCGGCTCCTTTAAACGTGGTCCAAAATGTATAAAGCCAAGTTTTTGGTAGCCCAAAAAAGATTGGTGTGACATTCCGATCACCTGCGGGATGCTCACATTGATTTTGTCATTTAGAGTTTGCGCCAGCTCTGAACACAAACTTTTTGACTCACATTGTTAGGTGAGGTCTGTTCATTGACAAGCATATGTAGGGACATTGACAAATAAGTACACGTACACATATATATAAAGGCTGATAAAAAGTACACACCAAATCTCATGGAACAAAAAGGACCAAGATTGCTGATTAGAAAATGCATATATGGAGACATATCTACGCATATGATTTGTATTATGCAGGCACAAGAATGATATTTTATGTTATTTAGAATGCATGGTAGGTACCATGCACTAGGAATTGCCATGTCTATAATTTCACCATGGATTCTAACCCCTCATAATTGTTTTTGTTGGAAATCTGTCACAAGTACTAGTCTCCAGATCTTTTTATCACACTGAATTTTCCCCCCGGAAATCTAGTCGAATCTAAATCGAACTTTAGGGGCCTATGGAAAATGATGTTTGCTTGGAGGATTATTTTGGCTTCAATTTGGTAACAGCTTTTATTTGAGATGATCAAGAATACAACATTGAGTCGTTCAAACTTATGCCTCTTATGTACTGTTACCAGATTCGCTCAATTACTGTTCTCCTGTCCCGTTGTATTTGGAGAACTCTGTTATTATTGCTTCTTAAAGTGTATTTTCAACTATGATTGCGCTTTCTAGTAACCATATGCAGAAAAAAAGTGTATTGATAGCCTTTATGTGCATAACCATTTGTAGTGATGCAGAAATTAGATTGACTGGACTATGTTTCTAATTCTAACCTTATAGGTGGTAACTGTATTGATTTTGCTGGCATTGGGTATTCACTCTGTTCTAGGGATAACATCTACCCGTTAAATGTACGGCCTTCTGCTATAAATGCATTGTGGCACAAGCAATGAGGTATGTTGCCAAATGAAAATCTTATATGGATCTTTGTTTTGAAAGTAGAATGGACTTCTTAATCGAAAGGTAACTGAATCTATATCTGTTGTTGAAAATGTTCCTACGTTATCAGATTTCACAAAGCCTTTGCTTGATGGACTGCTCACCCAGCAGCAGTGACAAGAAAACTCTAAAGAGGTGGTTCTTCATAGATAAGAGGGTTGGGTGAAGAATATCTCAACCTTAGGTTAATACTAGGGCCAAATTTCTCTCCAAGAAGTGGTTCATTATTTTTCTGGGTGTGGCCTTGTGCAAGTAATCTGGACAAATGGATTTGAATTCGACAAATGCCTCTCCTGTTCTCACTAAACCTGCACCAATAAATAAGTCCAGACTCGGAATACTCTCCAGTCTTTTGCCTTTTTCGCAATCTGGACCACCATTCTCCTCGGGCATATTAATTCCGAGAAAGAAGCCAGGGAAGCTTGATGATGTTCGGTCCAATGGTTGGCTTGATGCCATGAAATCTTCGTCACCACCCCAGAAGAAGCTACTTAAGGATTTCAATGTTGAGGTGGCCTCAGATGATAGTGATGTTGCGTACTACTCCTGGATGGTAGGCTAAGTGTTTTATGAATCTTTTTAAATTCCAGACAATGGGAATTTATAAATAAAAAAAAAAAAAAAGCAATTCTTGTTGGCTAAGTTATTCCTTTATTTTGCAGCTTAAGCACCCTTCGGCTCTAAGCTCCTTTCAGCAAATCATGAACCATGCAAGGAATAAAAAGATAGTAATGTTTTTAGATTATGACGGGACTCTTTCTCCAATAGTCAATGACCCTGATCGGGCCTTCATGTCTGATGAGGTCAGTGTCATATCTTCTATATGTGTGAGTGTTCCTCATGTCCTTCTCTAGCTGTGTGTTCATACTCATGGTAAACCATCTCTTTGTCAGATGCGTTCCACTGTTAGGAAACTTGCAAATTATATCCCGACAGCAATAGTTAGTGGAAGGAGCCTTGACAAGGTAAGGGGACAAATGTCTATGTTGAAAGACGACCCAAACAGATGCTTTTAATAGTGTGACTACCTTAAACTGTATAGTTGTTTTGTTTCACATTATATTGATGCAATGAGTGTCTGTTCTACCTCTTTTCATCTTTTCAGGTGTATGAGTTGGTAGGACTAAAAGATCTCTACTATGCCGGTAGTCATGGTATGGACATCATGTTCCCTGTTAGAGACAGCGCGTTTGCTGATCCTTCGAATCATTTTAAATCTACTGACCAGCTGGTAAGAGACCAAAAATCTTCCTAAAATCCCCTCCCCTTTCCCCCTTCTTACACTTACACGATGATCAAAATGTGGGGTATTTTTTCTTTCGAGTTCTTGTTATTATGATATGCATCTTATGTTTCTTCATGTGTAGGGCAAGGAGGCAAACCTATTCCAGCCCGCTAGAGAATTTTTACCCATGATTAATGAGGTGAGCAATTGTTTTGCTTATACCTGTTATATTGTGCAAGTAACCATCCTCCCCCTACTAATATGATTCAATTTGATTCTTTCATTGATTTGAACAGGTTTTTAGAATCCTTGTCGAGAAAACTAAAGATATCAAAGGTGCTAAAGTTGAGAATCACAAATTTTGTGCATCTGTACATTACCGTAACGTAGATGAGAAGGTAAACTTTGGCAGGTTCTTTAGATTTGATTATCTGGTAAATTGCTGGCATTGGCTGTTACACGTAGTTTCACAAGTTTAATACGTTCATTTGTTTTTTCAATAATTCCAGAATTGGCCTACAATTGCACAATGTGTTCTTGACATTTTAAAAGGTTACCCGCTATTGCAACTAAACCATGGCCGGAAGGTAATTTACTCAACGAGCGATTGCTTTCACTAAGTAACAAATTTTTATGCTAAAACTGTCTTTAACAATTTTGTATGCTTCTGTCAGCAGATTTCCATGCTTATGTTCTTGGTCTCTAATATTTTCTTTACTGTGTAGTTGTAGATATTAATTTCGCCTCTTATTCTCCACATATATAGGTTTTAGAGGTCCGTCCAGTGATCAACTGGGATAAAGGGAAAGCAGTTGAGTTTCTTCTCGAGTCACTTGGTAAGTGGGCTGACTGGGAATGTTCTAGTTTGCTTATTTGCGTTGTCTTAACTAGTTCCTTAACTCATATAGTTTGCGAAATGGTGCAGAGCTAAATAATAGAGAGGATGTGCTCCCAATCTATGTCGGAGACGACAGGACCGATGAAGATGCTTTCAAGGTAATTCGGATTTAGTCTCGGGTTCTTGTGAGCTAATAAGTTGTATCTGCCCCTTATGTTAATTGTATGATTTTAACAATATGAATCTCAGGTGTTTCGGGAGGGAAATCGAGGTTATGGAATTCTTGTATCGTCTATACCGAAAGAAACAAAGGCAAAATTCTCTCTCAAAGATCCTTCAGAGGTGCAACGATTCCTCAAGTGTCTTGTGAGATGGAAGGAGAAAAATGAACTGCTGAAGTCCATAAACAATAGGAGCCTTGAGTTTTAGTGACTTAGATTGTTTTCTTTAAATAAAAGTACTGCAGTTTCTGGTGAATTAGGACATGTGGGATCTGCTTCATTTATTTGCAATCCTAGTTGACTTTCATCTAATTTTATAGCTAATTGTCTTGATTGTTGCTCAGGAAATACTTTTCTGAATTTTGTAAATGCCTTTTCTTTCAGGCTCCTTTATATTTTGTAAAAACCTTTATCTTCCATGCTCCACCAAACTTAACTTTGTTGGCTTCAACCCGAACCCACAAAGAAGATTCAAATTGTTCATTGTGTAGATCTTGACCTCGAGACAAAGAAGATTCAAATTGTTCATTGCGTAGATCTTGACCTCGAGAATATTTGACGTCAATAGATATATAAGAAAAAATGGCTAAAACTGGAGCTCGTCCAGTATAAATAATTTGTTTATGTAAAGTATTACTAATATCGATCAAGCTGGTTTTTCATCCACATGTTCTTGAATACAAGACTTGGAGAGAGAGAGAGAGAGAGAGAGAGAGAGAGAGTTTACATGTACTTTTTCAGTAAGGAAATGGAGGTGATCTTTTCGCCCCAAGAAGCTGGGTCTTGTATGCTCGTGAAGGGATTATTGGGCCTAGTACAGTGATATGAATGGGTCAGACCAAGTTTTTCTTGGAATTTTTTGGCCCGTTTTTGTTTAGGTTCAGTTTGTTTCGAGGTATTTATTTTCCGGTGATTAAGAAAAAGATAATAAATTATTTTATCAGGTAAAATATTTATGGTCATATGGATGAAAATGTTTCCCTCTCGGAAAGGGTGCAAGTCAGTTTTGGTTTCCAATTAATTTCACGCACTTGATCATCATTTTCAAAAAAATACTTAAAAAATAAGGGCATATTTTCAAATTTAAAAATAATAAGCTTACAAAAATAAATATTTAATTTTTTTTAGGGTTTAATAGATTTCGTTGAGATTTATTACAAAAGATTCGTATTGTATAATTTCAGTAAGCTTATTATTTCTAAGTTTGAAAATTATAAATAAATATTTATTTTTTAAGGGGAGAAAGCAGAACACCCCGTAAATTCACAATCAAAAAATTCTACATTCTTTCAAAAAAATTATTTTCCACTATCAACGAAACACCCCAAAATACAAACAGAAATTTTCATTTTGACAAAATTGTTTGTTATGAAAAAAATTTTACGTTTGTTTACAAACGCAGCGTGGTTCCACTGTTTCTCTTCAGAATAAAAAAACTTGCTGTACCGATTGGCCTGGGCGGACTGCACGAGGGGAAGATGACAATTGAAAACGACCCTATCTTTAGTCAGCCATTCCTTAACAATTTGCCACCAGTTGTAAATTAAGGAATCAGAGCATTTGATAAAACTGAAACTGATAAAACTGAAACTAAAAGTTGAAAAATCTGAAAGTTAGAAATTTTTGAAAGTTGAAAAATTAAGTGAAACTCAAACTCTATGGGCTACGCATTTGTCTGGTGAAACTCACGTGGATGTATCGGACGATTTTTATCACATCTGTGCTATTCGCCCGTTATTGTGTGAAACTCACGTGCATCAGATGATTTTTAGCACATCAGCGCTATTTGGCTGTGTTTATAGCATTGGTTCGGAAGCATAACATAATACTATCATGACATGCACCCAAAAAAGCTGGCTTATTTTTTTTTTCTTTATTTAAAAAATTAGTTCTGATTAGGTTTGTGTCAAATATTTATTAGTTATTGATTTGTCTTGACGCTAGAAATCGAAAATTTAAAGAATTATGATCTAAATTCAAAAAACCTCTGCCTTTTTGGCTTATTTTTTGTTTTTATTTCAAAAATATGAGTTCTGATTATAATTTTGTACTTTCCGATTCCTCTCAAAAGGATGAATCAATAATATAAAAAAAATACGCAAAAATACCAAATAAATTTTTTTTGAATAAATGCCAAAAAAAAAAAAAAACAACACCTCACTTATTTTTGCCAAAAAGGCAGAAATAATAATTTGATCCCTGATGCATTAATTTTGGATAATAATAAATTTATTATTGTACCCATATTACCCCTGTATTAATCTCTGATCTCTCTCTCTCTCTCTCTTTCTCTCTCTTCCAGAGTAAGCTCCAAACAAACACTACACATACAACACTACTCTCGTCTCTGTCTCTCTCGCTCACTCTAAATGTCAACCTCTCTGCATCCTCCGCCCTCGTCAGCTCTCTCCTCCTCTCTTCAAGTAACTCTCTCTCTCTCTCTCTCTCCATACATATATATATATATACATACGTATTTATATCTCTATCTGTAGTGTACTGATCGCTCATTTTGTGGTTTCGGATCGGACAGAAGGCAAGGTTGAGAAGGTTCATTATTTCCTCCGCCAAACCCAACTTCAACCTCAACTCTCACAGATCGTTTCCTCAAATCCGAGCTTCCACTGGCTTCTCATCTTCTCTGGACGCCGGTACCCCCTCCTCCCATCTCTCTCTCTCTCTCTCTCTCTCTCTCTCTATCTATCTCTATCTATACTTTTTACAATTATCCTGTAAATAAACATGTACTCGCTCACTTTGGAAATTTAATTGTAACTGATTGTATTCATTGTGTTATTGGTGCTTTAAGGTTCAACCACCGAGTGGGACTCCGTGTCAAGCTACAGCGAGATCGTACCTGATACTGTCATTTTTGATGATTTCGAGAGGTCAACTCTTTGTTTCTAGATTCCAAATTTGTTTGACTTTTTTGGATTAATTGCTTTGGTTGTTGATTTCATGATTACATTTTTTAAGTGTTGTTTTGCAATTATAGGTTTCCTCCAACTGCTGCAACCGTTAGCTCATCTCTTCTCCTCGGTATCTGCAGCCTCCCCGACACGAAATTCAAGGTAAGTATTCGACCTCGCATAATGTTTGATCGGGGTACGGTATGGCCCCTCTTGAATTGCTTTGAATTTGTATCGTTTTGTGCAGGAATTCATAGCCGTTTGTACGGAATTTGTAACATTTGCGTAAATATTCATAAAATCGGCATAGAAGTTCATAACATTTATGTAATTGTTCATAACATCAAGAAAAAAACTCATTAGGCGCAAATTTTACGAATTCAAAATTAATGTTATGATATGTCCAGATGTTATGGTCCGATGGATAGCTATTCAAAAGTTATGAATTCAAGACTGATACCATGAATTTAAATGAGAAATGTTATGAACTCTAGGCGATTCAATGGGTGCATATGGTATGCACTCAAATAGGGTGTGTATTGTGGCGTTTTTCTTTAATTAAATATTCGTAAACACCTAAATATTACATGCGTATGTACGCACACATCGACGCCCAGTCAATTTTATAATTTTTCTGATGTAGTGATGTACATAAACAGGAGTTACCCGAAGTAGTGTATAACAGTACAAGCCTTAAAATAAATGCACTTCAAACTTGATAGAGAGATCATGGAATCAATCACAACTGGGATTTGAAGACATAGAAGTCCGACATAATTGCGACACTATTTTCTTGTTTGTTGACATGCGATTGCGAGTCTGATTGCTTCCTTTTCTTTTGTTTTTGGATTTCCGGGATGTAGAATGCTGTGGATATGGCATTGTCAGATACCCAGTGTTATGGTCAGCAGGGCTCCGATAATAAAGTGTCGTGTTTCTTTAACAAGGTTGGTATGGTGTTCCTTGATAATTATCAGATTCTCGTCTGTCTCCTATTCAATATGCAAACATACAGGTATATGGTAGTGTCAAGTGTGCATATTATCTATAGGAAGATAACTTTTTGGTCTGACAGCTGTGCATGTATTGTAGGCTTTAGTGAATGTTGGTGGTGATCTTACAAAGCTAGTCCCTGGTCGAGTTTCAACGGAAGTGGATGCTCGTCTTGCATATGACAAGCATGGCATTGTTAGCAAGGTATTTATGTCTTCTCAATGTTTATTTCGTTCTTTTTTTTGTGTGTTTTAAATTTTAATGTTTCATATTTTGATATGCTTTGCTTACGCATTCTGAGCCTGTAACATTCAGTTTTATTGGGCTATAGTTGGAAAACCTTTAGAGTGCTTGATTAATTAAACAAATAACAAACCTACAGGAAAACAAAATGGAAAAATAGTTAGATTGAACTTTGAAGTAACCTGTGACATGGAAACTGTTCAATTGTCTGTAATGATTTTTCTCAACTTGGTGGAAGCATTGCCACAGATCGCTTTCGGTAATTGTTGTCTTGTATGCGAAGTGAAATTAAACCTTATGCACTCACCGAAGAGGTTTAAACTCGTTCTCAGAAAGCCCAAAATTGGGAGAAAAATTTGAGGAAGGCTGAAGACGGTAAAAGCAAGATGAGTAAATAGCTGTTATTTAAGACGTGAAATGCCCAATGTGATAGCATATTTCTGCAAGCATTGGAGGTATATTCTGGTTCTGACTAAGAAAATTGTGTCAATGATTTCCCTGCTAAACAACTCTGGAAAAGGAAATTTCAGAAGTCCACAGTGAGTTCCGAACTGAACTATAACCAGAAGACATGACTGCATTGCTTCACAGAAAAGTTCAGGAAAGTGAACCTTCGTTGTATTACATGCGAGAGCCTAGCCTAGCTCCTTTTGGCCCAGCTGTTGTATGTCTATGGGCTTTGGATTTTTCATAATGCTTCTAAAGGATGCATGGATTCTGTATTCCTTTGTCTGGTCCAACTTGAGGAATTGTTCCTCTTTGAAGCATTCACAAAAATGATTAGGAAACCTGTGGGGGTTCTAGTAAAAAGGAGTACTTTGGATAACACACTCCCATACAATGGCTCATACAAAGAGAAGTTGAGATGTGTGAAATTATAAAGCACTTCTAATTCCAATCCGTTTTAACTTGGTTTTTGATTCTAGAATTCGTAAGGTTGATCAATTGTCATTGATGCTATTGCTGTCCAAGCCAGTTGTCCTCATCCATTGAATTATCTCTGAAGCTGGGCCCACATAGCTACATGTTGTTCCATTCAGTTATGAACATAGCGAGATAGTGCAGCAAGGTCCAATAAACATATAGCTTGGATTTGGCTTTCATGAGTGCCTTGCTTGATTATTTTGGGTTGTTGTATGGTATGTTCTACTTCTACCCCCGTTGAGAATGACCTGTTTGTCGAAAGTTCACTTTTTACTTTGTCGACAATAACATTTTTTTCCTCCCTGATATTGATACTCTCTTGATTTTTTGATTTTCCTCCTCTTTCTTCGTTGACGTGACATAAGTTATTTGACGCAGGAGCTAATCTAGAAACAAATTTTTGAAGTGTCTATTTAGTTTCTAGTCAAAGTGTCTTTTGGTTTCTAGTCAATGTCTTTTAGTTTTTGGTCTAAGTATTTATTATATGTCTTAACTATCTAGTAAGTTGTGTCTTTGGTTTAATAGTGGTCTAGGCATTTGAAAGGTTTGTGTTGGAAATTGTCGAGTATTTAGTATTAGTCTTGAAGAGTCTCATCTTTGTAATCCCTATATATAGTTGATCTAATGAAATGAGAAGGAAGAGAGTTTGAGTTTATGAAAATATTGTGCAAGTGCGTCTTGCTCTTGGAGTGAGTGATTCCTCCTACAATATATCAAGTGAGTGGCTTGGTCACGTCAAGTGACGTCCGCGATTAGTATCATAGAGTGGCATCCGCTACCCCAGATCGAGTGGCATTCCGGGACTATCCTAAACGTCGCAGGTCTCAGCCTGTGTCAAATCGGTATCAAAGCGGTGATCCTGTCCTGCTGAGTTTCCATCCCGTGGCATTTTGAGATAAAATGTTGCGCATGAGTGAAAGACCGAGGACATATCACAAAAACAATGGAGTTGCTACTGCTTTGATCCCGTGGAAGATGAACGGTGACATCATATTTCATGGAATGAACTTGGAGGAGATATTCTCGTTGATAGACTCGTCCCCTCTACAAGAAGTTGATTGGACACTACCTCTGAGGTACGATGAATATACAGATGATTGTTTCGTAATTACTGCTGAATGTGATTGTGATCATGTGGTGAGTTCTAGAGATTTGAAAATGAAAAAGTCGATGTAGTTGAAGTTGTTAGTGATGAAACGATTGATAACTTGGAGTTACATGCAACAAAACCATCCGTACAATGTAAGGATTCCTTTTGGTTAACGTATTCAAAAGAAGACATGGTTAAGGAAGTCCTGAGCGAGCTGATCTTCTTGGCTACAAATACAAATGGTTATGGAAGGAAAAGGGTAAGAAGTAGTGGACAAGTTGACTTTTGGTCTGGCTTTGAAGTTCCAATGCAGATTGTTAACGGCCAAGTTTCAAGAGTTATGAAAGTATACTATTTGCTTGTTGGTCGCAAACCTAAATTCAAGCAACGTCTAAGGTAACGAGACAAAGGATGTAAATGGCTCATTGGTCAACCCGTGGACCGTGGAAAGTTAAACTCGAGGTCGAGTTCTTTTGAAGAAAGGGAGTATGACGGAGGAGCTAATCTGGAAACAAATTTTTGAAGTGTCTATTTAGTTTCTAGTCTATGTGTCTTTTGCTTTCTAGTCAATGTCGTTTAGTTTTTGGTCTAAGCATTTATTATATGTCTTAACTATCTAGTAAGTTGTGTCTTTGGTTTAATAGTGGTCTAGGGATTTGAAAGGTTTGTGTTGGAAATTATCGATTATTTATTATTAGTCTCGAAGAGTCTCATCTTTGTAATCCCTAGATATAGTTGATCTAATGAAATGAGAAGGAAGAGAGTTTGAGTATATGAAAATATTGTGCAAGTGCGTTTTGCTCTTGGCGTGAGTGATTCCTCCTACAATATATCAAGTGAGTGGCTTGGTCGCATCGAGTGTCTTCCGCACTTAGTAGCGTCGAGTGGTATCCGCTACCCCCGGTCGAGTGGCATCCTGGGACTATCCTAAACATCGCAGTTCTCGGCCTGCGTCATTATTGATGCGGCTACCTTATGTTCTCTCACATCATTTGTAAGGTTTCTGGAATTGTGCATATATTGTTTTATTTACTGAATGGCTATAGCATTGTGTCTGTTAGATATAGTCGGATCAGTAATTTGAGCATATTCAAGCTGACTATGGTGAAGTGAATGCTATTAACTGACCATGTACTAGACAACTTCATATGGATATTTAGCACTTTTGAGTTTGTCATTGTCTGCAGGTGCATGACCTGCTGAAATTGTATAATGACATCAACATCCCTCCAGAACGATTGTTGTTTAAAATTCCTTCAACTTGGCAAGTGAGTGTCTGGGCTTGACGGATACTAGAATCGTTTGCCTTCTTTTGCGGATTTTAATGTATCGCTTTCTGCTCAGGGAATTGAAGCATCAAGTTTATTGGAAGCTGAAGGCATACAGACACACTTGACTTTTGTTTACAGGTAAATATTTATCAGTGACTTTTCCTTGAGAAATAACTCAATTCATTTGGATCTGATCTTAGTTTAAAAAAAATTCGTTTAATTAGGTAAGCAATCAGTATTTTTTCACCATTTTTCAACGTCTCCTTTCTAGATTGGCTTTGTATATTAGTGTATCTAGAGCCAGTTTCAATCATCTTGAAACTTCTTATTAGAATGAATTTGCATGTCATGACCCATTGCTAATTTTGCCATTTGGTCATGGTTCAGCTTTTGCCAAGCTGCAGCTGCAGCTCAAGCTGGTGCCTCTGTAATACAGATTTTTGTTGGCCGCCTTAGGGTAATACCCATTCCCGTCTGCCAGAAATTACATTCCTTGGAAAATAATCAATCTCGTGATGTCGGTTGACTATATTTTTCAGGATTGGGCACGGCACCATTCTGGTGATCCTGAGATAGAAGCTGCTCTTAAAAGAGGGGAAGATCCCGGGGTGGCTTTGGTTAGTCCTAGACCTCTCTCCTGTTTCGACTTCGTAGTTCCTTAATTATGGTTAGTAAAGAGTATTGCTTGCCTAGTTTCCTGTAGAGTGGCCCTACAGTTACTGCTATGTTCCTGCATCTGCAAGTCTTTCACTGTTCGTTGAAATATTTATGGGTGCAACTACTATCATTATTACTGAAGACATCCTAATGATATTACTGAATTCCAAAATGTTGGACAAATATTTAGGTGGCTTGTACAATGGAATTTCACCAACCAACCAACCACCTATCCACACGCATGGTAAAATGAGTAATAAGTATATAAAACTTCCATGTATTCAGAAAATTGCTTGACAGAATCTTAGGAGATTAATTCCTCCTTTTTACTGTAAGTTATATACATTGTTATTCCCTTTTGAGTTTTTTTTCTGTTACATCTCTTCGACTCTTACCACGTTCTTTCGTCAGATGATGTTACTAAAAGATCCTGCTGCAACTCTTAACCTGTCATCTCCCCCAAACTATTAAACAACGTGAGTAAACATAAAATAAATTACAGATAAACAAAAAGAGAGGTGCTGCAGCCCTGAAATATTGGGAAGGTTTTACTGAAACCATAGTTCAGTTTCTCATCTACTATGCCTCGTAGGGGCTAATTAAACAACAAAATCAACAGCAATAATGATATCATAGTGATAACTGACAACGATAAGCATAACAGATTAGGATAAACAAATTTGACTCTAGATGCCATTGTTGGCGCAATCATCGAATCTTGTGCTGCCCAGCAAAGCGACCTGAGTTCCGGTTTTGTAGCAGCCATTTTTAGACAAAACTATCGAAGGGTAACCAATATGGGAAGGATCAAGACATGTCAATGGCCTACAGCTATTGTGGTTGCCGTTTGTCCGTATTCCTCCTGTTAAAGATGAGGCTCATGTGTCTTCACTGTGAGCATTTGTTTCTCCGTCCAATTGGTGCTTAACTCTAATATTTGACGTATTCTGTCATATTGTGACACTCAAGGGACTAGAGGTAACCGCATTGATTTTGCTATTATCTAAGCTGTATAGTCCTCTTCACTGCAGGTGACAAAAGCTTATAATTACATTCACAAACATGGGTATAAATCGAAGTTGATGGCAGCAGCTGTGCGGAACAAGCAGGATATTTTCAATCTTCTAGGGTAACAATGATTGACCTTCTGTCATTACTTAGGATTTACAGGTTTGACGCAAGTGCTCAAGCTCAGTTGTCCTCTTCTTCAGGGTTGACTATATCATCACCCCATTGAAGTTATTGCAGTCTCTCAAGGAATCGGTCACTCCTCCTGATGAGAAATACTCATTTCTAAAGAGGTTGTCCCCACAATCCGCTGCTACCTATAGCTTCAGTGATGAAGAGGTTTGCATTCTCATCTCCTTTTAGACCTTGGTTGACTTGATTAGTGGGGAAGTTAATTCTCGAAGAAGTAACAAGTTATTCTTCTCTTTGAAACAAACTTTATATGAAGTTATAAGCTAGTTGAAAATTGGAAGGTTGAGTGGGACATAAGGTCTTGTTTGGTTTGGTTTGGTTTAGTAGAGAATATAAGCTGATAGAAATAAATGGTGTATCAATCTGAGTTACATCAAGTGTTGGGTTGAAACTAAAGTTTACTGGTTAATCTTCTCCCAGCTTGTAAAGTGGGACCAATACAGCTTTGCATCAGCTATGGGCCCGGCCTCCGTGCAACTTCTGGCTGCTGGACTGGACGGCTATGTTATTCAAGCTAAGCGGGTTGAGGAGTTGTTTGGAAAAATGTGGCCACCCCCGAATGTCTAAAGTTCTCGTAAGCAGCTAAGTGGATGTTGCCTTTCTGAAATAAAGTCACAGATCAATCTCAAAGTGCAGTTCTTCATGTTCCTTACCCCCACTTTTCCTTCGCGCTTCTTCAAATGCAGTTGGTATCGCTGTGTTTTCTCCTCCCGAGTACAGTTTATGTTGTTAATTGTATCTTTGGCATTTTGTTTTTTACTTGCAATCGATGATAAATTTCTTTTGCCTTTGCAAATGACAACTCTCTCTCTCTCTCTCTCTCTCTCTCTCTCTCTCTCTCTCTCTCTCTCTCTCTCTCTCTCTCTCTCTCTCGGTAAGTTGATTCTTATATAAAGAAAAGAACTCCAGGAACAAAGGCCAAGGCCCGACATGATGACGTAAACGGACCGGCACGATTCGATTAAGAAATGGCATGGCACAAAATTAAGCATGGTTGGCACGGAGGTAAATGGGCTTGGCCGGCGCGGCATGTCCCGTTTGACACCCCTGGCCAAGGGTATATGACCTTGGGAGCCAAACCATACTGACCCAGACCAGAAAAAGCTCTGCACTAGATTACAAACAGAACCAATCTACACAGCTAAAAAGCTAACCACATGCACTAAACAAGAATACCAGAACCTGCCTAACTGCCAACATAAAAAAATCTGCTATGCTTTTATCCAAAAAAAAAAAAAAAACTGCTATGCATAGTCCAGTCGTCTCTGATACTAAAATGTTTTCTGCACTTATTGGGATACGTCTACACTCTCCAAGTTGCCATTCAGTCCCTCATTTCTCTAAGAATTTTATCCGACACCCCACCATTCAAAAAAAAAAAAAAAAAACTCTTTTCTCCCCTCCAGCATCAATTATGGTCATACCTCTATCTAGGTTTCGGGAGCACTGCCAGTGCAACCCAACCTGAATCAGACTTCGCAAACCCAACAAGAACTACAAACGCTATTGTTACATTAGGTAAATAAATTTTTTTATTGGTGTATGTATGTTAGTCATTTATCATCCAAGTATTTTTCTTTTTGATTTGGTACTGGTAAACCGAAACCATAAAGGATACATATCAAGAATGCAAAATACGTCGAGTTCTACCATGTACCAAATGCGATTCATAATAGTTCAATTAAGAAAATAATCAAAAGGACAAGAAGTGCTTCTTTGATAAAGGTTTCTTGAACAGGGGTAAATCATGATTCTGTTGGCTAAAGTTTAAATTAAATATATCTTAATGTATGTAGTCTTCACACTCACATTTCCTAATCGCAGACGGTAAAAGAACTTTGATGATAAGATGAAGCATAATTAATAAAATTCACTTTCGATTTTCTTTTGTATAATCCTATCCCACCAATTGCAACCTTAGTTCGCGTATCTCACCTTTATAATTACATGGGCACGGCTTGTTCAAATCTGTCAAAGATGGAGACAACAATTGTTATTAATTACCGCCTCCATAACCACTATCACAAACTGTTTCAGTAGAATTATAATTTTGATTGAATTTCGATTTTAAAATGACTAAGATTCGTTAGCATTGTCCTTATATATGTAAAAACAATCCAAAGAAAAAAAGAGAAAAGAATAGCATCAATCAGAATACATTAGTGCTTAATTAGTTGCTATATAGTATATGCTATATATTATTGACTGGATTTTTTGGTTAGTCATTTGAGGCCCCGTTCTGTTAAGGGAAATAAATTCATGTGTTTTGAATTAAAGGTGAAATACTTTGAGAGAATGACATGTCTCGTAAAACGAAAAATAAATACTTAAAAAATAAGAACCTTAGTGGAACAGATCCTGAGTTGGCATGTCTATGCATCATTCCATGTTGTGAAATGATCAACATGCCTTTACACACTTGCATGATGGAGGGTTCAACAATAAGGGTACAGTTATAAGTGAACTCCACAGTCTCCACTGTCTTTAAAGAATCACTATTGTTATTTTGTCAATTGATTTTCATCATTAGAATCATTACTCCTATTAGTTTGCTCTGTTGTTCAAACGCATGAAGAGACACTGCAATTTTCTGGAATATTAATCTTGAAGTTGAGCTTCGGTTTTTCCATCTCTTCTAGTCAAAAAATTATTCAATGCCCACGTTGTTGTGGGACCCAATACAAAATGTATGAATTCCATCACAATGTGTTGTGGAGAAGGGGCCTGAGGAACCACATGGTGGTGTCCCACAGACATTGAATAATTACATGTTTTGAATTCTTAACCTGTTCTGCTCAAGATTTCTATGGCTGATTTGGGTTGGGAATGGTCAAGAAATTTATGAAGAGAGAAAATAGAACTTGAATTGCGGAGGAAAGTGTCTTACCTTTACTTTTATCTTCACAATTTTCTAAATTCAAGATTCAAACATGAGAATTTATCGAAAAGGAAAGAGATCCTTTCCAATCCACAAATGGAAAGAAAACTTGACTCGACGATCCAATATTTTGCTTGTTTAAGGGTCCTTTCTAGATCTATATTTATGATCTAAATATTTTACTTTTTAAAACTCGTCAAGAGAACTGTCATTCACTCATAGCTCATCCTATAATTGTTGTTTATGGATGAACCTTATCAAATACTAAATAGGGGAAAAATGTCAACTTCATGTCCATATTTTACGACATATAATACAAATACTCAAAAGTCGAAAGATAAGGATTTTGTGAAACTCCGGGAATTTCGATTTGAACAGATTGGTGATATGTGTGTTATTGGTGACATGTCTTTGTCAATCTTTGGATTTTCCCATCTTCAGGCTGTATCTTGTTTTATCATAACTTGTATGTGAAGATTAAATTTTTTTTTGCCATTCGTTAATCCTAATCTACTCTATCCTATGGAAACTTGGGGGGGGGGGGGGGGGGGGGGGGGGGAAATGAGTCTTTACGGGAATCGAACTCTACTCATGTGCATGAGAATATAAGAGAGACATCAACTGCATTCTACTCTACTTACATGTTGATTAATTTTTTTGTTGATAATGTGAAGATTAATTCAATGAGCAAATAATTTCTCATACACATTTTACTTTTATGATGTTCATATATGGTGGCATATGGCCAAAGCTTTTAACATACTCGTTGCATGTCAAACTACTTATTAATGCACGATCCTCAATTTTCCTTCACAAACTTGGGACTTATGTAACGGCCTTTGTTCCTCCTGTTATGTGAATGAACCCACTACCCACCACCGACCAAAAGTGCACATATGGTGAACAGACAACGTGGGATCCACTACGAATCTCGCATGGATAATTCGAGCCGTTCAATAATTTTAAAAATAATTTTTTGAGAAGTCCCGTGAAAAACTAACTCAATCCGACATATTTAGGTGTTTGATCCAATCTTCTAAGTTTTCATTCAAATTACCGTCTTTATCCATGCGAGACCCGGGGTGGGCCCGCGTGGCGTCTGTGAAACTTTGGTCGGTTCCTACAGCATTTTCGTTGGTGAATTGAATTTCCTCTCTCTGTTCTCAAGAGGTGTTTAATCTCTCCTTTATGTAAAATTGGACAATTGGAAATAAAAGAAAGAACAATTGGAAGTAAAAGAACGATATCAAAACTATAATACAGTAATTCTTTTTGGGTTAATGTTAGGGTATCCCTCTCCCCCCTTTTGGGTTAATGCTACGGTATCCCCCCCTCCCTCCCAGGTAAGTGCGAGATATGCCATCTTGTTATTTCCAGAATAAGGTTGTTTTTACAACTTCATAATACTTTTGGATTACCTCCAAAAAGCAGAAATGAGAACGTGAACAATATTTATTTTCCGTCGATAAGAGGTGTTTGAACTAACTTACGCGCACCCTGACTAATGTCTTCGGTCAAAAATAGGTCATCCACGCCGAAACTAGATAATTTACAAGAAATTACTTTTTGCGATCTGACTCCAAGAATCGAACTATTGTCAAGAGTAATCTGCACGTCATTTGTGACTGCCCTTTTGCTCGCTTCATCTGTAATCGTATCATTCCTCCTCCTTCCAGCTCCCTCTTCTTTTCTCAGCCATTACCTCAGTGTCTCCTTTCAAATTGCCGTGCTCTTTGGGTCCATTCTTCGGGCATTCCCCGGGCAATCATTTTTCCCTTGACTTGTTGGTGCATTTGAAACAACCGGAACAGGTTTCTTTTTCGGTCTTTTAACGCCTAATGTTCTACCGGAACAAGATTTCTTTTACCCGCGTTGATGTTTTGGCCCGGTCTTCGGAATGGTTCTTTACAGCGCATATTGCTAAGCAGGATACCCGGAGCTACCACTATCTTGGTCAATTGGGAACCCCCTTTACATGGTGCGTTAATGATTAATACGGATGATTCAGTGGATGCACATGGTAATGCAGCTTGTGGGAGTCTTATTCGAGATCACAAAGGGGCTTTTATTCTGGGTCTCCAAAGGAAGATTGGGATTTGTTCAGTTCTGGCTGCGGAGATTTGGGGCTTAAGGGATGGCCTTAAGTTATCCTAAGATTGCAATTAATATTCCAATATTATTGTGCGTACTGATGCTATTGCACTCACTGATGTGCTTCAAAACTAGACTCAAGCAAATGCTCATCATTTGAGGAATCTAATTACTGATTGCAGGTTTCTGTTGGAAGGATTCGCGGCGGAGAACCTCAAGTATGACTATCTGGAGGCCAACCGATGTGCCGATTTGCTAGCAAGGAATGCCTTGTCCTATGAGTCGGGCTATATTTCTTTTGATGTTGTTCCGTCCTTATTGTTATTTCAATTGCATCAAGATTCTCTATGGGTGAAATACTGAAATACTCCCTAGACTTATTTTTAATTCATAATCGTAGTTGCATAGTTCATTTAAAAAAAAAAAAAAAGGGGGCGAGCCATTGCAGAGTGCAAGGGTGCGCCAAATACGTAAGAGCATCTGCATCAGGGACGTTACTTCCCTGGTGCCGCTATAGTAACCAGCCAAAAGAAGAAATTGGCGCATTAGCCTCTCCTCTCTTGGCATCAAACTAACATTTGCTACAGTACCTTGTGGAAAACGAAGAGGAACTATTCACAGGTTAAACATTAATTTAATGTTTCAATTCAAACTTTTTATATTTGGTTCTAGGGCTCTCTTAAGGAGCTCATTGAAAGCCTTAGAGCCAAAAATTCATTACGACTATTTAGGATATTTGAATAAAAAAAATAAGACCTTTGCACCGATTTGAATAGATTAAAAATTGAAACATTTAATTTTTTAACTGTATGTTTTAGTAATATATAAACAATGTAAAAAAAAAAAAAAGTCCTTCAATTTTCAATTCGTTTGAACCGGTGCAAAGATTTTTTTTTTTAATCATTTTATCCTAAATACGAATATTTAATTGAGAAGAGAGTGAGAGTAAAGAGTCTAATGTAGTGGACATGGTAAAAATGACTAGTTAAAGTAATAAAGTGAATTTTTAAGGTATAATTTGGTTCAAAATTTGAAGAGTTTTGTACGGATGCCCTCATGCCACAAAAATGGACCAGCCAAATTGCTGCCAGGGTGTGCTGATCAGTAGATCATATGAGGATCACGTGACAAGATTTGCTTTCGGTTCCAGTATTTCCACTACTCTGATCTTGGTTACTCTTATCGTAAGATTCTTTTTCAAGAGGACAATTTATTAATGATAACGAGTTTTAGGATGTCGTATTAAATTAGCAGTTGGTAAGAGTGGTTCGTAGTTTATGAAATTATTATGATGGCAAATATCTTGGGGAGCAGATCCAGTCCGGTCCCTTACGGTCAAGTCTGGTTAAGTTTTGGGTAATTTTTGTCGGCCTTGAAATGATCAGAGCCATTCATTTTTTTAGAGCTCACCGAGAACATTAGCTACGTCAAAAATCATGTCGATCCGATACCATTTGATATGATTTCAAAATGTATTAAGTTTGTAAAAAAACAAGTATGTAACACTGGATGAAAATCCATGTAAGAAAACTATACAAAGCTTAATGCAGTTCGAAATCATATCAAATGGTATCGGAGAAAAACAAGTGTTTAACACTGGATGAAATCCCATGTAACACAATTATACAAAGCTTAATGCAGTTCGAAATCATATCAAATGGTCTCGGATCATTGTGATTTTCGACGTGGTTAATATTTTCCGCAAGCTCTAAAAATTGAATGGTTTCAATCATTGTTATGAGCTCGGGAAGGGCCCACAAATGGTCTAAAATTAGACCGAACTAGATCATAAGGGACTGGACGGGATTTACTCCTCAGATCTTGTCTCCCAATGTTATTCTCCGTGTTCATGCACTATCATCCGCACGATGTAAAAGTTTTGAAAATACCCACACTTCAATTCTCAAGACATGACCTCGCGACTGAAAATTTATTGAAACACAAATTGAACATATAGTCTCCTATCACACGAAAACATATACTAATAGTCTCTCAAAAAACGGGTGCTTTTGATTCAGATGCGCATGTAAGATCACCAAACAGCGAGGGTTATAGTTGCAAACATTTTTCGCCTTCTAGCTGAGTTTACGAATGCAGAGACGTGTTTTGTGAAGTGGAGCGGCAGGTGACAGGTCCTGATTTTTTTACATGGGAGTTTAGGACTCCGTCGTGGCTTCTATCTCCTCAAATTGCCCGATAGGACATTTTTGTTATCGTCAATAAAAACGAGTTCTATCTTTTGACAAAAAAAGAAAAGAAATGCGCAAATATGCCAAAATATTTACTTCGATCTTCACTTTATCAGCGGATAATTAGGTTCATCCAAGCCTATCCAAAAAAAAAAAAAAAGGTTCATCCAAATGCAGTAGGAGTACTACCATAGCATACTAGCACGTGCACTACACCTCTAAACTAGGATTCTAATCTCTACTCCATTACTCCATAAAAATAGGGTCTATCATTGATTCAATCAAGCATTTTAGATGCCCGAACCATTTGAGTTTTTTACGTCAAAAAAAATGAGCAATTTGTTTAAGTAAGGTTGGGCTTGTACGGGTCTCGTATTGAGATCAGAGGAGAGTTGTAAGAGATAATAGTGTTCCACTAACTAAAATGAATACTTATTTGAATTTAGGTGATGTATTGTGAGAGAATGGTCGCCTTGTAAAATGAAAAATAAGTATTTAAAAAATAAAAACCTTAACAGAATAAAACAAAATTGTAGGGTAGAACAAGGGCAAAGGAATTAAGGAGCCGCAGGCCCCAGCCCAATAAAGAATTTGCCCACAACCAAAAAAAAAATTGAATAATATAATTTTTTAGTTTTGCCATGTTCTTGGAAAAAAGGCATAAAAGTTTAACCATGACGAAAATATATAGGTCAATGTTACCCTTGACATGTATACTAACGTTTGTAGGGTTTTGTTTGCACACATGGTGAATGAATTCCATTATGATACCATTTGTCGTTGATACTTGAGATTTAATTTTTCTGTTTGTCAAAAATTAAAAATTAGGAGAACACAAGTTAAGTACTATTGGGTATCGCATTATAAAAAATAAAAAATAAAAAATAAAAAAACTTTTCTTAGTGGTACCTCTAGAGTTGAAAGCGTGACTTCGCTGTGGGACCGTCCTCTCTATAAATTTGATAATTATTTAGTAGTGTGGTGCCTCTAACAACACCGTCCTCTCTATAAATTTGATAATTATTTAGTAGTGTGGTGCCCCCAACAACTTTATTCATAAAGATGTTTGTTGGGGCATTACGGGGCGGTGTCCCAATTTTTTTCCAGTAAACTACAATTACAATTTTAGCTAAAAGGATATACTGACATCTCTGGATGAGGAGTAAAACCGTATGAACAATTTTTGAGCAATAGCTTCGGGATTGTGTTGACCTAATCGTCTTGAACAATTTTCTTAGTGTTTATTCTTTCTTTTATAATTGAACCCGTCTATGGCCACCGACAGTGGCTGCACCAATCAGGAACCGACCGTTGTGCGGGACCCATTCCAGATTTCGAACCGATGATCCAAGCTGTATAATAATTTTTTTTTAAAAATCGAGGGGGGCGCGTGAAAAATCAGCTTAATTCAATATGTGTAGGTGCTCGATTCAATCTTTCAATTTTTCATTCAGATTACTGGATCTTGAAATCTGGATTAAAAAAATAAAAAATTGGATCAAGCACCTATACATATCGGATTTAGCTAACTTTTTCACTGGCCCATTTGATTTTTTTTTTAAAAAATTATTGAACGGCTCGGATCATCCGTGCGGGATCGGAGTGGGCCCTGTGCCCAGCTGGTTCCTGATCAGTGCAGCACGCAGTCAGTTCCTGATCGATGTAGCCACCGTCGGTGGTTTTAGCATTCCTGTTTATAATTTGCTTATTTTTGTTGCTAGTAAATTTTCTTTTACTTCCGTTTAAAACAAATAAGGTGGCTCAAGTGGAGACTTTCTATCTCTCTCTCTCTCTCGCCTTCTCTCTCAACCCTAGCCACCACGATTTCTCGATCTTCTCCCTTCTCTTCCCCTATCCCCGTGGGCTTCATACTCGTCTGTAGCGGTAGGAGGAGGAGGCCACGGGACTACCGACTCCCTTTCTTTGTTTTTTCCTTTTTTTCTTTCTGTCTCTCCAGGTCTATGACTTGTTGTCTGATTTGTGCGAGTTCTGTCTCTCATTCTACGAGAATTATGAGTTTCGTCTTTGGGCGAATTTTGTCTACAGATCAGGTTCTCTCAATCGAGGTTGCTTCAAAATATCTGTGCTTCAGCGTTCTATCCCTACACAATGTCTTTGGCGAGGCAACCCGTGGCGGCTTAGTAGATCTGTAGTTCTTGGGATTTCATTGGTGCGTTCATACTTGGGTGGTGTGCATCTAATCGTCTGGGTATTTAGTATCTTTCGTCCTTTAACTTTACACTTTTTATCGTTTGAGACTTCTAATTAGATGTTAGACAGTTTAAAAGTATCGTTATTACGTCAGGTCATGTCTGGATTAAGATGAAAGACATCAATTGCCTTGTGATTTATTTGTTTGTATTTGTTAGACGATCAATTTGTCTTTGTCCAAGTTCTTTGTAATGATCTTCGTTTTGTAAGTGCTGTTGGGCGTTTATCAATACAATTTTCTCACTTTTGACAAAAAAAAAAACTTCCGTTTAAAACAATTTTTTTTATTTTAATTCATCTTAAGGAGAACTGAAAAAGAAATTATAGACCGAACTTTGACAGAACTGAGAAAAGACAAAAATAAATCACAAAATTATCTGTTTTGAATTATTTTCCATTGATAACAGTTTCAGAATCTTTTATCACAGTATTTTTTAGGAGTAATTTATCTTAAGTGGATCAATAAATTATACCAATCCAATCACACGCCAAGTGCACATGGGTTTGAAGTCTGACCACAACTAAAGTTAGATTAAATTTCATTTTTATAGTAATCTCGGATTCCGAAGTAAACCGAATACCGTACGGAATCAACGGTAATCAAGCAAAAACATCCTCCTCAAATCAGGCAGGGCCAATGATCATCCCATATTAATGGGACAAATAATTAAAGCAAAGTGGGGCTCCCGGGCTCGGATGCCATAATCCGAAGTTTCCGAACCCTAATTCAAAGGAAACCCTACTAATTTCACTCATGATCATTGTCAGCTAGAGGAACTTTTTTTTTTTTTTTTTTTTTATAGTCAAATGTTTGAATCAGCTTATGTGCATCATGAGTATTTTTGTGAGAACCCATTTGAGTCCCACATTGGCTATGTACATGGAAACAAATGTGGTATATAACAAATCGTAAACAACTACCGTATAATATGAGGTTAACCATTTGAGTCACGTAATTAGATTAAGAGTTAGCAAGTCAGTTGGGCGTGAATCGTTATAGTTTTTATATGAAATAAAGAAATTGCAAGGAAAAATATTTCAAATACATTTGAAATACTGCTCATTTGCAATTCAACTTGAAAGCTCGAGAGTACTAAAAAATAAACAGAATTTATAAAATGTTACACAAGAATATAGTATCTCCTTTCGAATATAAATATCTTAGTATTGGATATGGAAGAAGGCAAAAATGTGCTTTCCATTTTTTGGAACTTTTTACCAACTGATGCTAGGAGATCGTGGATGCAAAGAGTAAAATTGTACGCACCACTACACTGTAACACTCTTCGTCTCCCATGAGATTCACCTTATTTTAATAAAATGCGGACCTCTCTTTCCCGATCGAATTTCGATGATCCGAGCCGCTCAATGTGTTAAGAACATGATTTTAAAGGTACTTGCGAGAAATCATAAAAAAAAAATGACCGGAAAGGGCTTCATCCGAGCAGTTTTTGTTTATTTTTTATCGAATGGTTCAAACAAAAATTGCTCGGATGAAGCCCTTTCCGGTCATTTTTTTTGCCGATTTCTCAGGAGAACTCTTAAAATTATGTTCTGAACACATTAAGCGGCTCAGATCATCGAAATTCGATTAAAAAATTGGAGAAATGAGGAGATCCGCATTTTAATTCATTTGAGACTGACTAACTGTACATATATAGGACGGTTCTAGAGACACCTAAAAAAACACCTAAAAAGACACCCCAAATCTCAAAATCAGTTCCTGATCAAAATTTTATGATCTGAACCGTTCAATGTGTGTAGAATGTGATTTTAAGGGTGCCCGTGAGAAATTAGCAAAAAAAATGACTGAGAAAGACATGATTTGAGTAGTTTTTATTAAAACCGTTCAATAAAAAACTGTTCGGATCAAGCCCTTCCCGATTATTTTTTTTGCTGATTTCTCGCTGGTACCCTTAAAATTACGTTCTGCACACATGTATACCACTTCATACATAAATAATAAATATTAGCAGCTAACCTTAGAAGTTCATTAAAATGGTGCCCCTAACTAGTATTTGTTTGACTCAAGGCTCTAGTCCAATTAGTCGTCAAGTTCGAGTTGATGGAGCAATATCGACATGCTATAATAATCTAAATTACTAGACATACCAACATCCTTCCGTGTGGGAAAAAAAAAAACTACTAGTATATTTGTCTAAAATAGCTTTATAAATCCTTTTTAAGTAGAAGCAAATTGTCCTTTTCCAAGCACGTCTCTGACTAGTTTTTGTGACACAATGTTCTCTCTCTCTCTCTCTCTCTCTCTCTCTGCATATAAAAACAGCATTTTGGACAGTTTTCTTCCCTTCACCTCATTCTTAATTTACATCACATCCAATTTAAACTGCCAGAAAGAGTAGATTTCTCATCCAATTTTATTACATCATGTTGTGGCATTCCCACCTCAACGGCCCAGCCGTATGTGATATGTTGAGCCTATCAAGAAATATGACCTATGCCATGTATGATATGATACCGCTGATGATACTGAATTTTGATTCACAATACTCAATTTGAAGGCTGCGGGTGAATGAAAATTTATTAAGGAGGTCCCACTAGCTTAAGGGAAGGAAAAGGCTTTTGTAGCCTTTTTGTCGTCTTATGATCCTATGATCCTTGTATGCCGTATATCGGATTAATGACGTTTATGTTCGTTTTTATTTAATGCATGAATTTTTGTTTGACAAAAAAAGGGGGGAAGGAAAAGGCTTGGAAAAGAGTTTGATGTCAGTTGACTTCACCTCGGAAGGCGGAAGTTTGTTCAGTCGTCAACTGCTAGATCCTGAAATTAGTTAAGATACTTGTAAGATGGCTCAAACATCCGGATATAAAAAAAAGAAAAGGAAAATGTTAGCTTCGCCCTCCCTACGATAAAATTTTGGTTACATCCTAATGTTTCCTTGAGACGATTCCAAATTTCCAATGTTGGTTGAAATTGGGGGTATCCCATTATTAGAAAACCCAAAACCGATTTTCCAATCACATTTGGTTTCGTTTCCAATTATCCACATCCACCAAACTAAATTTAATATATTTTAAAAAAGTAATTTTCACACTCCTTCTTTGATGAAAAAAGTCTATTTTTTGTTTTTCAATAAATTTTTTGACTTTAATTTTTACTAAAAAACAAAAACAAGAATAAGAATATATACTGAAAAAAGAAAGTGTCAAAATATTACCCAAGTTCTGTATTAGGCAATGTGAGTGTGAACTGGCTACTGGCTGGCAGCCTGGCACCCTCTTTTCCTCTCTCTCACTCAAACTCTCTCTCTAGATTTTTGTTTCCAATTTTTGGAAAAATTTCCCTTTTTTCTTCAGCTTTCTTTTCTCCATGGCATGCTCACACGCAGGATGATACCAAAGTGGGCCAGACGCCGACAAAAGCTTCACTGTCGCTCCCTCCAGCCAACCGTTGTGATCACACTCGGACCTTTTTTTACTATGCCCAAGACAACTGCACACCAAAAAGTCTCTCTCTCTCTCTCTCTCTCTCTCTCTCTCATCAGACTCAAGCCAGTCACTCCTCTTCCTCTCTAGTCTCTAGTCCCTTCCTCTGCTATTTTTCTCTCCTCTGCTGTGTCTCTCATAATGTAAAATACCCCAGAAAGAAAGCTACTTCTAAAAATAGACTCTTCTTCTTCAAATTCAACCCCCGAAAACACTGATTAAATGGCTAGCTACATTCTCTCCTGGTTCTTTATCTACATTTGTTTCTTCACGAGCCTCTGTTTGGCTGATGACCCATTTGTCAACTACGATTTCGTGGTCTCTTACATTACTGCCTCTCCTTTGGGTGTTCCCCAACAGGTACGTTTACAGATCTCGTTTTTGCTCTATCTATTATAGTTCCTCTCTGGTGTTGATATTTCCATCTGGGGTTCTATGATATTCATCTGAACAGATAATGGGTTAGCTCTAGTTTTTCGATATTTTGAAACTTCAGCTTCAGATCTGTAAAATGAGCTTAAAACATCATGTGGGTTTTGGTTTATAGTTGCTGTTGTTGGGTTTTTGGAGCTTCATTAGTATGGGTTCCTCACTACGGTAATGTGATGTAAACCCTAATATATATATGTGTGTGTGTGTACTCTTCTTCTTGGGCGGAGAAACGATCTTGTCCAACCACGTGTAACCGTGGTTATTTCTCGTGCTTATTTTGTGTGTGTATGTGCGTGTGTGTGTGTGTGGTTCTTTACTAAACAATAAAAATGGAGGGTTTATCTAGTAATGAAGAGCTAGTAGGGGTTTAGTTGTTTTTCTGAGCTACATTGCCTTTAAATGCAGGTTATTGCTATTAATGGCAAATTTCCAGGGCCTATTGTTAATGTGACTACTAACAACCATGTAGTTGTCAATGTCAAGAACAAACTAGATGAGAACCTTCTCCTGACTTGGTAGGATTGCAGTAATTTTATACTGATTTTATTGGGATTTTTTTGTTTTTCATTTATTTATTGACCTTGTGGGGTGTACTATTAATGGTTTGTTGTAGGAATGGTATTCAACAGAGGCGAGTTTCTTGGCAAGATGGGGTACTCGGCACTACTTGCCCGATTCCTCCCAAGTGGAATTGGACTTACCAATTCCAAGTGAAGGACCAGATTGGGAGTTTCTTTTACTTCCCGTCGCTTAACTTTCAAAGGGCCTCGGGTGGTTTTGGCGGATTTATAATAAATAATAGAGATATTATTCCAATTCCTTTTGCGACTCCAGATGGGGATATAACAATTTTGATTGGTGATTGGTACACTCGGAACCACACAGTAAGTGTTTGGTAAATTGTCAAAATTGACTTTTTTTGGTCATATTGAAGCTGCATGTAAGGATCTTTTTTCGGGTGCAGGCTTTGAGGACAACCCTTAGTGCAGGCAAGGATCTTGGGATGCCGGATGGTGTCCTTATCAACGGGAAAGGCCCTTACCAATACAACTCTACACTCGTGCCTGATGGCATTGACTATGAAACAATTGATGTTCATCCAGGTTAGTATATTTTAAAGTGTTCGTTTGTGAATAGTATACCAGAAATTTTAATGTTTCTTACCAAATGGATTAGTGTTTAATATGTCCCAGAACTTTGTCAACTAGAAGTTGAAATAGATTGGTTTTGGTCTCAGGAACTGAATGAACTATAACCACCCTTGCAATGACATATTTATGCTGTGAACCTACCTTTGATAGTTTGATGCAACATATAGAAAAAAACATTTTGACCTTCCATTATAGGCTGGGATGTGCATGCTTGTCTGTTTCTGTATGTTTTAAAGTAGACCACTATCTTGATGGAATTAAGTTTGCTATACTCGAGGTGTTTCTGAGACTGAAACATGCTTTATTTGAGATATCATGTTCTTTCGTATGAGCTTCAGAGATTGATTCTACTTTACTGATGGGATTGGAATCTCGTGAACGGAAGTAGATGTACACAAGTATATGTAGAAAGAGCAAGTGGCCATATGATCCATAGGCATCAGTTTTCCTTTCCTCTTCTATTTTTTTCTTTCCATTCTCTGAAAATTGAAAACAAGCAAACTTTTGGGGTAATCATTCACCCTTACAGTTAAGGGGGAGCGAATCTGTGGTGTGCTCAAAACTTCTAAACATTTATGGAAGAAACATTGTCATTGCTTTTTTGGTGTGTTCCTTTTATACTTGCTCAAAACTTCTTAACAAGAAGCATAAAAAGAGGATTTATGAAAATCCCTAGGTTCTAGGAAATACATATACCGCCATGATGTACTACGTTTTATCAGAAAACTTGCTTGGGCTGCGATGGTGTACTATTACTATTCATATGGCTGAAAAGAATTGTAGAGTGACTAGAGTCTTTCAGGGTATCCAAATTACCCTCTTCTCTGTCATTCGGAAGATGATGTTGCGGTTATGGGCTCTAAATTCTCCTTTGTTGCCTTTGCCATTCTTGGCAAATCCCTCTTGACGTTGCCATCTCCTGTTCTTAACTTGTTTGCAGTTCGTAGCTTCTTTTATTTGGATACTATGATCTTTTTGGTCTTCAGTTGTTTTTCTTTCATCCGTTTTCCTCCTTTCGGTTCCTAATAGATTATGATGTGATATTGGCCAGGGAAAACATATCGCCTTCGTGTACACAACGTGGGGGTGTCAACTAGTTTGAACTTCAGAATTCAGAACCATAACCTGCTTTTAGCGGAGACAGAGGGATCATATACAGTGCAGCAGAATTACACTAACCTAGATATTCATGTTGGACAATCGTATTCTTTCTTGGTAACCATGGACCAGAATGCAAGTAGCGATTACTACGTCGTAGCAAGTCCCAGGTTTGTGAATGAATCAATCTGGCAAAGAGTTACTGGTGTGGCCATCTTGCACTACTCAAATTCCAAGGGGAAGGCATCAGGCCCCCTTCCAGACCCACCAAATGACCAATATGACAAAACCTTCTCAATGAACCAGGCCAGATCCATCAGGTTTGTTGGCAAATTTTTTGATGCATTGGCCAATTAGTTAAGTGAACGAGAGTATATATTTTTCCTTCTATGTCTATATATTCATCGAGATAATGATGTTTCTTCATTTCAAGCATAATGAGAACTTAAAGATCAGACACTTGCCTCTGTAAATTATGACTTGGCCAAAGATTCTGAATTAACCATTTAATCAAGGTGTTGATTTGACGGTCAGAGGGATTGCAGCTGAAAATGTGAAATAGTAAATTTAACACGGGAAATATTCACTGGGGAAAAAATTTAGTAAAGGAAACAAGAAGGTATGACATTGAGCAAATGTTGTGAAACTAGTGGATGGCCGTAAGATCTGACAGTGTGTTAGTTTGTACCGATAAAATCTCTCTCTCTGAGTCGTTTGGTCAATATTGTGCAGGTGGAATGTGTCCGCCAGTGGAGCTCGCCCCAACCCTCAAGGCTCATTTCAATATGGCTCAATCAATGTGACTGAAGTTTATGTGTTGCAAAACAAGCCAGCGGTGACCATCAATGGGAAGAAGCGAACGACGCTCAGTGGGATCTCATTTGTCAATCCTGGTACACCAATCAGGCTTGCCGACCAATTCAAAGTGAAGGGAGCATACAAGCTTAATTTCCCCAGTAGGCCAATTACTGGACCACCCAGGATGGAGACATCAGTAATAAACGGCACATATAAGGGATTTATGGAAGTTATACTGCAAAACAATGACACAAAGATGCAAAGCTATCATGTGGATGGATATGCCTTTTTTGTGGTTGGGTAGGACTTCCTTCATCCAAACTTCGTCATATCTATCGTCCATGTGAATACTCCATTATTTCTTTGGCAAGTTTGATAGGAGAACCAATATTTTAAATTAATTATTTGCAGGATGGATTTTGGGGAGTGGACGGAGAACAGCAGGGGAACATACAACAAGTGGGATGGTATTGCCCGCAGCACAATACAGGTAAGTCTTTTTGATGACTTATTCCTCCATAATGCTGGTGCCGGGTTCCAGATTTGCATTCTCCGTTGTGAGATACTCTACTACTATGTGGCCTCAGAATGTTTGTATTTAATAGCTACTTGCTGGCCCTTTGATGTTCTTTGCCTATACGGGAGGATCTGTTTTTTTAGCAAACGAAAAAAATTATATTTTGGTGTCATATGGGAGGATCTGTTTTATAATCACAATGCTAGCCCGCCCTACACTCTGATGTGGCCTCAACTCATGATAACCAGGCTCTCCACAATAGACATGGATAAAACTTCCTACTGCTACTTATATCAGACCCCCAGACACCAGTAAATTGCAATTTGACTGGTTTATGAACATATTGTATCATAACTAATAATAGGATGAGGGGAAAAAAGGTCATATCAAGCACCTGGATTTTGGAAGACAATCCTGCCTTCCCCTCTTGTTACATTTTCTTGAAACTGTTGTTCTGATGTCATGCTAGACGTTAAGTTTGGCAAACCATCTTCATTGTGTAACATTCATGTACATCCTGCTGATGCAACCATTTGAAAAAAAGAGGCGATTATTGGAAACATCCACGTATACTTGTTTATTTACTAGGTATATCTGACACGTGCCCTACCTTTAGTTTTCCTGAACCTTTTTTGCTTCATTTTTTCCCTCCTGCTCTGCACAGGTATTTCCAGGGGCGTGGACGGCAATCTTAATCTCACTTGATAATGTTGGAGTCTGGAATGTGAGAACAGATAACCTCGACTCTTGGTATCTTGGTCAAGAAACCTATGTGAGAGTTGTCAATCCAGAGGTGAATAACAAAACGGAGTTCCCCATGCCAGATAATGCTCTCTTTTGTGGTGCCCTCAGTAAATTGCAAAAGTATGTATCAGACCCATCTATCTCGATTTTGTCTATGTTCGAATTTCTATCAAGGTTAACTATCCTAACTTTGTATCTTTGATAAATTTTCAGGCCCCAAAAAATCTCTTCCGCAGCATCAATCATGGGAAATACATCACGACTCTTATTCAGTCTAGTGATGATGATATCTACGGCGATTTCTATTTTGCGCTAAACCGGATGCTTCTGTGTTGCTTGTGTGAGACTGGCTTGCCTAGTGAGTTTTGTGTTTGTGAGTGTGTAGGTGTGTGTAACTTTAGGCTTGTTCATATGAATCTTTGTTGATTTTCACGGACATTTTTTTTTCCTGATGTACTAAATGCTACCTGGGATCATTGTTTTTTTGCTGGGATTTATGATTCTTTGATAACTTGTATTTCGATGTAGTGATGACAATTCATCAATTTTCTATATAATTTGACCCAAAACCCTGATCCTAGTTTCAACTCTCCAAATTATGATATTGCGTTCATGTATGTCTTGTTGCATTATTGGACTCGTGAAGTGCACATACCCGTTCTGACCGGGAACAACTTGTGAATCCTCTCGAAAACTTGCATCCATATGCCATGAATCTTCTTTTAGGATTTTAACTGTAACTGATAAGATTATGAAGAAACTTGTATAAGAACATCCACTTCCGTGAGGTCTCCTGTCTGTACTGCAAGTTAATTATTGCCATCAAGCTGTGTTTGAATCTTTGATATACCGGCGATTTGTGAAGAAAAATGAAATTAATGTAGAGTGAAAAAATAGCGTCAAGTCACATGCTTAATTACTAGAGCATGGAGAGGGATTCTATCTAAAGATCAAGTTACGCGCCAACCTTGTTTGTTCCAAATGCATGTGTCCTATTTCATTGTTTTTTTTTTTTGCTCGGCGTGTCCTATTTCATTGTTAGTACTTATTTTGGTCGGACACCTTGGGACACGCTAGGACATGCGCGTTAGGAATGCAGGTTTAAGAAGGTTGGGCGATTCAAAACGACTGTGAATGCCTAGTTCTTGACTGTTGCTGCTGCTGCTGCTGTTACTTGTTTAGTGATTGCTACATTATTTTATCAAAATATCCGTAACGTCCCTAGACTATTTCCGTACTTCGATAGAAATGCTGTATTTTGTTCCATGCATAGAACTTGGAATTTGCCTTCAATACATTGCTTAATGTTTCCATGTGAATCCACACCACAAATGAAAACTGAAATAAGCACGAAGAGAAAGCGGACAATCTTTCCAAGTGATGGTAGTAGTTTGGTATGGCCATTCCTCAAGAATTAAGAGCAATTAGGTGCAGTATTAGCTGGATCCTCATGGGATCTTTATTTTAACGCGTTTTCATATCTCTCTCTCTCTCTCTCTCTCTCTCTCTCTCTTGTGTGTGTGTGTGCCACTAACCCTGTACTGCATCATTCATAATCCCCCACATGCACTCTGGACCACCACATGCACCTCCAGGCACCAATGTGCCTCGCTTTCCTTTCTCTTTACTTTCATCAGTTTCATAAGCTTTTAAAAAGCAGGTCAACTTTCACTTATTTCCGTTATTCCCGCCAGGATTTGAATTCGAGGATGGTGAAATTAGAAGGAAAAAAAAATGATTTTGGCATTCCAGTTTTAGCAACCGACACTCTACTTTATGTTTTGATCATGTGAGAAAACAAAAATAAAAGTGCAGTGTCAAAATCACATCCAAAAAAAAAAAACCCACCTAAATCTATGTTACTCCACCTAAAAAAGTACAAATACTGTAGTTGAGCACAAAAAAGAAGAAGAAACCCCACAAGCCTCTCAACCATATATTTTTGCGGGATCCAGAATTAAATATAGAAACCCCACAACAATGTAGAGTCGGGAGAGACTTAAGACACCGCCATGTGGGGTCCTATAACACTGAATAATGTCTTGGTTAATCATAGATCCATTGACATAGAACAAAAATAGTTCAATGTTTTGACAAAATGATAGTCGACGTTTTTTCAAATCTTGGGAAAAAGTGAATTGGAGTTAGTTTGTGATGATTTTCACACTTCCTTTTTACAATCAACACTCTTTTTTTTGTCTTGTTCCATGTGAAATTACAATGTTGCTCTTGGATGTGTGAAAGTGTATTGAAAAAAGGGCAATATAATAAATTTATGTGGATAAAGACAAAAAAATGAGAGTGAATAGTAAAGAAGAGAGTGTGAAAATCACTCGCCTCGATTTTCATAGAGAAAAAACACAAGGCAAGAGAAGGGAGCACGTAGTATAGTACTCTCTCCGTCCCAATTTAATTCTTTTCAATTGATTATATCTTGTAATTTATAATATTTTATGTGATTTCAAAAATATTGTATTATAGAACTAATCGAGATCTATCAAACAAGATTCATATTCGATACGACATTCATTACAAATTTAAAGATATAACTAATTTTTTATCTGGTTAGAATAGAATGAGGAACAATTAAATTGGGACGGAGGGAGTAATATTTTTTGAGCACGTAGGATAATAGGAATGAAGGAATGCTACTCTTTTTAAAGCGTCAAAGCAAGAATCACACTAGACCTCCTTAACTAGTTAGAATCACACTAGACTCCCTTAAAAATATGGCCTAAAGCTATTATCGTTGTAATAACTTTTTTGGGCCCAGTTTCTGTCCGCTTGGGAGAAAGGACTGGACTAGAAAAAGTGGACAGGCCCACTTATGGACCTTTTTCATTTTCTAGGCTGTGGATCAATTATGAAAAAATTTGGAAAAGTGGATGGTAGTATTGATTTTAAAATGTCTTGTCATACGCTTTTTTTCTCGGAGACAAATGCCTTGTTTGGATAGAGTTTTATAAAAAATTTCTCAACGCAAAAAACACTCACATTACTCCTACTTTCAAATTTCAATTATTATTCATCCATATCTCCAATCATTATTCGCATTTCTCTCTCTATCGCTCTCCAATCATTACCCATATTTTCAGTCATTGCTCTTATTTCTCTCTCCACTCATAACCCTAAATTTTTTTCAAAAATTTCTCAAAAACTCATCCAAACACGACAATATGATGGTTCTGAAAGTTCAATATGTACACCAGAGTGTTATAAAAAAAAGGGGGAATTTGACGGCCAACGTGTTTTGATAATTAATATCCGCTAAGGACATGCTGAAAATGCCATTAACGGGTATTAATTATCGAAACACGTCATGGACAGTCATTTTTCCAAGAATAAATACATCGTCTTACCAAAATGGGCCCAATAACTAGCCACCAAACCAAACTGAAAGCAGTCCAGTCCTCCATCCCTACTGGACTGAGACATCAACCCTTTCCACTCTTAGGTATTGAGAGAAGAAAATCAAGCCCCATTCCATTTTATCAAATAAGTACTTAAAAAATAAGAACCTATTTTTAAGTTTAAAAATCATAGACTCACAAAAGTAATTTTTTGATTTTTTTGCAGGGCAAATAAGATCCATATTGCATATTTTTTTTATTTCAATAAGTGTACTATTTTAAACTTGAAAATTGCAAATAAGTACTTATTTTTTAAGGACCAAAAGCGGAACGGGGCACTGCTGTTACTTTGATAATTTTTTTTTTGGTGGAATGGGCAAGAAATACAATAATGATAACGATATTACAATCTATCGTGTCCATCTAATACAACTAAACGACTTATTTCACATGAATAAGATAAATAACACAACCAAATCAAATGAAGGTTAAACTATTACTTTGGTGTTAAAACTTTCAGGGTTTGGGAACTTTTATGGCTAAACCCACATCATAGGAACCATCATTTAACTTGAGGTACTCCCTCCGTTCTGATTTGTTTGACCACTTTTTGATTTTGGCTTGTCTCGAATTGTCTGTCTGTTTAACTTGTAAATGGATACAATTTTCTTTTTGTCCATACTTTTTCGAAAACAAGTAATTTTTCAAAAAATTTGAAGGGTGAAAATGAAAAGTAAACTAATTTTAGGTGTAACCAATATGCTCCCTAAATAAGTTGGATTCTGTAAAGTCCATATTTTGGCAAATTCCATGACAAAAATCTCTTTTGATTTGTATCCGTTAATTATGTTGTAACTTATTGTTTTTGAGCATTTGTTTAGGAAAGGCTATCAATTGTATTTTGTAATTGATAGAGAGAGGTTGTCAAAGGAAAGTAGCATGGAAGGAATCCATTCTGGAAGAGGATTTCATACAGGAAACGGAGAAATCACGTGGGTACTTATAAGGAAGTGTCTTCCAGTCACAATGCTTGAGCAACTCAAAGACAAGAGTTATATTCAGTGCTTGAGCAACCTTCCTGTTTGGCCCAACAGTCTATTAGATACGGTTCTGCTGGCTTCTCAACGCACCGAAGATATTAGAGCTGTTTACCTTTGTCTCCAATACCGAGTTAATGGTGACTGGTTCTTACCTCTTGGAGTTACACATGATTTGGTGATCATGAACCTTTTATACATAAACTCTAAGTGTTCTTTTCAATCATTATTCCAACTACTTGAAACATTCTTCCGGTGGATTCTGGAAGTATATTGAAGGATTTGTGGATTCAAGGTGTGCGGCAATCAACTGCTTGGTGCGGTGTACGTGGATTCGACAAATCAATCTTTAGTCAGTCGGTGAGGATTCACGATTGCTTAATTAAGATCGTTTGTAACTGCACAATGATTACTTTTAGTGGTTCGATTTCCTCCAGTGATTTTTACTCTTTTTAAGGGGTTTTCCGTGTATATTCTTGTGTTCACCTGTTATTACTTTTTGTTCCTTTATTACGTTGCTTTTGAGTATTTAATAGCGAAAAAGGAATTTCAAATTCGATCCCAATATTAGACAAACAAATTGGCACGGAGGGAGTATTAATTAGTCCATTTCCATGGCAGTGTCAAATTATGTTTTAGAATGTTAGTTCTAACAGAAAACACTACACTTAGTGATTCAACCTTCAAAGGGGTTCTTAAACAACACCAAAGTTGCAAGTGTAGTGAAATGCAGTTGATACCTCCCTTATACTCCCATGCGCATGGGCATGGTTCGATTCTCGTAAACACCCATCCCCCTCTCCAAGTCTCTAAAGATAGAGTAGATTAGGATTATTGAATGGCAAAAAAAAAAAAAAAAAAACACCAAAGTTGGTGGTTGTTTTCCTTATTATTTGAAGTGTCTGATCCAACTTATGTGCTTACTAAGGTTAAAGTGGTCTTTATAAAGGATAGCCTTGCCCCGTTGATTACTGGCTTTATAGTTTCAAAATATGGAAACAGCTTCAAGGCTAAGTTGCATAAAAAATTAACCTTTCCTTGAGTTGGCGTTGGCACAACAGTTAGGTCGCTCTAATAGGACTTGGTTACAATTTTGAGATAGGAAACTATCGTATTTGTTGGCAGAGGTCAAGCTGTGTACATACGTTCCTTTTCAAAACCTATGGTGGCAGAAGCATTGGGCTCTGTTAGCTTATAGTTTTTCGCCCTTGTAACTTGTTATACATTCGCGCATCACTTTGAAGTACTAATTATAAGGCGAATAATATTGTTTCAAGACAATTTGATGTTGTCATGGTAATCTTAGAAAGCACATATATACAGACATCTATTGATATAAATAAACAATATATATTGACCACAGAGACGGATGTATGTTGGCGCATATGGGGGCCACAGCCCCCGCGTTGTTTTGGGTTTTTTTTTTCAAAATTAAAATTAAATATTAGTTATTTTTTATTTGTTAAGAACACCTACATATTGTACTTTGTATGAAGCGTTGTTTAGACATTTTAAATGCTTTAAAAATGTGTTTATTTTGGTCCCAAAACTCAATTTCTCTCTCAGTGTACGGTCTCTCGTAAGTTTTTCTTCCATTATTAATCTCATTCTCTCTCTCTCTCTCTCCACTCATTAACCAAAAAACTTTTTTGAAAACTTAAACCAAACAAACTATTAGATTTTTGAAATTTGAAATTTCAAAATCTTGTCGTTCATGGTTCAGCTCCGCATTTACGACATCCTGGTTCCATCCTTGATTGACCATGAGTGCTAATGATAAGGAAGAACAAATAATAACGTATATACCTTACGTACGCAATAGATAGGAAGAAGCTACATATATAGGTGAGAAATGTGAAACATTAAAAGGTTGATGTTTTCCAAGCAAAAGTACATGAGTTAGAAGGACTGGGATTTACATGCCTGCTAGTAAAGCATAAACACCCTAAAAGAGTAACATAACTAATTGGCAGCTATGCTATTTAATGATTCAAATTTGTTTTTGGCCGGCCTCTCTACTAGCTAGCATCTGAACCTCAAGCCCTACAGAGAGAGAGAGAGAGAGAGAGAGAGAGAGAGAGAGAGAGGCAGCTCCCCTACTCAGTAAGGAGAGATACCCACATTTGCAGAAGCAAAGAAACCATCTTTCATAAGGACATCTCCCTCCTACACAAAAGAGAATCACAAATACAAACACTATTATGATAAACATAGGGAAGTGATTTTCAGACCATTTTGCACGAATTAATATGTTTCAATATGCTTTATTATTTACCAAAAATTTCAAACGCCATCTTATTTGTGAAAGAAGTGGTTTAACAATCAGTAGATAATTAACAAGAAAATAAATGGAATTTAACATAATAACCTAGTGGTCTTAAACAAAGGGTCCAAATAATCACCAGCATTGGAATTTTTTGGTACCTCTGTTTCTATGCAGTTTCAAATAAATAATAATCCAAAAGTATCCTATCTGTGGTACGATACTTCTGTGTGACCTTGTAGCTAAAATTGTCCCGAAGCAGAGAAAGCAAAGTACATCCATTGATCACTTTTTTTTTTTGGTACTAAGTGCTGCCAAGACCTTCAATCAAGCTAAAATGTGCACTGTTCACCAACATTTTTTACTCGAAATTTATCTAACTTGGTGCACTTGCTGTGAAGGGAGGGAGAGAGCAAAGTACCTGTTGACGCACGGTAGAAGTCTTCTTCACTGTCTGATCAGGCATGAGACCAAAGTGAATGTGCGGAAAGTGGGCCCACTGAAAAAAAAAAAAAATACATACCCATAAAAATGGACAAATGAGTGAACAAAATTAAACGTTAATATATAGTAACTCGGAATTGGTGCATATATGGATAATGAAGAAACCTAATATGAATGTAGTAATTTTTATTTATTTCTTGGGATGGGATGATCATACATTCTTGGCAGCAGCACTGAAGGCCTCCCGGTGACTAATATCTGGATTTCCTGCTTTAATTCGTTGGATCTCCTCCCTGAATAATAACAAATCAATTAATAGACGTCATGACTTCTCTCTTTTATGATCAGTTGCTTCATATATACTTTTCGTAGCATAATCAATGTACTTTTCTTTTGTACCAAAAATAAAATAAAATATACTTTTCTTGAAATTAAGTTTAGCTCCCCTACATATCGTATCATAATATATATATATATTTTTTAAACTTTTCATAACTCTCCATAAATTAAAACCATTCTTCCTGTAGTTCATAAAAATCCGAATATCGGCATGCAGGCAGCAGCAACAACAATGTTAAAAATCAAAGCGGATTTGTTATAGAGATGTACTTTTTCCGCGGAAAACCTCTCTTGTATCTACAAAACGAATTTCGAATGAGACTCACAAATTAATGTAGTTAGTTTGATAAATATGCAAAGATTAGGGTATTTAATTATAAGGGGAGCTTTAGCATGCATTGTTATTCAACTAGTAGTGTGTGTGTATATATATATACCTATTTGGATGAAAAAACAGAGAGAGGGAGGGAGAGAGAAGGGGAGGGATGAGATGAGATGAGAGTAGTAAAAAACTCACTTGATGAATCGGTTGTAGGCGGAGGGGACTCTCTGTCTTTTCTCCGGAGCTGCCAAACAGACACAAACTTCAAGTAAATTCATAGCTACTGTATATTACTGTATGACTTGTTAACTTCTTTCTGCACTTCTGATTTTTTCTTTTAGTACTCTTGCAACTGTCACGTCATCATCATCATTTCTCTCGTGATTTCTGCCCTTCGTGCCTTCTGCAATCTCTCTCTCTCTCTCTCTCTCTCTCTCTCTCTAAACACACAGAGTCCCAGAGTCGCACAAAATACTGGAGTACTACTAGTGCATCACAACATGAAAGAAACCTACTAGCTTCTGCGAATCTCCTCTCTCTTTTTTGAACAACTTTGAAATGATATTCTAAAGTACTAATGGGATTCGTGAAATCAGGGTAGTTATTCTTTTTCTTGGAATTTCGATGTTATTAAAGGGATGAAACAATACCAAAAAGAGAGTGTGAATGTGAAAATGTGAAATCATTTTAATTTATTTTTGCTAAAAAATAAAAAAGAGCGTGGATAACAAAAAAAAAGAGTGTGTGAATATCAATTTCCTTTCCAAAAATGGGATTCGTGAAATCAGGGTAGTTATTCTTTTTCTTGGAATTTCGATGTTATTAAAGGGATGAAACAATACCAAAAAGAGAGTGTGAATGTGAAAATGTGAAATCATTTTAATTTATTTTTGCTAAAAAATAAAAAAAAGCGTGGATAACAAAAAAAAAAAAAGAGAGTGTGAATATCAATTTCCTTTCCAAAAATGTCTTTAATCAAGTGATCTTGTTTTTTCGAGCCACTAATTCGATCGGGAAATAAATATCGATCCCAAAGCAGTTTAGGTTAGGGCGTACGTTAGGGTACTCTGGTTGATATGTGCTAAATTATGCTCGCACAAAATTATAAATTTCCTATTCCGATGATCAAGTGATTCCTTCAGACCTGGTAGGAATTTCACATTATTTTTTAGCACCTTGTTTCAAAAGTTTCCTTCCGAAAAAAGAGCTGTGTAAAGTAAAGCAACCCAAAGTAAAGTTTTGTTCAGGGAACAAACAGGATGAAATGATATGTATGCCGTAAAAATCTCACGTCTGTTCACGACCGGCAGCCTTGAAATCCCATCAAGTCCTCCTCCTCGGACTGGTGGGCCAAAATCCCCGGGGTTGGCCTGGTTGATCTGGAAGTTAGGGTTAGGGTTTGTGATCTCCTCCTGCAACAAATTATAATCCTCAAATAAACAATAGAAAGAATAATCATATTTAAAGAAAAACTAGTACTATTTGAGAATTAAAAGAGTCTTATAATTCTCAAATACCCAGAAAATGGAGTTGCTCCAAGAGCAATGTTTAAAAGACTAGATTCAACTAAGAACAAATTCACCAAATTAAATACGAGTAAAATTCGTGATATTTAAAAATTTAAACTAAGAAATATAATTAGGGCACCACCAGGCACCAAGGGGTATGATGTTCATCAATGAACCGAACTCGGTTAATGTTTACCAAAAGATTATGGGGATTAGGAGAGAAGAAAGAGTGAGTGAGATGAAGCTGATTTGCATTCGAAGAAGGAACAAGGAACCCAGCTCGCATGCTCACAGGGAGGAGATTTGAGCAGTGGCCGCATCGGACCGTGACGGTCTTGAACATGCTGGTGCAAGGAACACTCACCTGTTAATTCCATTAAAAAACACACAATCAAAAACATCATAAAAAAAACACTCAGACCTGATCAAAGAAAGGAAAAAGAAACCCTAGCAAAAAGGGTTTGATAAATAATTGAAAATGGGTGGAGGAGGGTAGGGAGAGTAGAAATCAATACAGCAAGGACGGTGTCGCAGAGGGTGCAATGGACGTAGCAGAGCTGGTCGGAGGAGGACGAGGAGTGGGGAGGGAGCTGATGGTGGTCCAATGACAAGTTGGAAGATGATGAAGAGGAGGAGGAGGACATCTCTTTCTCTCTCTCTCTTTGATTCCTTTAGAAATTGATTGGGTGTATGATTTGATTTTGATTTGATTGACTGATGGGTGGATGACAGATTAACCAACTGCCTTGGATCTGCCTTTTGTGAAAGAAATAAAGGGGGCCGGGATTCGCAGAGCAACCAAACAAGAGAGAGAGTGTTTCAGTAAAAGAGGTACTGTCATACTGCATATGTAGATATTTTGGTATATAAAATGAAAGTGCTAATATGATATCTTGTCATGCCGAAATCGAAGTTAAGGTCACACTCTTGTAAGTGACATTAGCTATATGTTTAACCCAATAACAAACCAAATACGAGTTTCCAATACATAACCAACCCCTCATTAGATATATAATTTCAGTTGATCGGGCCAAAACCTTTTTTTCCCCCTTGGAAAATGTCACTTTCTCCGTCTAAATTTAGGGTCCAGTGTACCATTATGGGTAAATTACTGTTTGCCCCCTCTAACTATGGATTGGGGACACTTTACCCCCTTTAACTATTTTTTTAACACTTAACTCCCTCTAAGTAATGAAACCCTTGTTTCGTCTGACTTCCGTAACGGAGAGGCGTAAAGTTACAAAAATTCCCGTCAATAAAACACAAATTTACAAGGGCCAAAGAGCCATTTCTCATTAACCCTAAAATTCAATTTGGCCTTGGCACAACAGCAGCCACAACAATAGAACCACCAATAGTTGTGTACCCAAAAAAACAGCAACGGCTTTTCTTTCAAAAATTCAAACAACAACAGCAGAAACAACAACATCATCTTCAACAGCAACAATCAGCCATCTCTCGTTTCCCTTCCAACATTGACGCCCACCTTAGGCCTCTCGGCATTTCGCACCTTCCCTCAACCCCCAACAACAACATCAACAAACTCCCAATCTTAGCCCTAAACCTAATTCTATTCAGCAGAATTAAAACCCTAACTCGAATCCACATCAGCAGCAATAGCTGCGGAAGGAAATTCGAGCACAACCCACGTCATCAATTACCTTTTTCATCTCAGAAATCTTCTTCTTCATTTCTTGAATTTCTGTCTGCTTCTCTTCATCTCTGTGAAATTGTAGCAATGCCTGGGTTGTTTTTGTCTTAGAGGTCTTCAATGGTGCAATTCACCATAACGATAGTTTATTGTTGCATCGTCACTACAATACATTTGGGCAGAATTGCTTGAAGCTTCCATTGAAACCCAGATAGAGAGAAAGACGGATGTACAGAGAGAGAGAGAGAGAGAGAGAGAGAGAGAGAGAGAGAAGAGAGAATAGAGAGAGAGTCGTGGAAGTGGGGGGAAGCTTTACCATCTAATTAAAAATAGTTAGAGGAGATAAAGTGTCCCCGACCCATAGTTAGAGGGGCAAACAGTAATTTACCCTATTATTTTGGGTTGTCCTTATTAAGTGTCCATTTTGTAAAAACAATTTTGGGTAAAAATATGTACATTTTTCATTTTTTTTCCCTTAAAAGTCGATTTCATTTTTAAAAATTAGTGAATAAAAGTGTACTGATGATATCTACATAGAAGGTAAGTAGGAAAAATGAGATAAAAATTAATGTGAAATGTGTAAAAATGATACCTCATTAATAAGTTTGATTTATAAAGCTGAACACTTAAAAATGGACGGAGAGAGTAATATTTGTTATGGGTTATTAGTCTTAAGATGCTATATTTTGTCAAAAACATACTACATATAGTAATGTTTATGTGCCTCTCTACACTAGCAAACTTAAGGGGGGCAATAAGCAGAGTCGATCGCATAGTCCTATTTTTCTTACATAAATTTTGGTTGTTAAACTAAACCTTAGTGTTTCGGTACCTTCAAAATCGTATAATTTTATTTTTAGCATCTCAAACTTGAATTGTCTTCACCCTCCCTCCAAACTCTAAAAATACTTTTGGAAGTATGGATAATACATTTTACAGACAAATTAGTATCCCGCCTAATGATCAATTGACTAGTCCAACACATGCAAGAATCTGGGGTGTTTCCACTACGTAATAAGTTGTTGACAACAATTTTTTGATTTTATTCTTATTTAAATTTTTTCACATATGTTAGTTTTGCGCCAAATTCTTATATATTATAGGTTCGTATCGATGAGAGGAATCGAAAAAAGAAAAAATTTTAACTTTTACACAAGTATTTTGTGAAACATAAAAAAAAGGATTTTTTTTTTGTTTTTCTTGGATATTTCCCAAAATATACTTGTGAAAAATTCATAATTTTTTACATTTTTCAATTTTTTTGATGAGACGAATCAATAATCTCAAAAAATTAAGCACAAAACTCATGAACGCTAAAAAAAAAAATAATGAAAAAAACAAAACAAGAAAAAACCTAATATGTCATCGTACCTTAGCCAGAATTTGTAGACCTTGTTCGGTTAAGGATTTTAGATTTTGGATTCTAATCATTATTCTATTTCTCTTCAATCATTACTCTCATTTTCTCTCTCTATCTGTTTCCAATTATTATCTCTATTTTCAATAATTACTCTATTTCTGTCTACATTCATTAACTCAAATCCAAATTCAAAATTCCAAAATGAACGGGGTCTTAGAGACTCTAATGACAGGGGACTACTACAACGCCAACTCTTCAAATTCCACGTAATTATTAGCTCCCTTTGTTCCAATTTATTTTTTCAATTATCAAAATTTGTGTCTTTCAAAAATATTCTTATATCTTACATTTTATAATATTTTTTATTATTTTGAAGATTTTGTATAATAAAATTAATTAAGATCTATCAAATAAGATACATATTGCATATTAAATATATTACGAATTGAAAATTATAGACAAATTTTTAAAAATCAAACGATCAAAAAGTTAAAAAAAAAAAACAGATCGGAACGGACGAAGTACGTGCCATGGTTGGAATTTATAGGGCCAATAATATCGGCACAATAGGGTACGAAGGAAAGAGAACATGTGTGGTTGGCATTCCCCATGTGAGAGAGAGAGAGAGAGCATGGGGGAGAGGAGCGAGAAAGGGACGTTTGCATGGGAGGTGATAAAGCTTCCGCTCATTCACCTGTTGTTTTCAAAGTTAAGATATGGCTTTTGGAACCACTTATGCATACAGCTACCCCCACTGCACAGGTAGCCCTCTCTCTCTCTCTCTCTCTCTCTCTCTCATGATCCCCCAGGCAAATACAAATAAGCCCTATCTGATCAGATCGTCCAACTCCGTCTACCTCTCCGTCTCCTTAGGGTTCTTACAATCATGACTTTATCATCACCTACACATGATGCATTCTCGCACACCAAGAAAACTGTAATCTGTATTTATTTTTGTTGAACAAAAGTGTGTAATTAATACGACTCATAAGAGAAAAGCTTTCTTTTTATGATTTGACCACTCGATCAGTAAAAACAAGGCCACTTGACAGCTTCGGAGTTGCCACCTCTTTTCCTTTCCTTGATTTTAGGGAACGGATCCTCCAGCTCAAATTAAGGTTTTGACCCGACGTGACTGTCCATTTATGGACCGTTCAATTCTATAATGAATGGTCGGGATTTGTTGAAAAACTTTACCATGAAAGAGAAGAGTTAACTATTTCATGGAAGAGCTTTTGAACAAATCCGAGTTGCTGATTAAACCAATGGACGAGCGCAATGTGAATTGTCTCATTTAGTCCAAAGATTTGGAATGGAGAGGATGTAGATCCAAATTTTACCTCTCCATACATATGTGATGTATTTTCTGATTTAGATCTCCACTAAAAAGGGCCGGTCCTGCGATTATCGGTTCCTGAGGCGAATTTGTATAATGGGTCCTATGTATTTATGAAAAACTAAAGTAACAAACAATTGAGAATAGTTTTACAAATGAACAGTGGGTTTAGTTGTTGTTGCTGCTTCATATTGAGTTAGAATATGATTGAAACTTGAAATTAGAAGTCCGATCGAAGTAATGTGATCGCAATCCCTTAGATAAACTATTTTTGAACCGGTTGTAGCATTCATATATTCCCTCCGTTCCTATTTAATTATCCACTGCGGTTTTACGTGTATTTTCAACGATTTATATCTCTTGACATACATTGCTAAAAATATGCAAGTAGACACACATAACAATTTTTTGGTTTACACTGGCTCATAACATCGATTGAAATTGTCTTAATGATGGAATTCAAAGAATTTTACTCAACTATTTAGGCAGATAAATTTTTGCAATAAGCCTCTTTTTTTTTAATCAAAACTAAGAATTGACACTATAAAAAACCACAATATAAAGCTATTGAATGCTGTTAAGACTTTTTGGTCTCTAATTCTTGACTCGGGAGCTACAAGAATTTACAAAGATTAAAGGAATGCAAATTAGCATAAGTACTGTTTTTTTTTTGGCTCGGCAAAACAAAAACTTTTATAAAAACCTTGAAAACGGTTACATCGAGGGGCTCAAACATGGAGATACACACATGCTCGAACAAAACAAGAATACAAAGGACCAAATACAAAAAACACTCCAACAGAAAATGGGATGGCAAAACACCTTACCACCCAAACCAACTAGCATTAGTACTGTTGGTCCCTGGATTTTGACTACGGGCAACACAGAAAAGATGCCAAGTGTCTTCCCCTAAGCTATGCTGTAGGCCCCATTTGATAACAAATCTCATCCATTTATCACTATTATCAAGCAAGGCCATATCATATTTTGATAGAGGGGCCCCTAAAAATGCCCAAAACTGGAGGGCTTTAGGTGGCCGTCTGTGTGCCTTTGCCAAGCGCCGGCCTAGCCGCTAAATGTTTATAGTGATCATCAATTTTATATTGCCTGTGATCGGAAAAAAAAAAAATCTAGTTGAAAATTACAATCGATTCTGTAAATTTTTTTTATCAGCAAAAAAAATTTCATTAACTCTTAATCCAAAGTACAGAGATAATAGGGGCTTGGGTACACCGATCTGACCACCCAAGACCCTTTTCCCCTAACCACATAGAGAAAACTGATTTAGACCCAACAGGCTGAGCTTAAACCAAGAGGAAAAACCTTAAAGAAACGAAAAGTTGGTAAAGCAACCAACCCAAACAAAAGAAACCCAGCCCAAACATGGGCTAGGCCCAAGACACCCAATAGCCCAATCCAAACACCAAAACCCTAAACGAAAACAGCCCCACGACACCAGAAACACCACCGCCGCCTCCGCTCCCCCGCCGTCCAATGCCCCACAACCACTAATGAATGTCAAAGCATCTAACTCAAAATTAATGGGTAATGAGTGAAAAGGCCGTCTTAACGATGTGAGACAAGATCTAACAATGAATCAATTTTAAAACATTGTATGAAAATATTTCAGTTTTGTCTAGAAATTGAAATTTTGGCAACGAAAGGGTATTTATTTATTACACCTTATATATATATATATATATATATATATATATATGGTTAAAGTATCCATCATAGTAAGTGGAGTGTAGTGCAATTGGTATATTCCTTATACTCTCATGCATATGGGTAGGGTTCGATTTCCGTACGTACCAATCCCTCTCCCCAAATCCCCTAAGATAGAATAGATTAGAATTAACGAATGAAAAAAAAAAAGTATCCATCATAAGGAGGGGAGTATGTGTGGAAAGATTTCTCATGCAATTAGTAATTTGAACCATAAACATGGCGCAGAAATATTTATGGAAGATGTAGACTTTAACGAACTTTTAATAGTCTTAATCTCAATTATATCGGCAAATGACTTACCTTAATCACGTAATTCTTCAAAACGTTATGCACAAGCTCTCGAGTCTTGCACTGTACTCGTATTCTCAATCCTCGTTTATTGTGATGCATTTTAAAAATGCTGTCAGCCTCACGCTCCAGCTCTCTCGTACGCGAAACGTGACTTACCCTCGTTGCCCGACAAAAGATTCATGTTTGATTTTGGGGGCATGGGAGAATTGCTGTGGGGACCAAGGTGCAAATCTTCTGGATCTGACTCGATCAAGCCTACCGGATCTGACTCGATCAAGCCCATTTTGGCTTGTGTAGGGACTAGTACTCCTAGTAGAGTCTAGACTAGCTTCCTTAAGGCTCGAGTCTTCAGTACTGTACCAATCAAAGGTTTTTTTTTTAACTCCGTAATCTCACCTTCGTAACTTAAGAGCATCTCGAGAGTCAACGAACCGATTTATGTATGACTTGAATGGAGGAGTTGATAACATTTGAGAAATTTTGAAGATAAAATATTAATAGGGAGCAAATTCTTAAGTTTCGGGTCTTGACTATCAAGACAACCGAATTTTGATCACTAGTTAACGCGAGGTTAGACTCTTATAGATCTAAGAATTAGGCGGAGGCAGTCCTCCGCCCCACTGAATCTCTCCTATAGTTCACACGAGGTCAGACTCTAATCTTATTTGTAACTTTAGTAAAACAATTTTAGTATACAATAGAAATTTCATCAGAAGACAAAACCAATTTTGGGCTTATTTTCAAATAGGAAACTGATATTAATATGATAACGTTGTTTATACAATCTTTTTCTTAAAATTAACAATGTGTGATTAAAAGTTATTCCACCAAAAAAAAAAAAAAATTTTTGAATCGTCTTACATTAATTGTCAATTTACGGTGACAGCCAGAATGGCATGCATGCGCTCTTAACTTTGTATGTACAAAAGTGGCGAAGCAATCACTGTACAAAGCCTGCTATGAGTCCTTTGTGGGGTGGCCCCCCGTTCCCGACTTTATTTCGGTTAGCTAAACAATTTAAAACATTATGGTGATTGGAAATCAATAAGTACATGATCGGAGTACATTTATTTTAGAAAAAGAGAGAAACTTATTCATTGCGGAGTCTCCATTTCAGTAGTTCGTTTTGGTAATCAATAGTTTTTGATTTATTAAAAAAATTCTTCTAGCAAATAGATTTTTAAAAATCTGAACCATTCAAAATACTTTTGGACACACACGATTGAGCGCCGTAAAAAGTTTTTTCTCTTAGAAAAATAAGTTAGACACAACTTGAAGAAATCATTTTTTGTTTTTTCAAATTTACTTTGATTATTATGTATTGACTAATATCTATTTCCTTCTTCATGTAATATTTTGTTATATCATTGAAATATTACCTTCTTCGCTTTTCAAAAAAGAGAGACACTAATATCTGGTCAACGATTTGCACTTCTTCCATAATTAATCCCACTTCAAACTATTTACTATAATTCCGTTTCTACTGTATTACGACTTTTTGGTACAATCTTTTTAGTTGTATTTTCCCAATTTTTACTAGATTGTGGTATAATTCTTACATCACTTCGTTTGACTCAACGAGACAAATCAAAAAAGTATAAAAATATAGAACAAAGTTGAAAAAAAGTCTTAGAAGACAAAAAGAAAACAAAAAATCCAAAAAGACAGTCTTGCCTTCTTATAATAACTTTTTTCAACTTTGTTTTGTACTTTTATATTTTTTCTATTCCTCTCGTCGAACCGAATGGAAACTCACTACCCATTCAAGCAATGCTCTCTTAGGTTCAATCTGGGAGAACTTAAGTCCCCTAAAGGTGGAAATTTTTGTATGGATGGCTATTAAGGAGAAAGTAGCAGCTAGATCTCTTCAATTCTAAGCTGAAACTTGATAAGTGAAATTCAACAAGCTCTCTGCCCTTTTTGTTCCGAGCACCTTGAAACAAATCAACACCTGTTTATTCATTGCAGGTTCTCTTGGAGTGTGTGGTCAGTTATAATGGAGTGGTGGAACATTAAGTGGGTGTGTCCATTTTCGGTTTTACACTTGGCTAATTGGTGGTTTAATCATGGATTCCACAATTTGGAGAGGCATATATGGGAAGCGTGATTTTATGCTACTATGTGGTCCGTATGCCTGGTTCGAAACGATTACGTGTTCAACAACGCATCAACTTCGGCTTTGGAGGTGGGGGATCTAGTCAAATCAAGGGTCGTGATGTGGATGAAGGCAAAATTCAATATCAAAATATATACTGTGGAGGATTTTAAGGTGTTTCTAAATGGTATTCGGAGAGTAAAGTTGTAACTTAAACCTTAGCTGCTTCATTCAACTATTTGTTGGATGTGTTGTTATGTTTGTTCATATATGTTCTGTTGTATCTTGGCGCATTCAGCTAAGATGTAACTTTCTCGATGTACCCCTTTGAGTTTTTTAAAATCGTTCGTTTGCCAAAAAAAAAAGAGAATAAAAATCATACCACAATCTTGTAAAAATTAAAACAATACATAAAAAATAAACCATGTCAAAAAGCCAGCAAAGTTAGCCAAGCTGAGCCCAATGTATCTAATGCCATAGTCAACGATACTCTACCCCAAAAAAGATGCTCCTGATAAAGGAAGGAAAAGGCATTGGGGAAAAAGATTTTGGGCATGTGGGAAATATGTTCACGGGAGGTTCTCTTTTAGCAAGGGACTTTTAGTAGTACTATACAGAAAGCCCATGTCCTAAACTGCTAAGCTCAGGATCCCTAATTTGTCCCACGTTTTGGGCCATTCAACTATTGGATCCTTTTAAGATCCTCACCTAGTGAGGCCCGTTCTATTTAGCCTACTCTATTTCTCAATGCCAGTGGAAGTAGTTAAAAACAACTAGCACAAGCTCGAACGGTGGCGTAGACAGAAATTTGGGGGCCCAATTTTATGAGGAACACATAATTTCATCTCATTTTTCGGAGTTATTGACACAAAATTTGATTCTGAATTTCGAAGTCTTTTCGTCAAGATTTTGTAGAATTAATAAAGAAGATTAGGATGCTCTCCTATTCCCTTGTGCGGCTGGACTGTAAAGTCCAAACTCTTTGAGGGTCTGTTTCAGGCCAATTCGATGAGTGAAACGGTCTACTTCTTCTGTTCGTGTTTGTCGGTTTATTTTCGGCATTCGTGTCATGTTTTGAATTGTCTATATCTTTTAATTTGTAATGGATTTTCATGATTTTGATAATTTCGTATAACAGAACTAATTGATATCTATGAAATAAGATCTATATTGCACATTTTTAGATATTAATTTCCATTGAAAGAAATGTACAATTTTTTAAGGTGCGAGAAATAGTAAAAGTAGCCAAACAAATTAAACACGGACGAAGGTAGCAAATCTAGAATTTTTCGAGACCGTCAGCCAAGCTAAAACTCATGTTAACCCGATACGATTGATATGTTTTCGAAGTACATCCATGTTTTAAAAAACACAAGTAATAATGAAGTTTAACACACTTAAGTAGAAACCCACTAAGGCAAACAAAAAAACTGCTTGAATTGATAATTATAGATCAAGAGATCGAATAGATCAAAAACAGGCTTGAGTTTCCTCCGCCACTGAGCTCAATCAAATGTCTGTGACCCTAGCTAGCTTATTGTACCATAAATGATGCACACATGGAAAAACAAACCGTCCACCCTAAAAGAGTTATGGACTATTAACTATTTTAGGGTGGGCGATCCTTCGAATAGCTTACTCTACATCGTGCTAAAGAAATTTTAGGCAACACTTCTTTAATTTCACCCCCAGTACTTCAACTGCTTACTCCGGATCGATCAGAAGCAACATCGGCTTCCACTTTGGATGCCGAACACGGGGACAACTCGCGCGTTTCTGAGTGAGGTGAATTCTGCTGATCAGAATCGACGTGATCAATCTCCCAAAGCTCGACAATGTCTTCGTCTGAATCATCCGGGCTACCATTCGCTTGTGCACCGAACGCTACTGGGAAATCGCGGACGGCTGAAACTTTGGGCCGCTTGAACCCCACTTTGGCAAAATCAAAAACCTTAGTCAGCACATATTGGAGTTCCAATTTGCAACTTCTTTCGCGGTTCAAAACTTCGAATGGGTCGTTGTATTTTGCATCGTCCAAGTCCTCTGGCTCTGAATAATAACCATCATCTGTTGGCCCGTTCGATTCCAGAGACCAAAGGGATGAATCATCTTTTTCGGGATGAAGCCTAGTATTTTTTAGGGGCTCAACATGATCAATTTCACGAGGTTCAGCATCCGAATCATCCCCGCAGCCGTTCCTTTGTGCATTGATCTGTTCCAAACACGCAGGGAAATCACCGACGGCGGAAACCTTGCGTCGCTTGAACTTCAGTTTTTCAAATTCAGTAGCTGGTGAAACAGAATGCTCGCAATGGCGTCTCTTTGGTTCCTCTCCATCCGAAGAGTAAGTCGTTAAAGACTCCATTCTCAAGGTTTCAATCGCTCCAGCCAAAACCTGTCCTCTGTTTTCAGAATTTAAATCTCGTAAGCAAGAAATCAAAACAATCCTGAATAGGCAATACGTAAAAAAAAAATTCGAAAAATTGCCAACAATAATATATCCAAGAATAACGCAACACAATCTTGAAAGGAAAGGAAACCAATCCGTGAACGCAATATTTCTCAACTGGTTGTCGGCTTCTTTTAAGTTAAAAGTTTAAACTGCACTGTTCCAGTCCAAGGAGCTGAAAGCTTAATCGAACATTCGAAAGATTCGTTTTTGGCTATCTATTTTTGTCAAGACAAATATGACTCAATCAAGAATTCTTGAACCAGTGACTTGAGGGGGGATCTACGTCTTGAATTTCTACCGTACATGGGGGTTCCAAATCCCACAATATCCCCAATCGCTGAAACGCTAAATCCCTATCGAAAGCCTTTCGACATGATTTCTTATGATTTTAGGAGAGGTTACGGTGAATCCAAGGAAAAAAAAAAAAACTCAATCGTATATTGTTTGACAGCCAGAATTAATGGCGATGCATGTGCGTTCTTGAAAACAGAATTAATGGAAGGTACAGTAGAAAACACTGACCTGCGCAAGATTGAGTTTTCTGCGCCTTGAGAATGGGATGAATGCTAGTTGCTGCAAGATTGCTGATCAGTAGAGTACTGTTTATTGTCTGTCCCGAGAGTTAAATAGGGTAAGATCTTCTGACGGCTACATGTAACAGGGACTGTTTCCTAAGTTGTGTTGCCCTATCTATGTACTGTCGCGTTTAATTTACTATCGAATATGAGGAAACTTGGACCTTAAGTTATGTTTCGCATGGAATTCTAAACCAAATTAAAGTACTACATAATGTGGTCGTTTACGACTCTGTTCCAGTTTCTTGGAAATTTTTTTTTTTTTGAAAAAGAAGATATTTTCAAACTCAAAAATTATGTGTTTACGCAAATAATTTTCCTACTAATATAGATCCTGTTTAATAGATTTCATTCAGATCTTTTAAACGGTGCAAAAAAAATTAAAAAATTATTATTTATTTTTATTATATTTAAATTTAAAATTACATTCATTTTATAAAACAAGGTTTTAACCAAAAAAGCGAAATGGCACCTACGTACCTCTGTCACGTCCCGATGGGCCGAGCCTAATCATCAGCTAGGAATGGTTGACGGAGTGTCTATGGGCTTTGGATAAACAACCCTTTATTGGTTTGGACTGCATATAATATAAACAGGACTGGGGGGAGCTGCTGAATAAACAGGACTGGGGGGAGCTGCTGTCCCTTGAAGGGACAGCAGCGTGCTGTCTTAGCTGAAGAGGTTCCGCTCCGGTCTTGTTCCGATAATCGAAAACATTCACTTAGTATAGCTCGTCGAGTTGAACAAGTATGCAAAAAATCAATTTGATCAGATATCATTAAGTACCTGATCGAAACACATATAACTTGCCAATAATGGGTTTTAGTAGATTTGATCCAGTGTTTCGGATCCATTCTTTTCAAGATATAAAGGTTTCGATTAAGCCCTGAATGATATCCGATCGAACTGATTTTTCAAATACTTGTTCAGACCGATGAGCTCTATGAAGTGAACGTTTTCGATCATTGAAGCGAGACCGGAGCACGACTCCCTTGACCGAGACAGCAGGCTACTGTCCCTTAAAAGGACAGCAGCTCCCCCAGCTCCATATAAACGGACTGGGGGGGAAGGTTTAGAACAAAATTCGGAGTACTATTGTTTTTGTAATAATTTTTTTTCTTGTTTTAAGTTGTCTTGATAAGATTCTTAAAATAAAAATATTATAACCAAAACCTAAATGAAAAAATTAAGGACAAAATATTTCTAGGTTAACGAAAACAATTGTTGATTACGGTATTTTTTTGTAAATTGTTTTCAAGTTCGGCCAATATCTTTTATTTTTGCAATTTCACTCGTCGACAAGAATGCAGAAAACTATGAAAAATTGCACTAACTGTTAAAAGCAGTAATTGTATAAAATTATTAATTAATTTAGTCCAAACTCCACCCTATTCTTGCTTGACAATCATGTTATTGTATTATTTTTTTTTTGGTTATAATGTTATTGTATTCTTAATCCCATTTAACTTGATGTCGCCATATTTTCTCAAGTTAATAAATTCTCTTGTATGCCGAGAAAATGAAACAATATGGAATGTTAACAAGAAAGCAAATTTGTTTAATTTCTCATCAAATTATGATAAAAAAAAGGGGAAAAAATCTCATGCTAATTAATACAATCTAAAATCTTTTGTTTTTTAAGTGTCAAAATGTAAGTGTATGCTAATTAGTATTTGCCTGTGCCTATGGCACTACCCACCCTGATTGGATTGATTTGTACCCTTTTGCTAAATTCGAACCATGAGCAAAAGCTAGAGAGGGGCGAGAGGGTCTCGATTGTGGAGGAGCTTGAAAGGGGGGCAATGTCGTCGTGAGTGGTGGAGGATGGTGAAGGAGAAGGGGGCAGTGTCGTCGTGAGTGGTGGAGGACGGTGAAGGAGAAAAGGGCGTATGAGAAGAAGAGAGATGGTCTGGGTGAGGTAGTGTTTGTGTGGGATCAAAGAGAGAGAAGGAGAATCCTTCTGTAGTAGGGTTTCAAATTTGAAAGTGAGTGTAATTTTTATTGCTTGGCCAAAGTAAGTGTAATTTTGATCGTGGCAATTCTATAATTAAACGAAAGAGGTTGAACAATTTAATAAAAGGGAAATTTCACCTCAATCATTGGATCAATTCAATCTCAACCATTACAACAACTTGTCTCCACGCCATTGTGTTTTATAATAGAGATGCGTAAAGTCCCGATTTTTCACTAATTATATTAATACGCTTTAAATTACTTATTTTTGGAATTAAGTAGAGTATTTGAAATTCTTTTGTTTTATCTCATTTCTCTCCTTATAGCTGTCAACAACATTCCCACTCTCCCTCTCCTAATATATCTCTAGCTTCAACCCTTTCTCCATTTAACGTTATATTTATTCATCTCTCCAAACGTTATATACTCTTCTCTCTCTCTCTCCTCTTCTCTTGTTTTTCTCTCGTTCAGCTCTCTCTCCCTCACGGTTTTGTTCTATCCCGCAGAATATCCCTCCCCCGGTGACGTTTGATCTCCGGTGTTTGCGAAACTTCCTTTACCGTGCTCCAATCGTCAAAAAAGAAGAGGTAGGACATCTGAAACCTAACTTGTATGAGGGTTTACTATTTACCTGTATACATATGCTATAAATATCGTGGGAGGAGGTATGCGATGATTTATAGGTACATAGAAGATTGTTGGGAGTCAAAACGTTGTTGGAAAGTGGTAGTAAACAAAATAAAACATTAGAATTTGTTGTTTATGCGCACCGATTATATATGTTCTGTGATTTCGAACACCTACGAGTTAGATTCAGCGGAAACGTATTATATGAATGTCGTAGCTCTCAGAAAAGTTAAGCGATTTACATATAAGATTCGTCTCAATATGAACGTTTCGCGTGGAGTACAAAGTTGTTCCTAGCAAGTAAATCTACAGTACTCCTGTTAAATCTCGTGATTATGGATTTGATTTGCGATTTTTAGTAAATTGAGAATGTTAACAGTTTGTTTCGCCCTTTTGATGATACCTATTGTTGTTGCTCTTCTTTTATTCATTATGTTCGACTTGTGTGATTAATGGCTCACGGGATGCATGAAGCCTACACGTTCGGATGGGAGCCTAATGTATTGTTCATTTGTGGATGAGAACCGGTGCCGAATAGCGTTATGGCTTGAGTCGAGGTTTTGGAAGCATGAGAACCCTTACGCCAATGAAATTGTGCAGGCTTTCAACTCTCCATAATTTTACTTACGGCTTCTTAAAACCCATTCTAATTCACTGGGTTGGTATGGATGTTGGTATCAAACCAATCAGAATGCAGGATTTGAAGGAATTTTCAGAGATGCTAATGGAGATTGGATATTGGGTTGCTATGGCGCGCAAGATCGCATGCGAGTCTAGCTTGGAAGCAGAAATCTGGGGAATATACAGAGGACTAACCATAATTCTGGAGCAAAGTATGACTAACATCAATCTGGAATCTGATTCTCTCATTGCCGTGAGCTTGATCAATGAGGGAAACTCCGGTAATCACCCACAACGTGTCATGATTAATGATGCGCATGCTATCCTGAGTCGGACAAAAACTACTCTAACTTACATCTACCGGGAGGCTAATCAATATGCTGACCACTTAATAAGGCTAGAAGCTAACCAGAATGAAGATCTAGTGGTCTCGGTAAACAAACCACACTCGATTAGAACAGCTGTAAAAAAGGCAGTAAAATACTAGTCATGTCTAGAGAATTGATTATGAAGGGATGTACTATTTTTTGATATATTTGTTCAATACTGTAAGTAAATGCAACTTCTTCTTCTTTTTTTCGGTATTCTTCTCTGCTATATAACATCGATGAAATTAAGCAATAACGATTCTGGCTATCTGCCTTTTTATTTTAATTTTTGGCAACAAGGGTAATTGAACAAAAAAATTGGAAATAGAACAAAGTTAACAGAGCCTTCAAAGTTAACAGAAGTTAGAGAAAAAAAATTGGTTATTTATATAAAGGAAAAAAAAAAGAAGAGCTATTGGTTAGTTTTGTGCCTAATTCTTAGGAATACACCGAATTGAGATGATTTAGGGTGTATGTTGGGTGGCAATTTTAATTGATAGATACTACCGTAAAAAAATTATACTGGGGTGTTTTCGTCCAGGAGAAGTGCTACACATACAACGGTTGTATAAAATACTGTTACACAACTAATCTTTAGCCGTCCATTGCTGTAATAAATGGCCAGAATTCGCTCAAACCCTTCCCCGAAAAAGTTAAACTTGACGGTCAGAATTAGGCGTACAACCATTGTGTTGGTTGTTCGCGTAGCATTTTTGGTATAAAATAAGTGATCGTTTAATACCATATTGGAACTCTTCACTTATTAAGTTTTTGAATTTGGATTTAAAGTTTGTACTTCGAGAATATGTTTCTCACAACATTACAAATATTCATGCGAGGCTTTTGTGAATGTATGCCCGAAAGCATCTGATAGAAATGCATCAACTAACTAGGGGGCAATGCTAGACTTGTCGCTTAACACGGTGGAAATCCAAATACTGTAGATGCTAGCTCAACGGTCAGTCTACTTCAGGAGCAACATCGAGAAAGACCATGTCAAAAAGCCAGCAAAGTTAGCCAAGCAGAGCCTAAAGTATCAATAATGTCATAGTCAATGATACTCCACCCCAAAAAAGGGAAAAAAATTTTAGTGCTCAGCGGGTATTACATGGTGCCCGCTCGCACATCTGAGCCGTCCATTTTGTTTTTGAACGGCTCAAATCTTGGAGAGAGAAAAAGAGAGAAAGTGTTGGGGTGAGAGGAGAGAGAGGGTTTCAATCCGAGCCATCCGAAAGTGTATCGGACGGCTCAGATACGCCAAACAGGTATCACGTGGAATATACCCGCTCGGCACTGAAAAATCTCTCGAAAAAAGGTACTGTAATAAAGGAAAAGGCATTGTGGAAAAAGGTTATATTCCAAAGTGTCCAAAATGAAATAAGAAATAAAATTCAAACCATCCCTGGATAAACACTCTTTTTTTGAAACGGCAAAAGAAAGTTTTATTCATATATCTCTGAAATTGGTACAAATACAAGGAACAAGTATTAGATGGCATCATATCCCTGAACAAAGTTAAGAACAATTATATGACAATATGAGATCCAATCCGAGATTAGCAAGTTATCAAACAAAAAAACACTCATCGAGATAAGCACACACCTAAAGGTCACCAAAATGGGACAAGCATTATCTCCGATTGCACATTGCTTATGGAAAGATTCCAGGTCTGCCGAGACGCTAACCGGACAGCGGATGCCTATACAGGTTGCAAGGCCCTTGGGTTTTACTTGTAGGATTTCATAAAAACCCTAAACTTAAGATCTCATGTTGTCAAATCATTAAAGAAAATAATACCGGATGTATATGTACTTTTTTTTTTTCCTCGGCAAACGAAACTTTTTATAAAAACTCGAAAGGGTCCATCGAGGGATAAATAAAAGAAAGCATACAAACTTGCCCATCCAACACAATATTGGACAGACAAAAACCTCAACAAAAACTACAACTTAAGCTTACGAATGCCATCAAGGTACACCACACCTTAAACTCCTCTTCATCCACATTGCAACTCTAGTTTTTACCAATTCCCCCACCACCTCAAAACCCGTAGTAGCATTGTTAAATACATAGTCATTCCGAACTAGCCATAGAGACCACAGTGTAGCATAAAAGGACGCTTCCCACATATTTTTCTCCAGATTTCTAAACTTGGTATCAAACCACCACAAAGCCAAATCTGATAATGATTTTGGACATACCCACGAAACATGCCACCAATCCAAAATAAGAGACCAGGTTTTCCACAAAAATTGACAATGCAATAACAAATGGTCCGGAGTTTCTAGATGCAAGGAGCACAAAGGGCACGAAAGCGATGGCCCTCTTGTACGATATTCCTGTTGGATAGCACTGATCTAGCTGATATCTGATGCAGGCTGATATTTTAATTATTTAAGAAATATAGAAATTTTAGTTTATTATTTTGCAATTAGTATTTTATTAGGAATCTTTCCATTTTAGCATAAATTGCGTAGGATATTGAATTTTCTTAATTAGGTTGATTCTATTTTTTCTTTATTGTTTTCTTGCTCTCTAAGATGTAGATTTAGTTTCCCTTATTTAGGTTCCCTTTTTAGTATTTCTAGTTTATTATAAATTGAGTTGTAAGCCTTACGGCTAAAGGGAGTTGTTTTATGATTTGATTAATGAAAATTGAGATTATTTCTCATTATTGTGTGTTTGAAGAGGGGGTACCTCTAATTCATACTTATTCATGATTGTCATTGTTGCGCGTTCTTCTATTTCGACACGCTTCCCTGCATCAATATCCTATCCTGAATTGCCATCCACGAAAAAATTTCCCCCTTAGGAGGGCAGAGGTTCTTCCAAAGAGGCCCTAGGACTTGGTTCCTGGAATGAACACTTTTTTCCCATTGAATATACACAGATTTTGACGAGAAGAGTTTATCATCAGTCCATTTCCATTGGAGCACATCCCTTTTGGTTTGATCTAAATGTACCAACTCCAGCCTATGATGTAATTCCTCCTATTGGTTGTTCTCCCACACATTTAGCCGCCTCCTTCTATACCGTAACTTCCACACCAGATTCCCTGATTCTTCCTTCACTGAACTAACCGAGCTTTCCTTTTGGTTAGATATAAGAAATAGTCTGGGAAATTCTTCTTTGAGAGACCTATCCCCCAACCAGACATGGTCCCAAAATGAGGTCTCCGTGCCCGAATGAACTTGAATTCGAAAACCCTTAGAAAGAATCTATCCAACACTTGAAAAGGGGTCTCTTAGAGAGCAAATATCCCTCCAGATATTTGTAATGCGACCGAACCTAGGTAAAGCAGGTAACCAAGCCCCCTGAGGCAAATTGTACTTTCCTTTCATAACTTTAACCCAAAGAGAGTCTTTGTCCTCATTAAATCGCCACCACCATCTAGACAACAAAGCAAGATTTTGCTGATTCACTCTCCGAACTCCCAAGCCACCATACTTCTTGTTCTTGGCTACTATATCCCATTTCAGTAGATGCACCTTCTTCTTTTCCACCGTGTCCCCCCAAAAGAGTTGTTTTTGAAGCTTTTCAATAAACTTTGCCACAGCCACGGGAATCTTGAAGATAGACATAAAGTAGGTTGGCAAATTGGTGAAAGATGAATTGATAAGAGTGAGTCTCCCACCTGTAGAGTTTGTTCTCCTCCTCCACACATTTAGTCTTCTCTCCATCTTGTCTAAAACTGGCTCCCAAGTTTTAGTCCTCCTCGGATTAGCCCCCAAGGGGAGACCTAGATATTTGATTGGCAAAGATTCAATCTTACAGCCCATAACCTGGGCAAGGAGTATTACATCTGTCTAAGGAATATTGACACCACACAACGAACTCTTGGAAAAGTTTATTTTCAGCCCAGACATGAGTTGGGAGCACCGAAGAATCCTTTTAATATTGGCCAACTCCTCCCTATCATTGTTACAAAAAATGATAGTATCATCCGCAAATTGTAGGTGGGACACCACTACTCCATTGGCTCCAACTCTTACTCCTTTGATTATATTCCGCTCCCTTGCTCTTTCCAACATAATGTTTAGTGCTTCCATAACTATGTTAAAAAGAAAGGGAGACAACGGGTCCCCTTGCCTAAGGCCTTTCTAGATTTTGAATTCTTTAGAAGCTGAGCCATTGATCAACATAGACATGGATACCGAGGAGCAAGAGTCCTTGATCTAGGGCTGTCCATCAAACCGACCCACCCGACCACCCGATCCGACCTGAAAATAGACACAACGGACGGTTTTGATCATCCATTCCTGTCGGGTTCGGGTTGATTTCGTCGGGTTTCACATTTAGTCGGTGGGGTGTCGGATGCACCAGATAACTTCTCGGGTGACCTGATTCGACCGACAACACTTGTATAAAAGCAAAAAAAACCCTATTTTCTCCCATTCTGTCAATGACCTTTTCTATTCTTCTCCATCACCACTACTTTTTCTTTGGTCTCACTGTACCAGTCCATACCCAGTCACCCACAGTCCAACCCCCCTAATCGATCGACGGATCGAGTCATCAGATGATCACCCAAGAAGGCAAGAACTCTAATCTTGGTCTCCATGACTTTGAACTTCCGTCTACCGTGGTACCTCTCTCTCTCTCTTTCAAGAACTAGATGCTCTTTCTTAGATCGAGATCCACTCATGGTACCGTCTCTCTCTCTCTCTCTCTCTCTCTCTCTGTCTGAAATAGGAACAAGAAATTAGGGGCAATGGACAATGGTGGCTGCCCCAAATTACAGCAACAGTAGCCACGAAGAAAAGGGAGGCGAGAGGTTGCTTTCTGGAAAACAAGAGAGTAGTTGCCTGATTCTTACTTCTTTTCTTTTCTTTTTTTTTTTGTTTCGATGGCTGCTGATTAGGTTGGCTGGAAATGTTGATCTAGTGATGGTTGATGATGTTGCAGTTGCACAATTCTTACTTCTCTCTCTCTCTCTCTCTCTGGATCTGGATGACTGGATGAACTTCGGGTGACCAAACCCGACCGAATCCGACCCGAACTCATCAGCACTCGTTTCGGTCGGAATCCGACCAGTGTTTCGGTCAGGCTTGGGTGGCAAATTAACTAATCTGACAAAAGTCGGGTTGGGCCCGACCCGACCTGAACCCGACCAAATCCGACCGATGGACAGCCCTACCTTGATCCAACTACACCATTTCTCCCCAAAACCTAAGTTTGAGAGAAGATCCAGCAAGAATGCCCAATTAACACAATCATATGCCCGTTCAAAATCAATTTTTAGAATTAAACCTCCCATATTTCTTATCTTCCAATTATGGATTACCTCATTAGCTATCAAGACCCCATCAAATATTTGTTTACCCCCAATAAAGGCAGCTTGGAACTCACCAATAGCAGAGTGTAAATGGGATTTAATTCTGTTCGCTAAAACTTTAGAAAGCAATTTGTAAACTCATCCCACCATACTAATAGACCTGAAATCTTTGAAAATCATAGGACAATCTACCTTATGTATTAAAGACACAAATGTAGATTTAACACCTTTGGTGAGCTTCCCATTGGCATGAAAATCAGAAAAGAAAAGCAAGACCAAATTCTTCACAAAATCCCAGCCCTTCTTCACAAAGGAGAAATTGAAGCCATCTGGCCCTGGAGCCTTTATGTTACTGCAACCCTTTAAAGCTGCAACAATCTCCCCCTCATCAAACTGTTTTTCATGAAAAAGAGAAATATCCACACTCAGCTTCCTAGGGAACAAACCCCCCAAGGAGGGTCTGGATATTCTTTCTTCTAAGAAGTTGTGACTAAAGTAATCCACAGTCGATGCCTTTATTTCTTGAGGGTCCTCTACTAGTCCACCAGAAACATAGATCAAACCCCCTCCTTGAACCATTTTAACTGGGATTTTTGTCTCCACAGCGACTCCGTTAAGCGAGAGAGCCTCCAAAACTCAGATTTGGCTTTGCACTGCGCTGCTTTCTCATCTGGAGTAAGCTGCCTATCTTCGGCAAGTAGATCAAACTGGTGTAATTCCGCTTCAATTACTCGTAGAGTAGAGTTTACGTCTCCAAATTCTTCTTTATTCCATACCTTTAGCCTCTCTTTCATTGCCTTCAATTTCTGAAATAACTTGAACCCCGCCCAACCAGACACCTGAGTATTCTCCCAAGTTTCCTCGACTATCCTCATACAATCTGGGTGCGATAACCAAATATCCATAAACTTGAAAGGCCGCGGACTCCAATCCCTACTGTCATTGATGATTGCAACCGGACAGTGATCAGAAATCGGTCTTTCCAATCCCCATTGTAAAACTTTGAACTGTTGAATCCATTGTTGCAACATCAGAAACCTATCCAACTGGCTGAGGATAGCTTGGTCTTAGTAGTTCGTCCATGTATACTTCTTTCCCAACATTGGGAGATCCTCCAATTCCATGTTATTACAAAATTCCACAAAATCTCTCATTCCCCTTTCCATCGATGTGCAGCCGACCCTTTCACTGGGTGCTCTGATTTCATTAAAGTCTCCCCCCATGCACTACGGAGTTTGCTTATTCCCTTTGAGCCGTAGGAGTTCATCCCATACACCCCTTCTGGCCACCATGTCATTCGGAGCATAAATATTAACAAAAATACAAGGGAAATCACCATTAATCACACATTGCATAAGGATAAAGGATCTGTGAGAAATAACAGACTCAGCTCTAAAAAATTCTTTACGCCAAATAGTTAATAGCCCCCTCAAAGCCCCCACAACACTAGAGCAAGCGAAATCTACATCAAAATTGCCCCATAGTTTCAGAACCGCTATTCTATCCAAGAATTCCAATTTTGTCTCCTGAACACGCACCATGCTAGGCTTCCTCTTTTTAATTAACTTAGACAAGGATCTCTTTTTTACCGAACTCCCCAAATCCCTTATGTTCCAAGTTATGATTTGCATAGAAATTTGACCTACCCACCTATCTCTCCACAGTTAGGTTAAAGACTAACCCTCTGCTTCTCTCTCTAGCGTGAGAGAGTACTCCCTGGCTTCCAACTCTATCATTGAATTTAGAATAACATCATCCTTAGGTAAAAAAATTAACACCTAACTCACCTTCAATTGCCATCGTCGCTCTAACCTCTCTGTAAACTTCAGAATCGGTTTGGATCAAATCATAAGACGAGGAGGAAACATTCTCCACTGAATTTCGATCAGCCTCCTCCCGAAGAGACAGTAGATTAGATAGCTGTCGGCGTCTCCTTCTTCTGTAGTCGGCATTATTGAGATCGACCATCAAGTTGATACGTAGTACCTGTGAGCACCTCACCATCAGGGAGCCATCTCCACATGGAGACCTCTCTCTTTCAATGGAATGGGCAAGCAGAGGAGAGATAAAAGACTCAGATACATGAGAAATCTGGGTCTCATCCACCCCCAACCCATTTTCAAATAACGGCCCACCCGGCCCATCTCCAACAAAAGGCTCAGCCTCCCCCAACTGGGCTATCGGTTGGGATGGAAGGCCCAAAACCACACCAACAGCTAACGTGTCCACAGAATCGCCCACTTGGGATTCAAACTCCCCAAGCATAGCAGGCGTAAGAGTCTCCTCAAGCATTAAATGTTTGTCTGGTCTTGCGTGTGTAGAAGCCCTGCAACCAGCCCCCTCTTTATCTTTCCCATGCACAGCCGCTCCATCAGCTTCGCTGTCCCATCCTGCACCTACCACCCCTTTTCTATTTGGCTCTCCCACTGTATCCCTTTCCACGTCATTATCTTCACCCTGCCCTTCGATTGAACCAGGCTCCATGGACACTACCCACCGAGGTTTCTCCAAATGGAGATTCAGTAGAGGATCAATCCCAACCACCTCATTAGGACTAACGAAGGAAGAGTCTTCTGAGATTTTAACTTCATACACCATCCCCTCCACCTGGAGTTGAATCCATTGATCGATTGGACGGGTTTCCTTAAAAGCAATCAAAACTCTCCCTTTTGCAAAGGATTCATCTCGCAGAGCGGCGTCATCCAACTTGATGAAAACTCCCCAAATCTCTCCAATTTGCTGAAATGTCCTGGCATGCCACCCATTCAATGGCACTCCACGGCAGTTGAGCCAAATAAACCGTTCAAGACTCGCCGGCTCGCCCGTCCATGGTTTCACTGACTCAAACCAAAGCTTCATCCATGGATGCTGAATGAGGACATCCCTACACTCTTGGCTTTCAAAAGTTACCAATACCTCCCTCCCACCCAGAGGCCTAAACTGAGCCACCCCATCAATTGCCAAGCTAAAACTCACTTTAAGGGACTTCATTGATACCACTCTATGCATGACTGCTACCACACTCCTAAGCAACCAACCATTACCACAGGAATTGATATTGAGTTTGATTTTTCGTTCCGAAGCCTGTTTCGAAGATTCATCTTTCAGAGCTTGAGCAAAGGAATAGCCGTGGCTGCGGAGAGCTCCACTAGACTCAGCTCTGTCTAGCCCCCTCAGCGGAGTTTCAATCCCCTTTTCCTTATTCATTTGTACCTTCCCAGACTGAAAACCTGGAATTTGCTTTTTGGCTGTATTCTCATAATACCCAAAGGAGGCTTCTTTCACAAACAATCTTTCATTGTCCACCCACACACCATTCATTCGAGAGACCGCCACACTAGCTGACGCAAAACAATCGTACCTAACAAACCCAAATTTATTGCCTGACCGTTTACTTCTTTTCCTTGGAGTGAAGGCATCCTTAACCACACCAAACTTATTGAAAGTTCTTTGTAGCCAAATCTGATCCTTGTGATCAGTAATATTATCCACGAAGAGGGTCACAATACCCCTGTTTCCTGCCTTTGAGGTACCTTGATTCCTATGCTTCCTAATCACTGGAATCCAGCCTCGATTGAAGCTATCAGCTACTTCCCTTCTTTGCTCACTCACTCACTCACTCTCTCTCTCTCTCTCTCTCTCTCTCTCTCTCTTCTCATCTTGATGTACGTGTACTTATCGCTATGGTGGATGAAAACCTTAATGTGTGGTTATTCGTCTTTTGCCTCCAAAACCTTTCTTTTGATCTTGACCTTAATCTTACACACGATGGGATAATATGAGAAAAGAAGATAGGGTTTGGAGTGAGGACTTTGATCACATATTTATAAGCCTCAGTTCCATTATAGTCCGTCATAATAGATAGAATCATATTGGGCTCTTTAATTAGTCTCTACATATAAATAAGTTCACACCACTTAACGCATGCGACATAACCCAAATACGTGCTAATAGATACGTGTATATTACCCGGTCACATTAATTGAACGATCACAACTTAAAAGGTAATATTGACATCACTCAAGTCTTATTCGACAATATACAATATTTAATTTTATGATCTATGTAGGTCCACTAACAAAAAATTGCTAACATTAATACCCTAGCTAGGAGCCTTGGACTATATGTGTGTTAATTTCAATTCTCTTTTTATCGGGAAAAAAATACTCGAATTATCTACCGCATGTCTAGCTCCCGCTGTCAAACAATAAAATAAAATTGAATGTTTATACTCCCATATGTATTGTACTCGATCCAATACTTTTTCTTTGTGTATATTTATTATTGGGAAAGACAACAATATACACTTCTTATTTGGGTGTGTATCATATGCACCCCAAAAAATGTTATGAATTATGGAGAAAATATTACGAACCATATTGCTAAAAAGTTATGAATCGTATAAAGGTTATAAGATAAACCAAAATCTTATGAATTATAATGAAAATGTTACGAATCATACTGCAGAAAAGTTATGAATTCTAGAATAAAAATTACGAAACATACTAAAATGTTATGAATGAATCATAAAATATGTGCATATGGTGCACTTTTTTAAAGGATGTGTATTATAGATTTTCCTTTATTATATATACACATAAACTTGAAAATCAACCTTTACGTTGTCCAATTATTATACATGAAAGGATAACATAATAAATTTACATGAAGATTTTTTAATTTTTTTAAAAAGCAACAGTATATATAGATGATAAAAATTGAGCACAAAAACCAATCAAATTATTTCAATACACTGTGTGTTTTTGCATTCCCATCATCTGGTCGTGCTGCAGGTTCAAGCATTATATAATGCCTTTTTTCTTCTTGCAAATATTGCTTTAAAAAAAATTTCTTTTTACCGATAAAAAAAAAATATTGCTTTTAAAAACGGCCCGTAAAATTTGTAATGTGTGATCGAAAAGAAGTGAAAGGAAAAGAAAATAGTGGAGAGAAGGGTCAAACCTACTCTATAACAACTACGCCGTCCATTAACATACGTTATGTACGGTACGGTAAATGTATATATACACCTTTTGCAATCCGTATAATACATCATGTAGCTACCTAGTTTTACATATCATTGGAGGTTGGGCATGTAGATACCGTCCACTTTTGAGAGAGAGAGAGAGAGAGAGAGAGGGCACAAGCCGTGATTGGAAATGCTTGAAGGTGTGACACAATAAGGGAACACCAATATCTTAGTCATTGATGATCGTGGCACACTTTGTTTTGTTTGGTTATGTGATTGTTCGAGCATCCTTCTCTCCTTCTTTTTTTTTAAGTGTACAGCTTCTTCTTTTTTTAAAATTCAGCCATTGTCATTAAAGGGCAAGTCAAATTTTCAAATTACCAAGATCAGGACATCAAGTACAGAGAACAAACTTCCAAAAACAAGCACTGAAATCTCTAAAAAATAATCCTATTGATCGAAACGTTGGATTCTATAGCGCCTTGCTTACGGAACAATGACTTCCATGAGCTGTTGAGGGGACTTTCCATTTCTGATGATTACAACCCTCGTAAAACAAGGACATAAAAAAGATCATCAAAAAAGCAGCCGCTCGAAACACCACCCAACAAGCAACATCACCGCATAAAAACTCCGAAATGAAAGAAACCTATCGAAAAACAAAACGAAGGCCAAGTTTTTTTTTTTAGTATTAGTAAAGAACAAGTAAAGGGTGCCATTGTTGGACCACTTGAGAAAATTAATGAACAAGTGAAGGCCGAGCGATTTGAATTGATTCCTTTTAATGGGATCGAGTTGATTAATCTTTTACTTGATAAAGTAGCCGCGGCCCAGCCATCTTAGTGATTAATACTCTCTCCACCCTAATTTATTAAATTTTTGTAAAAGTTTGTGTCACTTTTCAATTGATTATATCTTGTAATTTAGTATAATCTTTTACATGATTTTGGAAATATTGTATAAAAAATTTAATTAACATCTATCAGTATTATATTGCATACAAAAACTATAACCAAATGAAAAATATAACTAATTTTTTAGCTGATTAGGATACAATGAGGGGTTAAAAATTTTGGACAGAGGGAGGACAAAACTGTAACTAGGCCTTTTGATATGAAAATTGAGGGGGGAGAAAGTTTCTTCCAAGTTAAACTACCATAAAAGAAACATATTGGCCCCGTTCCAGAACGGGAAATAAGTCCTTATTTTTTAGGGAGGCTTAATTAATTGTCCTTAAAACCTAGAGGAGTTATGATTTCATCCTATCAGTTTCATCTAATTATGATTTCATCCTCCTCCTACTTTTTGTACCGCTTATGCCCTTTAATTCTTGACTTATCTATTTTATATATATAGCGTTGAACAGTGGGATGAAATCATAATCCCTTTCATCCTCCCTTGAATCCCGTTGCCTCCAGTTACCATTTTTTGCAAAATTCTCGCATTCATCCTGAAAACGGAGACCAAAACATGATACTCCACATCCCGTCCCGCGATTTCCGTTGAGTCAATCCTGAAAATTTTGGATCCCTTAAAAATTTGGTGAGATTCTATATATAAGAAAAGCATACATACATACATATATATATATATATATCTCATCCTCCGAAGTCCTCCACTCATCCTCCACAAACAGCCACCGCCGTTCACTAGTCCTCCCTCCGGTGGGCGGCGATCCACTCGTCCTCCTTCGACAACAGTCGCCGACATCCATCAACAGCCGCCACGTTGGAGTTCAGATCCCTATCGGAGACCTTGAAGAATATAGGTGGAGCCCACAAATCAAGCAAGCCACGCAATGGCCTATCGCTATCGAAATTCCCAACGTTTTCGTACAGATCGGAGTTCAACAAGAAGGCCTCACGAATTGAGTTGGGCATCCACGCTACAATTTTATTTTAGAGTTGAGGTTTGTGCTGGCTCTATATTGATGCTTCTGTTGGTTATTTTACATTTTCAAACTCAAAAATAATGTAAAAAACTTAAGAAAATATTTTACTTTAATTGGATGATAATGACTTACCATTGAATTAGATCAAAGCAAACTCACATGAACCGTGGTGCATAGGGAGAGATTTTAACGAAATCAAAGTGGTCAGTGAAAGAGTGGGATGCTTGAGGGTGGATAGAGGTATGAGGGATTACCCTGAATTCTTCAATTCAATGGAACTCATTGATCTCCCCATGATTGGCAGGAAATACACTTGGACAAACTACCAAAATCAAGCAATTCATAGCCGACTGGATAGATTTCTAGGCTCCCAGGAGTGGGTTATGAGGTTCAAAATTCTACAATGGGGACAACCTAGACTGATTTCTGATCATTGCCCTGTATTAATTTCGAATGATAGTCATGATTGGGGTCCAAAACCGTTTAGATTGATGGATATATGGTTGTCTAATCCCAAGTGCTTGAAGTTAGTTGAAAAGACTTGGAATAATGTGCAGGTATTAATTTCGAATGATAGTCATGATTGGGGTCCAAAACTGTTTAGATTGATGGATATATGGTTGTCTAATCCCAAGTGCTTGAAGTTAGTCGAAAAGACTTGGAATAATGTGCATGTGAATGGATGGGTAGGTTTCATTCTTCTCCAAAATTGAGGGCAGTTAAAGATAAACTGAAAATTTGGAATAAGGAAGAGTTTGGGGATATTAACTGTGCATTATCTGAGATTGAGTCTGAGCTTCACAGTTTTAATGTTTTGACAGAGGACAAACAACTCACCTCTGATGAAAAAGCAACGAGATGTAAGTCAAAATCAGAATTTTAGAGGTTGTCTAAACTTTCGGAGTCCCTTTGGTGACAAAAATCAAGGGTGAATTGGTTGAAGTTGGGGGACAAAAATACCAGATTCTTTCAAGCTATGGCCAATAACAGATTTAAGAGGAACATGGTGGGGTCTATTTTAGTGAATGGAAGACTGCTGGAGGATCCTTTGGAAATCAAGGAAGCTACAGTTGAGTTCTTCAGTAATAATTTCATGGAGGAGAGAGGCAGCAGAGCTGGTTTGGGGGAGATTTTCCAAGAACCTTATCTCATGAAACAGCTAATCAACTTGAGAAAGAGTTTGAGGAGGGCGAAATTATGGCAGCTTTGAAAGGATGCAGCAATAACAACGCTTTAGGGTTGGATGGCTTTAACTTTTCTTTTGTAAAGAAGGGTTGGGAGTTTATGAAGGCTCTCATCTTTCAATTCTTCTCGGAGTTTCATGTGAATGCCAAGCTAACTAAAGGTATTAACTTTACTTTTGTCGCCTTGATCCCTAAAGTTGACTGCCCTATTTCTTTTAGAGAGTATAGACCCATAAGTATGATTGGTTGGATCTATAAAATTCTTTCTAAAGTGTTAGCAAACAGAATGCGAAACCACCTCCCATCGGTTATAGGAGAGGCGTAGGCTGTCTTTATTAGGGGAAAACAAATTCTAGATGGGGTTTTTGTAGCCTCTGAGGTTATCCATAGTTGGAAGAAAAAAGTTGGAAGGGGCTTTATTCTAAAGCTTGATTTTGAAAGGGCATATGAATATGTTAACTGAGGTTTTTTTGTTGGATATGCTAAAGAATGTCGGTTTGGGGATAATTGGTGTAAATGGATTAAAGAATGTTGCTCTTCGGTCTCAATGTCGATTCTAGTCAACGAGTCAGCGACAAAGGAGTTTAAAATACATAAAGGCATTAGACACGGGGATCCCCTCTTTTTCTTTTCAACGTAGTAGCAGAGGCACTTAATCTCATGTTGGAAAGAGCTAAAGAGAAAGGCATCATTAAATGAGTGGAGATGGGCCACAATGGGTTGGTGCTATCACACCTTCAGTCTGAGGACAACATGATCTTGTTCTGCAATAATGATAAGGAAGAGTTGTGTAACATAAAATGGATTTTAAGGAATTTTCAGCTAATGTCAGGGGTGAAAAATTACTCAAAGAGTTCTCTATGTCGTATAAATGTTAGTAATAAAGATGTGCTCTCCCTTGCTTGTGTGATGGGATGCAAAGTTGAAACCTTGCCAATCAAATATCTGGTCTACCTTTGGGAGCAAATCCTAGGAATGTGAAAACTTGGGATCCCGTGATCGATAGTGTAGACACCCCAATCTGGGCTTCCAGATTAGTTTACTTACGGTTTTTGATTCCCCGATGATGAAATGGATCAAGAACAACCCGGGAATGATATCGTGTTTGAGCTTTGAGTGTTTGCAAAACCCTTGAACCTAATCTAGCCTAAGCCACTTCAAAAACCAAAAACCTTGCTGGTCCGCGCCAGGGCGCAACTATCCCGCGCCGGGGCACACCATCGCGCGAGGGTCTCACTCCATCGCGCGACAGTGCGCCAGGGCGCACCATCGCGCGACAGACTCACACCATCGCGCGAGGGTCCAACCTACAACCGACCTTTCTGATGGAGGACAGTTGGCCACCAATGCAGCCTCAGCTAGGCCTCGTGGACTGCCTGAACTCCTCTGTTTCCAACCAGATTCACCCCTTTTCCCTATATATACCCCCATTTGTTTCTCTTTCAAAGGGTTAGCATTTTCCAAGTCAAGCTTTGGTAAAAGATTACACTCCATGCATCAAAGAACATAGCTTGTTCTTTCTCTCCCATTTTCACTCCATAATTCAAACACCTCAAACAACCTCAACCTCAAAGCTCGAATTTGTTTCAAACCCGAAGCCAAAGGTATAGCTTACCTTTGTTCTGTTTCTGTTCTGATCCCTGAGGGGGGCTGGCAGGGCCAAGGCTGGTAATCAATACCAGTCCTGCTCCTAAAGCTGGCAAGGTTTCAAAAACCGTCATGGTAGGAACCAGCGCGCGATGGTCCCACTCTCTCGCGCGACGCTCTGGTGCTGCACGCGACGGACCGCGTGGGGATTGGTGTCCTATTGTTTTGTGTTCATTTACATATAGATCATTCTGCAAGCATGTTAAAAACCAGTTTATTGTTTTCCTTAGTATAAACTGTTAGCTTTATAGTTGATTTGTATTTCTGTTATTTTGGAGTACCACTGGGAACATTCTGGATCTGTCCCAGAACCCAGAAAATGTGAACCAAGCACTGGTCTGTCCGCGCCAGGGCGCAACCATCGCGCGACAGACTCAGTCCATCGCGCGACAGTGCGCCAGGGCGCACCATCGCGCGCCAGGGCGCACCCTCGCGCGACAGAGTGACTCCATCGCGCGACAGTTTGCCTCCGACCAGTGAGTGGCCTTGCACGGGTAACTTGTATTTAGGCTGTTATTCTGTCCCCACACTGTTTATGGGGTGTTTTGTCAATTTGTAGGGCTTTTCAGCCTTTAAACTATTTATTATGCTGCTATATAAACTGCGTGGTTTGTCCTGGGTGTGCACTGGTCCTTCCAGAGCCCAGAAGGTTTGAGAATAAGAGCTATGGGTTTGAGCTCACCGGCGCGCGCGTGTCTTGGAGTTGTGCGCGCAGGAGTGAACAGCATGCAGTGACTTGTTCAGTGCATACTGGTTTCTTCCTGCACACATCACTCCAAAACAGGGGCCTCCCAGTTTGTTTAAACTCCCACAGCAGTCTGTTCTCATCCTATACTAACTGCTCATCCATGCTATCATCTATCACATCCTGCAAACATGTTACAGTTTTAATCCCCTTTAACTGTTCCCCCGCCCTAATTGGCTAAAAATTGATTAATCAAACAGAATCGCAAACAAACATCTTTCGCAAATGCCTAAAGTAGAGACCGATCTCCAGATTGGGCGAGAGGGGTGCCATAAAACCCTTCCCCTCTCGTAACCTGGCTCCCGAACCCAGATATGGTTATGACGGACTGGTTCCTTAACTTTTTTCAAATCAAAACAGCGCGGCAGGTGCTTCGAAATATGGTTCCTTGGGTGTCGGACCTTCAAACCCAAGTGGCGACTCTGTATTTTCGCGAGCGCTTGTCGTCCAGCTAAAAAAGCGCTCCCGCGAACCGGCGGCCTTTTTCTCTCTTGGGAAGGGAACGGAATCCTTTCCCCGGAAGGAAAAATGGGCAAATTGCATTTGCCCATAGTGGCGACTCCGCTGGGGATCGAATCGATATTAGTCTATACTTAGAAGTTAATACGCTTGGGAACAATCCCACAAAAGCCTGTCAAAACGATGAGCTTCGCGCTGCCGAAGAAAGGATTGGTGATTTAACAGGACCTCGTGTCCGGCCATCCAATCTGGGGCTTTTCCGATTGTTCTCTCGCGTAGTTTCTTCTAAGTATTAATTAATAAAGAGAGCCAAATTTGAAAAGGCATTTGCGAATTTGCGATTCTATTCTATTAATCAACTTTTTAGCATTCTCATTTGCATCGATGTGGGATAAGCCTCGTTGGATCGTTTTGGCAATCCGGCACGGTTTACCGGAGCCCGGGGACCCCGAATGACCAACAACCTTCGACGATGATGAGTCATTCTACCGTTCGACTGTTGCTCTGCGGTTACGCGGGCAGCGGGAGGTATATCTTGGCTCTAGTCCGAGGAACCTGTTACAAGCCAAAACCAGCCTTTGCATATACAAAGCACTAGAACTCTCCAAACTAGGACAGGTACCTACAGGGTAAGATTACTTGCATCTAACCCCCATGTACTGTCTACGTGTTACTGCTTTCCCTATCGCATGCACTGTATATACATTATTCTGCATAGGAGCATGCTTAGAGCAGTTCTTTCTCTCGAGTTTGTCTTGCGCAATCTAAGACGTTGTTGGACCCGATGAGGAGTCGTTCATTCTGTCGAATGTTCGTTATCAATCGCAAAGTCCTTAGTTCAATGAGACTTTTAGAAATCAAAATTTATTACATCCTTGGCTCATGCCCGGTTAAGAATTCAACCGAAAAATATGGAACAACAAAAATAGTGATGCCGTGTCACTGGCGCCACCCAGGTTGAAGTGCGAAGTCACTATACACCGCCGTGTTCAAGGTTAAGGTGCCATGTCATCACCACCAAGTTGTTCCAAATTCAAAGTTGAACCTTTAAATGGGACTAGTCAAAGATTTAGTCTATTTTGACATCTTTTAGGATCTGACGATCTACTCAAGGACACATGGCCGAAAAGAATTCTGAGGATTCTGGCAACGTCTGAAATTCGTGAGGCAAACTCGTCTCTGTTTCTGTACATACATACTGCTTTGCGTAGAAGCATGTTTAGGGCGGCTTCTAGGTTGTCTCTCTTTCAAGTCTGTCTTATACTTATTAGGACGCTGCTAGGCCCGATGAAGAGTCGTGCATCTCGATGGTGCACGTCGCTAAATTTTCAAAGTCCTTAGATCAGCGAGACTTTGAGAAATCAAACCTTTTTAAGTCCTTGGCTCATGCCTGATTGAAATTTCAACCGAAAATAAGGAACCATAAAGTATGGATGCCATGACACTGGCACTACCCAGGTTGAAGTGCGAAGTCACTATACACCGCGGCGTTCAAAGTTAAGGTGCCATGTCATCTATACCGAGTTGTTCCAAGTTCAAAGTTGAAACTTCGAGAACGGAATAGTCAAAGGCTTAGACTATTTTGACATCTCTTAGTGTTAGTCGATCTATTCAAAGGATACACCCTCGAAAAGATTTCCGAGGATTTTGGCAGCGTTCGAACATCATGAAACAGACTTGTTTGTAGTTGTAGAGTCTAGGAGGACACCGACGATGGCAACATGTGCATTGCATTCTAATTGCTGCAGGAACATCACTGAGCTTTCAATTACTTTACTGTCTAGTTTGGAACCATTGCACCGAACAAGAGAGTACCGAAAGGAAGAGCCAAACCTACTTGGGAACGTCTGCACTTGAATCCGGTTCAAAGGCTTGTCAGGCTAGATTCCCTATCAGTCACAACGGAGGCTTCTCCAGGTTCACTGTTGGCTGCCCTAAAGTCAGGTTCACCATCGATTTTGCAAAAAGCCAAGCCGCCGGCTTCCCCATCTTCAGCTTCTTCATCAAGCTCCATTGAAAAACCTGTCATGGCAGATCAGCCGCAACCGCTCACTCTGGAAACCATACTCATGAACCTCCAAAATAGTATCACTGCTATGCAACAGAGAGCCACTCAGACTGATGCCTCTATCTCCCATTTGAATGACCTTATCAACACTCGTTTTCCATCAGCAGCCGAAGAGGAAGGCGAGGACGATGAGGATGTTCATGCAGAACCTGTCTTTGTCGAGGATCCAAACCATGAAGGGCGGCTCATCGTTCAGCCCAACCCTAGAGAGGCTCGTGTGCCTGCTCCAAATCCAAACCCCGCTGTTGTTAGGCCTGTTCAAAACCCTGACATAGCCTCTCTCATGGCCAAGATGGCTAAGCTGGAAGAAGCTGTTTCAAAATCCGAGAAGATCAGTGCAGGGGGAATTGACCTGGATCGTCTCTGTTTGTACCCTAATGCTAGGCTTCCTGACAAATTCAAGATGCCTGACTTGGTTAAGTTCGACGGGAGCAGTGATCCCAAGACTCATCTCTTTGGCTACCATGCTGCAATGAAGTTGCTTGGTGTGGAAAGTGAGGCCATGTCTCAGCTTTTTCCTCAAACTCTCTCTGGGCCTGCCTTCCATTGGTTCATGTCGCTCGACATCTCCAAAAGAAGAACTTGGGAGGATATTGGGGCTGCTTTTGTTGCACAGTACAACTACAACTCTCAGCTCAGGATGACTACTCGTGAGTTGGAGTCCACCAGAATGGATGCAAATGAGTCCTTTGCGGATTTTGTTAAGAGGTGGAGAGCCAAAGCCGCATTGATGACTGATCGCCTGAGCGAGAGGGATCAACTTCGCATCATCTCCCGCAATCTCCAGCCGGATTATGCCAGGCACCTGGTTCTTGTTCAAGCATCTGCTAACTTCGAAACCTTTTTCGACTCTGGCCTGGCCATTGAAGATGCACTGCAGAGTGGAATTCTGCCTAGGGGAGAGTCCTCCTCACAGAAAGCTAAGCCGAGGGCTTACTCTGGAAATAGTAGCGCACTATTTGGTGGAAGCAATTACGCCAATTCAACTACAAATGGGGACAACGCTGCTGCTTCCTCCAATCGCGCTGCCGATGTCAATCAGGTTCAAAACGCCCAAAGCTATCGGGCCCGAACCCAACCTCGAAGTTTCTCTGTCTTTGAGGCACCTCTGTCCGCAGTGATGGAAAAACTCGTCAAGTCTGGGCATCTTAAACCCTTGACCCCAACTTCTCCGCCAAAAGTCCTGCCATCTGGTTACAAACCTCACCTCTTCTGTGCCTTCCACCAAATGCCTGGCCATCCCACTGATGCATGCTATCGTCTTCGACATGAGATTCAAGATCTCATTGACAATGGCACGGTTCAAGTTCCACCAAAGCCCAACGTCATTTCCAACTCCTTGCCTCAACACAACTCTGACCCTCTGGTTGGTCAGATATCTATCACCTCCACTCAAATCAACCTCAGCTCCACCATATTCAACCCTAGCCACTATATCATCCCAGAAAATCAACCCAAACCAATCGTATCCATCCCGTTCGAACCGGAGGTTAACATGATGGCTGTAGGTTGGGCAATTGAGGTCTTTGTTGCCGACACCTGGATTGACAGTAATGAGGGGCTTACAAAGGAGAAGACAGGCCGGTTGAGGTCCATTGATCAAAGGAGCACTGAGTAGGTTTGGTCGAAGAAGCCGAGGAAGCCGAAGTGCCGTTGCTTGGGCCTGACACCCGCTGGATCCTACCTCTTTTTGTGGAAGCTATGGGTAGCTTTTTAAATATTGCATTTTCAAACCGCGTCTAGTTTGCATTGGCGTTTTGTCTGAGTTTGACACAGAGTCGTTTGCATTTGTCTAAGTCTAGCTCTGAGTCGGAGGTTGTGCCTCTTGGCCCTCCACATCGTAGCTTTTGTTTCAAGTTTTGAGTTTGCTATACTTGGCAACCCCGAGGGACTTTCTTATGATATGCATTATCTTGCTTCTAAGTACTTTGCTGACTTTTAAATAAACTGTGTCGACCCTGACGACGAAGGGATAAATTTCGATGGGATCATTCCCAAGGAAATGTGTTCCCTCGTCGAAAGGGAAGACAAAAGGCATGCTCAGCCTATTAATTGAAATTGTAGTTTTCAAATAAACTTGAAAGACAAGGATAACCTCTCAATGGTTCAAATTTGGTTCAAAGCTGTTCCTAGAGGAGCATTGTGTCCAGTCAGACAGGCTCGAAGAGTTCATCAATGTTTTGGCAGGGTCTCTCAAATGACATGTCTAACGTTGACCCTGAGGTAAAGGAACATCAAATCCCCTTGCTACCAGGCGCCAAACCATACAAAGCAAAGCTCAGAAGGTCCAGCACCTCATACCATCCTCAAATTTGCAGGAACAGCGTTCCGCCAAGCATAAATTGGAAAGTTCGAAAGTGGCCTGTGCAAGGCATGTCAACTGAAGCACTTTGGACCTTGCATCCATTTCATCTGGGGGTGCAGCCGTTTCATTGACCTCGACGGCGATAAATTCAAATACCTTGGTCAGCATGGATCAACTCAAAAGCCTTTTCCCTGAGAGAAGCTCGTTGGACTGAAAACCCCAAGGGTGGGCAGTTCCAAGCAAAAGTTAGAGCAGCCTGCTAGACCAAGAACCTATGAAGGAGGTTTAGGCAAAAATAAAGGCAAAATTTGAAAGCTCGCTAGACCGAAAACCCGAAGTGGCAGTTCTAGGCAAAAGTTAGAGCGTAAAAGGTGAGGTAAATACTCGAGTGAATCTTGGCCTGAACTACGTTTTGACCTGATTCCCTAGCTTGGGATACGTAGGCAGTCTCTCTTTGAGACTCGGTCACAATCTATCAATTGGATCCATGGTTGACGTTTGGTACACATCAAAAGTCGAAGAGGATCGAAGATCAAGCTGCATGGGAGGCGTCTGACGGGAAAAACCTTTTGTCTTTCAGTTTTATTGCAAACTACTACTTCAATTTCAAAGCTGAGCATAAAGCCTTAAAAGAATTTAAGCATCAAAAACAGAACGAAATGCTGGCGAGGCCTAACGGCTCACAGTTTATTCTAAGTTCAGTGAAGTCTGGTGTGAGCAGTTGCAGTAGCTTTGCAGTCATGTGCACTAGTTTGAGATTCACGCACTTGTTCATAGTTATGTGCATTGGTCTCAACCCTGCGCCCGCTTTTTCAATTCGCCCCCATCAATAGCAGTTAGCTACTGCCTTCGAGTCCCATTCAAGGGGCTTTTTGCCGAGTTTTGTCATACCGTGCAGGCCTAATGTGACTGCACGGGGGTGTCGGTTTCAGTCCGGGACTATATGTGTCATTATTTGTGTCTTATGTCCATCTTTGTGGCATTTGTCTAGATTTCAATCCAATCTATTGTCATGTCGAGATGCTATTCTCGGTTCAATTTGTTCGTGCAGGTCATTGTACAGCTATTTTGACCTCGCAAGTGTCAGTTTCATCTGTCTAAAGGGATATTGTGAGTTTTGGCACGTTAATACCTAAAATTTCATTGTATTCCAGGTGTCTAAGGGTTCGCATTGTTCCCTGGGGCTCTTTCCCCCTTTTCGTTCGAGCTAGGCACGTCTGTACATATATGTACGTCTGTGTGTCAACTCAGTTCACTTGTCAATGCAAATTAGATATTAGCGCATGGTTTATATGTCAATAAACTGAAAAATGCAATTTTTACACTGCTACTCTTGCATCTGTAATCCATAAGCTGTGGACTCTCTTGAGACAGCAGGGGCACGTCAACCTAAGGCCAAGCAAAGCATATCTCTGGGGCTTGTCCGCCCAAGCATCGAAGAAAGGGCATGCAAGCCCAATGCCACATCACTATATGTCAACTGGGCATGCCGGCCCGCTCAATGTCTCTCTATCGAGATGCACATCTCAGAAGCAAAAGACAGGAAAGTACTGGGGCTCAGTGGTAGTCCTTAGGCATCGTTGTCCTCCTAGGAGCCGCCCTTAGCTTGCATTTGCATTTTCAATTTGTGCATTTTGTTTGTATACATCTTTGCGTATTGTATATATCAACTGTTGAAAACAGGAAGGTGGCCAGAATGGTTGCCATCAAGACTTTGTTTACCCAAGGATGCGATGCAATCTCCTGCGGTGTTGTTCTGTTTGTTAGCGGAGGCGATGGAAATCTCCCTAACTCTCGATTTGTTGGCCGAAGGATGCGATGCAATCTCCTACGGTTTTGTTCTGTTTGGTTACTAGAGGCAATGGAAATCTCCATAACTCTTGATTTGCTTGCCGAAGGATGCGATGCAATCTCCTGCGGTGTTATTCTCGTTGGTCAGCGGATGCGAAGAAATCTCCCTGAATCCACGATTTGTTTGCCAAAGGATGCGATGCAATCTCCTGCAATGTTGTTCTGTTCGTTAGCGGAGGCGATGGAAATCTCCCTAACTCTTGATTTGTTGGCCAAAGGATGCGATGCAATCTCCTGTGGTGTTGTTCTGTTTGTTAGCGGAGGCGATGGAAATCTCCCTAACTCTCGATTTGTTTGCCGAAGGATGCGATGCAATCTCCTGCGGTTTTGTTATTATTGGTCAGCGGATGTGAAGAAATTTCCCTGAGCTCACGATTTGTTTGCTGATGGATGCGATCGAAAATCTCTTGCGCCATTGTTAACATGGCAGGATGCGATACAATCTTTTGCGGAACAAATCAACGACAATCGGTCCTGTCCATTTCTCAACGGCTCGATCATTCTGCAAACTGATCTGCCCGTCTCAAATCAACGACAGCCGGTCCTGTCCATTTCTCAACGGCTCGATCATTTATACTGATGATTGTCCCATCTTGTCTGCAACGGTTCGGTCATTTATACTGATGATCCTCCTCTCCAGACTTCAACGGCTCGATCATTTATACTGATGATTGTCCCATCCTGTCTGCAACGGCTTGGTCATTTATACTGATGATCCTCCCATCCAGACTTCAACGGTTCGATCATTTATACTGATGATCCTTCCATCCCGTCAAATTCCCCAACGGTTTGATCACTCGGCTCATTGATCTCTCCATCCGCATCCACGACAGCCGGTCCTGTCAAATCCATCAACGGTATTTAGCCATATCGTTCATACAATCCACAACGACGATCAGATTATCGTCCGATGGTTTGTTCAATGGTCCACTATCTGCAACTAGTTGTTCCCCAGGAGAGTCTGCCTCGGCCTGCCCCAAACAACTACCTCTACTTCAGTCTAGCTTCACGCGCATCTTTCAGCAGGCTTATTGCTCTGTCTCGGATGGTCTTTGATAAGGAGATTGGCTCTGATTCCCAACAGATGGAATTCAACCTGCCTGACACGACCTACCCGTGTTTGTTGGAATACTTTGTGCCGAGGATAGCTTGATCCCCAGCAACGACGGCCTGTCCCGTCCATATTTGCAGCGACAGTCTGTCCTGTCCAAATTCGATCAACAAGCGGCGATTCGCTCGTCCACTTCTACTTCCATCCCCGGCAATGGACAGCCAGTCCATTCCACCGATCAGGTTCCTTAAGTTTACTTGTCTACTTTGCTAGTATGCTTTGCTCTGGATTGCCTTGAGGGGTGTCTAGAAATCTTTGACGTTACTTGTACCAAGTCGATGGTGCTTCAAGTGCCGTCAAAGAGGGGCTACTGTAGACACCCCAATCTGGGCTTCCAGATTAGTTTACTTACGGTTTTTGATTCCCCGATGATGAAATGGATCAAGAACAACCCGGGAATGATATCGTGTTTGAGCTTTGAGTGTTTGCAAAACCCTTGAACCTAATCTAGCCTAAGCCACTTCAAAAACCAAAAACCTTGCTGGTCCGCGCCAGGGCGCAACTATCCCGCGCCGGGGCACACCATCGCGCGAGGGTCTCACTCCATCGCGCGACAGTGCGCCAGGGCGCACCATCGCGCGACAGACTCACACCATCGCGCGAGGGTCCAACCTACAACCGACCTTTCTGATGGAGGACAGTTGGCCACCAATGCAGCCTCAGCTAGGCCTCGTGGACTGCCTGAACTCCTCTGTTTCCAACCAGATTCACCCCTTTTCCCTATATATACCCCCATTTGTTTCTCTTTCAAAGGGTTAGCATTTTCCAAGTCAAGCTTTGGTAAAAGATTACACTCCATGCATCAAAGAACATAGCTTGTTCTTTCTCTCCCATTTTCACTCCATAATTCAAACACCTCAAACAACCTCAACCTCAAAGCTCGAATTTGTTTCAAACCCGAAGCCAAAGGTATAGCTTACCTTTGTTCTGTTTCTGTTCTGATCCCTGAGGGGGGCTGGCAGGGCCAAGGCTGGTAATCAATACCAGTCCTGCTCCTAAAGCTGGCAAGGTTTCAAAAACCGTCATGGTAGGAACCAGCGCGCGATGGTCCCACTCTCTCGCGCGACGCTCTGGTGCTGCACGCGACGGACCGCGTGGGGATTGGTGTCCTATTGTTTTGTGTTCATTTACATATAGATCATTCTGCAAGCATGTTAAAAACCAGTTTATTGTTTTCCTTAGTATAAACTGTTAGCTTTATAGTTGATTTGTATTTCTGTTATTTTGGAGTACCACTGGGAACATTCTGGATCTGTCCCAGAACCCAGAAAATGTGAACCAAGCACTGGTCTGTCCGCGCCAGGGCGCAACCATCGCGCGACAGACTCAGTCCATCGCGCGACAGTGCGCCAGGGCGCACCATCGCGCGCCAGGGCGCACCCTCGCGCGACAGAGTGACTCCATCGCGCGACAGTTTGCCTCCGACCAGTGAGTGGCCTTGCACGGGTAACTTGTATTTAGGCTGTTATCCTGTCCCCACACTGTTTATGGGGTGTTTTGTCAATTTGTAGGGCTTTTCAGCCTTTAAACTATTTATTATGCTGCTATATAAACTATGTGGTTTGTCCTGGGTGTGCACTGGTCCTTCCAGAGCCCAGAAGGTTTGAGAATAAGAGCTATGGGTTTGAGCTCACCGGCGCGCGCGTGTCTTGGAGTTGTGCGCGCAGGAGTGAACAGCATGCAGTGACTTGTTCAGTGCATACTGGTTTCTTCCTGCACACATCACTCCAAAACAGGGGCCTCCCAGTTTGTTTAAACTCCCACAGCAGTCTGTTCTCATCCTATACTAACTGCTCATCCATGCTATCATCTATCACATCCTGCAAACATGTTACAGTTTTAATCCCCTTTAACTGTTCCCCCGCCCTAATTGGCTAAAAATTGATTAATCAAACAGAATCGCAAACAAACATCTTTCGCAAATGCCTAAAGTAGAGACCGATCTCCGGATTGGGCGAGAGGGGTGCCATAAAACCCTTCCCCTCTCGTAACCTGGCTCCCGAACCCAGATATGGTTATGACGGACTGGTTCCTTAACTTTTTTCAAATCAAAACAGCGCGGCAGGTGCTTCGAAATATGGTTCCTTGGGTGTCGGACCTTCAAACCCAAGTGGCGACTCTGTATTTTCGCGAGCGCTTGTCGTCCAGCTAAAAAAGCGCTCCCGCGAACCGGCGGCCTTTTTCTCTCTTGGGAAGGGAACGGAATCCTTTCCCCGGAAGGAAAAATGGGCAAATCGCATTTGCCCACAGATAGAACCCAAAAGAAACTGAGCATATGGAGAAGTAGAGCTATGTCTACTAGAGGAAGACTCAATCAGATTAATTCAAACATGACCAACTTGCCTATGTACTTTATGTATCTGTTTAAGATGCCGGTGGCTATGGCGAAAAAATTGGAATAGCTGCAATGTCAATTCTTTTGGGGTGACACTATTGACAAGAAGAAAATGCATCTGGTTAAATGGGAAAGTATTTCAAAGAAGAAAGGAGCGGTAGGTCTTTTTTTCTTTTGATCGGCAAAAAATGAAATTTTATTAAAAACAGGGAAGGAAAAGGAATCCAACAAAAAGTTGAAAGATACACCTCAAGGGCAAAGCCCAAGCCACCCAAAGGTCTACTGTGATCCAAAATAGTAAAACATTACAGCTCAACTCAAACACCTGAATAAACATAAAAGCCCAAACACTCTAACCCGGTCCACCTAAGGACCAGCCCACCCAAACCATCACCCAAACCCTAACCACTTGAATCACCACCGCCGCACAAACCACCGGAAAACCAGCCTCGCTGTTAAGCCAAGCCAACCTTGATCTCCCAGATGTAGAGACCGACAGCGGAAACCGGCCTACGACAATGACAATCGAAGCAATCAAGGCTTAGGAGAACAAACCACCACCAAATACAATAGTCCCCAAACAATCCCCTAGCACTCGAGAGGTCTTGTCGTAGTCCGAGAGCGGGAGGTCTTGGGGTGAAGAGATTGTTGCAACAAAATTTAGCATTGCTTGCCAAATGGTGGTGGAGATATAGCAAAGACAACAAATCCCTATGGGTGAGAGTGGTGCAGGATAAATATAATCTGGACCAGAGGAGTTGGCTACCGGAATGCCCAGTGAGAGGTTCAGTTTCTAACATCTGGAAAGACATCTCTTTGGTCGGTGATCCAAGTTCAAGTGTGGGAGGAATTGTACAGGAGGGTTTTAAGATCAAAGTGTTTTCGGGTTAGAACTCCTACTTCTAGAACCACAGTTGGTTAGGCCCCCAAACTCTCAAAGAAGATTTTCCCAGGTTATTCTTGTTGTCCACACAACAGGATAAGGTGATCAGTAACATTTGGGAAGGGGCGGGAAATGAAAATTGGGGACTGGTTTTCAGGAGAAATTTACCAGATAGGGAGAACCGGATGCTAACAAATTTAAAACAAAGACTTTAGTCATTTCATTTGGACCCAACTAAGCCTGATTCTCTACAATAAAGTTGGACGGAAATGCAAATTGGGGACTGGTTTTCAGGAGAGATTTGTGTGATATGGAGAACCAGATGTTAACGAATCTAAAACAAAGACTTTAGTAGTTTCATTTGACCCAACTAAGCTTGATTCTCTACAATGGAGTTGGATGGAAAACAAGATCTTTACAATAAGGTCAGTGTATGAGCAATGGGAGTTGCAGACTCAGGACAAAAACCCCCTCTTGGGCTCCTTATGGAAAAACTTATGTCCCCTGAAAGTGGAAATTTTGGCGTGGAAGGCTGCTCAGGAGAGGATAGCCACGAGGTCCGTTCTTACGAGTAGAAATATTGTCTTGATGATCCCTTGTGTCCGTTTTGCTCGATGCACCTGGAAACTCCCAACACTTACTGCTCCACTGCCATTTTTCTTGGAGTGTTTGGTCCCAAATTTTGGATTGGTGGCATACCAATTGGGTCTGCCCGTACTCGGTTGCGAATCTCTCAAAATGGTGGTTCAACAATAGCTTCCGTAATTTGGAAAAACACATTTGGAAAGCTTGTTTTTGTGCAACAATCTAGTCCATTTGGATTATAAGGAATGGGTACATCTTTAAGAACACGACTATGAGCTCAGAGTTGGTGGTGGATCAAATCAAATTCAGGGCGGCTATGCGGATGAAAGTCAAATTCAATATTCGGATTTATACAGTGGAGGATTTCAAAATGTATTTGGATGGCATTCGTTCGCTAAAATTGTAATCTGGTAAAGTGCACATCATCCAACTTCCTGCCGGATGTTTTGTGTTCTTCTCCCCTTTCCTTTGGTTGAGTTTTGAGATTATGTGCTCCTCAGCCTCCCCTTTCAATGTAATATTTCGAGTTTAATAAAATTTTGTTTTGCCGAGCAAAAAAAAAACCCTTAAATCTTCTGTAAGTTATTTTCTGAAATGAACCCACTGCTTTCTACTGCAATTCTTACTGCTCAGTTTCCTCGATCGACCCATATTCAATTCTAATATTCTCATATCTCTCCACCGTCTAAGCCCCCTCTCTCTACACTATTTTGTTGATTTTTGAAAATATTTTCAAGTGTCAACCACGTACCAAAAAATAAAAGTTTGAAATTTATTTTCTGAAAAACTACTTTACATCGAAACAAACAGAGCCTAAGTGTTTGCAGTTGTAGCAAAATTGTACGTAAAAGAAAATTAAAAATATATTCCGAAACTAGTCATGTAATGCGAATGTTGGATCAGCGGTTCCAAATTCAATAGTATCTTCAATTTGCAGAATAAAAGTTCAGGATTATCTCGGCTAATTTCAATTATATTTTAGAAAATGCCACATTTATTGGAATTAGGAAGTCTAAATTTTCCAACGGAAAACGAAACGGATTTATTCCATTACAACGGAAACCGCCAAAACATGAACTTTCTTTGAACCCTAAAATTTTACTATGTTTAACTAAAATTAAAAACAGAGCCATCTAATAACAACTCTACCGATAGAGCCACGGCTCTGACAAGTCACCACCACCCTACTGCTTCATCGTTGCCTCATACTTTGCCAGTGGCTCCTCGTGTCCTCTTTATCCTTAATACTTGGCGTTAAATATTACAACCATAAAAAATAAAAAAATAAAAATAAAAATACCACCGACGAAAATCAGTCGGTAGGACACTCGAAGACACCCATTTACGAAAATTTACTCATAGTTGCCGGCCAATACATTAACTACTTTTACAATTTTCAATACAAGTGGGCGGGATTAGTTGTTCTTAATTAATGAGCACTAGCATATAATGCCCTTGGGTCTCATACTAACAAAACCCTTCATCTAACTGTGTTACGGATAAGTAAAAGTTATCCTAGGACGTCAGCATACCCCCCAAAAATAGTGATCCTAGGACTTTGGAAGTCTGGGACCTGGGGAGTACTAAAGAATCATTGAAATGATGCATTGTCACATGGACTACTAGCATACGGTCAAAAAACAGCATTATCTTGCTTAACCTGCAAACCACTCAAGTTTAAAAAAATAATCTTAATGAGCTACTAAATTATTTAGGGAGTGTTTTTGATTGTAAAAAATTTGTAGAATTTTTTTGGTAGTTAAAAAGTTAGGTATTTTCGGTAATGAATACGTTGTTAATGGATTTGTGAATAAAATCACTATAGCAAAAAAAAATTTGTTGGCAAGTTTTTTGTTAGTGGAAACAATATGGTAAAATGATGAAATTTTTTTGTTAATAGAAACAAAATGGTAAAATGCGTTAGGTTTTATTTGTGATTTTTGTTAGTGAAAACACCCCTTAGAACAAATTAAATGAATGCGCGTGATCAGCTTGTTCTTGAAATTCGCAATGTGGTAGTATGGCCACACGAAAAGAATTCTGTTCTCAGCAAAAAAAGAAAAGAAAAGAAAAGAATTCTGTTCTTTTTATTAATTTATGTAAACAAAAATAAGCCCTAATTCCAATGGGAAAATACTCCAACTTTTCAACTTTTTCTCTCTCTCTCTCTCTCTCTCTCTCTCTCTCTAGTTTGAGAGTTAGGGAAGACGGTGAATGATGAGCTGATAAGAGCACGCCCAATAATTGTGTTCCCTGTAGATATGGCATTGCTTGAAAGGGAGTGGGTGTCAATGCTTTGACTTCAACCCAAGTTAAATCATGTCACAAGTCAATTGACAGCCAACATATACTATCGTCCTTTCTCCTCCATTATGAGTCCGGCTAGAGTTTTTTACTATTCTCCTTTTCTTTGGGTATATTTATATGACTGTACGAGTCCTGTAACTTATAACCCACATTCCAAATCCAAAGCCAAAGCCTTACTTCAGACCCTCCAATTACAAACTGAATCTGCCCAACAAGGTAAGTGACTGCTGATAAATTTCTAAGAAGCTAGATTTCGATATATATAGGACGTACTACGTCACGATGCGACCATTTTATCTTTTATTTTAGCATTGTCTCTTTTATTCTTGTCTATATTTATGAGAGTTGCTAGCTTGGTCATCTATATATTCAGTTATTCACTCTGCTTCTCGGTTAGCAGATGGATTTAGCTTTCCGAGCTGAAGGTTTTATGTTGGTAGTAAAAATCGACAAATGCTGCTCTAGCTTGCTTATGTAAGAACTACTAGAGCCTGTTTACATGTGCAGATAATATGGTACTTTTTCACACAGTACTTACTACTCCCTTGTCAATGGAGTTCAAGAGGTTTCTTCTTCTTTAGGCTTCTTTTCCTAAGCTCCATGTCTGGCAGTACTACTCCTGTTTTGAGCTAACCACACTTCTGTTCGGTCTTGACGGAGCAATCGTGTCTCCGCAATGAGTGATTTAAATTTTGTTATATATTCTTATAGGCAAGGTTTTACAAGGTCGAGACTCTTACTCGTGACAAGAGTCTTAGCTTTCAGCAAATCTGGACTGCACTAAATACAAAAATGGATGACCATGATTACACGTGATGAATTCTTTTTGCTTGTCGGTCAAAAAAAAAATTTTTTTTTTTCTCTCTTCGTAGTCCAAAACCCGAGCTGGAAAGAAGCCAAATTCTCCGTTAATGCTTTTTACACAAGAGTTTTTACTGGGAAGTGCGGTGAATGCCACAATTTTTAAGTTGTTGAGATGTGGGCCGCCAAACCTTGAGCGAATGCATGTGGTCCATAGATATTATTTTTGAGATCAAATTCTAGGCATGTCATATTGATTTGTAAAACCAAATGAAAACATTTTTTATTTTTTCTCAGAAGGAGATCGAGACGATACATACATATTCCTCGATATAATGAGTAAAACGAGGATGAGGTTGTTAACCAAGCGGCTAGCTCCATACCTATTCCGGTGGTGAGATGGAGCAGCGGTGGCCCTCGCCCTACGAGGAGGGGTTTACAAATTAAGGACTATTGAATTAATAGTAACCATAAAGAAGGAAATCTAATATAAGGGCTCTAGAAAAGCTTAAAACAACAGTTAGCATATATAAGCTCAAACTGTCTGTGTTCTCTTTCCTTTCCATAAGGGATTCTCCTTACAAAAAAATTATCATAGAATGGATTTCACTCCTAGACCGATGGCTGCTATAACAAGGTCGCCCCATCATTGCCAACGTATACATCCCAATAAGGTTGGACCGGGTTTGGAGCGAAAATATGGTGTGCATGGAAATTTACACTTTCTGGAATGGATGAAAATTTAGAATACTAGCTACTGTTGATCAATTCATTGTGTTTTAAGTATATCAAGTCAAGTGTTAACCACCTCTGATTATTCGCCGAACAACATAAATCGGTTAGCTCAAGTGGTTAGAAGGGCGCCGAAGTGAGTACCATATATACAAGCGCGAGTTTCTGCTTTCTAGCTAGTTCAACACCCACTAAGAGCAAAATATTTCGGGCCACCCAGTCCGCAAGTGAAAACTTGCCCGCAATAACTATGGGACGGAGCTCTATTTTTTGGCGTGGCCACGCGAGTGCAAGCGGTCGCGGTTGGTGGGATCAGTAACAAACAAAGAAAAATAATATGTTGAGTAAATAACTTCGCAAGAAATAGTAGTCCCTTCATTCTGGAAATACATGCAGTAGTACGTACAGAAACTAAGGATTTTCTTTAATACGTTCAAGGTATATAGACAATATTACGCAGCATATATCAAAATAAATAGAACAAGATTTCGGCAATAATGCCCTTTCAATGTAAACAGCAGAATGAAACGAAAAAAATACGTCCAACAATCGACGAGTCAATCCCATGGCGCTCAGCCAAACATTACGCTTACATATGTTTTGTAATTAGGCATCTCAAGTTCAAGTAGCTGCCTATCTACTAGTAGTATTTATCAATACAAGGAGTGTACGCAGATTCCACCTGCTAAGTCATTACCATTTTAGCTCCGTTATGTACAACAATCTGGATAAAGACAAGAAATTCGCCGTCTCCAAAATGTGTCCTCTATCAAAAGCACTCTCAATGTACGATAGTGCATTGGGATAAAGGAAACAGAACTTGCGGAGAGATCGAGTACTGGATCCGCATATATATATATATATATGCTTTTCTTTTTTCGTTTTGGACTGAATTTGCCCTATCATTAGTATATAAGTTCAATATTCTTCTATAAGATATGTTATTCACTTCCAGAGATCAATTGGGCAAGTTGGGGTGGACATTGATGCATATTCCGAGCCATCATCTTGCCTCTCCGAACCATTGAGCAGCATGTTCATGTGTTCAGCCACTTGGAACGAAGCCGAGTTTGAGTAGTTCTGGATATCCTCCTTCGTTGCATCTTCGTGGCTCAGCTGAGACGCGACAAACTTGTCAAGGACTCTCCAATCGGTCAATTGATCCATTGAGTCTATGTTTTGTTGAATATTGCCTTGCTGCTTGATGGGTTCTTCTAGTGTTAGGGTTGAGGACTGCATCATGGATCCATTGTTGGGACTTTCTAGCTGAGGGAGCTGGAGGAAATTAGGGTTCTGAGGAGCCATGTTGTGCTGCAGTTCAAGCTCTTGTTTGCAAGAATAGTACTGATGATGGTGTGAAGTATAAGGGTGGGATATCTGCCTCGGTGAATCAAAATCGGGCAAGAAGGAGACTTGATCATCGTACCAAAACGGTGAATCGTGCTCCCCCATTTTGCGCGTTGTGGTGATTCGCTTGATGAACACCCTACAAACAACCCATCCTTCCTCCTGGTAGAATTAATGTAGCAATATTTTTCAGAGCTAAAGACTAAAGTGCTAAATGGAGGCAAGTGGAAAGGCAAAATTCCACAAATATAATCAAGGAAAATGAAATTAAAGAAATGCAAATCATTTTTGCCGGTAAAGTACGTAGTTTAAATCCTTCTTTATTTGGAAACCTAACTTCTTGTGGTACAAAGGTGCAACGCTTATTTTCTATGTCAAATTATCGACCATGCACTGATTTTGTGCTGATTAATTAATCTTTCTTTTCCTTGTGCTGATTTTGTGCTTTCCTGTAGAAATTTTTTTTTCTCGGCAAACGAAACATTTTATCCTGTAGAAATTTCTTCCACATTATCTATCGTCATACATTTCTTTTCTCTTTTTTTGTGGGTTTGTCAGCACTTCTTTTTCTTTTTTTCTTTTTTTTTTGGTCAAAATTTTGAACTTACTAACAGATTTCCTGCACCCCTGAACAAATAATTTAAACCGTAGAAAAGGAAAAATAACGAATTGAGAAAATAAAGTTTTCACGGAAGAATCAAATTTGATGTTAATTTGATGGTCTTATGCAATGGAGATTTTTGGAGGTTGTAGCATCAACTAAAACAATGGCAGATCAAATGCAAATTCCAGGCAGAGAAAAAACAAGTTCCTTACCATAAAGATTTTATGATCTGTTAAAAAGCTCAAGAAAATTTCTTAAAACAAATATAATCTATAGTTTAGTTACTTGTTACCTGATTAGCACTGCCATTTTCATTTGTTTCAAGCCTGTACTCATGCATTATCCAGTCTGATTTCTGTCCATTTGGAGCTCGACCTTTGTAAAACACTAATGTCTTTCTCATCCCAACCAAACTATGCTTAGCGTAAATCGCCTTGTCTCTTCCTGTAGCCTTCCAAAATCCTGCTTTGGTAGCCCTATTCGTCCGCGTTCCCGTCGGATATTTCTTATCTTTATGGCTAAAGAAGTACCACTCATTCTGCTCCTCAGTCCCAATCTTGCATAGCTCTGTCCACATGAAGTTAATCAAAAAAGGAAACACCCGAAAGAGGAATGTGCGCATATTTATGAGCATATTTCTGTGTTCGTCTAGGAAGAAAAACAAGGGAGTACCTTGAAGATCCCATGGCTCAATCTTGTACAGATCAACATCTTTAATGACGTCTAGATCGATTCTTCTCGAAGCAATTTTTTTCCTAAGATAGTAATCGACAAGTTCTTCATCCGTGGGGTGGAATCTAAAGCCCGGAGGAACATGCGAAAAAGTATCCATGTTTCTCCCTGTCCTGAGATTCCAAACCTGAGATTGATCAAAAAGTACATATATCAATTGTTTCAACCACCTAACTCGAAATTTTATTTCCATTTTTTTTTATTAAGTAGCGTTACAACCATTTCATAGTTTACCTTCAATAATCCTATTACTGAAGATCAAGATTTTTTTTTAATCTGAAAAGCATAAAGATCAAGAATTCACATCGTGTTTCTTGCAAAGAAGTGTATGCCCATGACCGAGTTGATAAAAGAATAGCCTTCGTGGATTTGATCTTCTACACAGAAACCCGTACAAACTTTGGAATATGCCATATAAATAGATCTCTAACTAAAGTAATTACTTATACTCTTTTTGGGATATTGCAGCATTTTAGGAATTTTGAAGAACCATTCATGTCTCTGGACAATTATAATTTGAAGGATGCAGAAGTCAAACATTGCCACCACCATAGTGATAAAACAACTTGAGTATGGTCAAGAGGCCATCCAATGAAAATGTTATTACAACTTGATTTTCAAAAATAAAAGATAAATCATTGTGCTTAATTTGTGGCAGTGCAAATGTGACCAACTCATCACTAGTGTGTTTCATAAAAATCTTTCTTTGCCAATTGAAACGAAAATGAAATAGTTTTACCAGATGCAATCTAGCACCAATTTGGATTATCATTCGAAAGTGTGTGTATTTGTACATGGTGGTTTACTTAATGCAAAAATAAATGTTCCGATACAATCTATAAGACTTCGTGTTAACAAATTTTTTTCTAGCCGCAGACTACAGGAGATTCGGACTACAATGGATAAAATATATACATGGAAATACAATTTCCTAGGTTACGGCTTTACGCGCACCTCGACTTCTAGAAATACATTTGAAAATCTATTATTCTATGAGAAAGGATTCTAATCCAGCTATCCTTATCTTTTACACAATAATAAGCTCTTGAAGGTGCAAGCAAGGCTACCTGCATGGATACATGCAACTTATCGTATCTCATGCACATACTGGGAAAAAAGTCTGCCAGTTTAGGTTGTGTTCAACAATATTCCAAGAACCAGTAAATTTTGGAAGCAAAAGAACAAACTCGAGAAATACGAATGAAGTATCAGATCCCTAGCTTAGAAACTGTATGCCCCAGTTCATACATTGCGTCGAAATATTTGTCATGGATCAGGTATTTATGTTGAAATATTACTGTTATTTGTACGACGCAATTTCCTTATGTTGAAAAAGGCCGAAAAATACTGGATGATCTGGATAGAAATAAGTTGGCTTTTAGCACATGAATGAGTACAGTAATAATCTTCTTCTTTTTTTATCGTAATGACCGTAATAATCTAAAAAAGGTTTTACTCCACTCATAAAAGTGAATACTAGTTAAGAATGCGAAAACCATGATCATTCATAAGCAAATAAATAATCAAAGGTGAAAACCCATGACCATACATAGTGGAACTATATCTTCTTCAAGAGCTCTAGAGGCCTGTCTATTGAATCTTAATGGAACACAGTACATAATCAATTAACCATACCATCCATGATTTAAAAAACAAAAGAAAACAAGAAAAAAGGACCTGCTATGTTGGATTTTATTTTTTATTTTTTGAATAGCTAAGTGTGTATTAGTAAAAGAAGCAAAACTAAAGATATATAACGAGGCTCAGTAATTACCGGATGGTAATTGAGATCGTGATGGTAAAGAATCCCAATACTTTAGATGTATCTGAAGGAAGAAATAGAAAATTAATTCGTTTGTGTGTGTGTGCGTGCGCGCTTTTTTTATAAATAAAAAAAAAATCACCGCTTGCAGTGTGTGTTGATGGCAAAAGGATTTGACAATCGCATGTTAATATTTTCTTTGTTATGTATAAACAACAAAATGGAAGAGATAAAAACTAAATTATTGATCTTGTAGAGAGTGGAGAAAGGGGAAACGGAAGGATGAACAAAAAAGTAAATCTTGGGCTATGAAACTCAATTTAGATTTCAGAAACAGATATCCGAAAACAAACAAAAACTATTTACCAAAGAACAAACCCAACAAAAGTGTGGAGCACCCAGATCACATAGTAATTCCATTTGGAGAATGGACATGCACATCACAGAGTTTATCGTCGATATGTTTTTTGATCGTCAATATATCGTAGATATGTATGTGACTGTGGCTTTACGATTCAATCGTATCAACTCATTAGCATTTCAAGAACTAGTACAAATTGGAGCGAAAAAATAAACCCATGAGGGAGGAAGAACAAAACCTTTGATATTCCTCCAGACAGCAGTACCCAAAGTGAAACTTGTTGCTCAGATCTGGCTCCGATATTTAACCTTTTGTGTAGAAATCAGTGAAGGAGACAAAGCAGTAAGTAAAGGGACTTTCTGACGCTGTCTTTTCACTCTCCCTTGCAACTTTTTAACCCCACTGGCTACCAGACAAAAATGCAAGACAAAAAAGTTTCTCCTCGGGAATTGAATTGAAACACAAGAACTGACTGGGACTCAGAATGCTGTCTTTTGGTCGTCGACCGGAGAGAGAGAGAGAGAGAAAGAGAGAGATGGATCAGATCCCTAGGAGAGGTTTGAGGAAGAGAAAACTGGAGAAGAGAGAGAAAAAGAAGGAGCAAAGACACATGACCTAATTATCTCCACCCATCTCTCTCATTATCTCTATCTCTCTCCCTCTCGGCTGATATGTGCAATATGATTTCGATCTGTATATATGTAGTAATATCTACCACCGCCCTCTCCCTTTTTGGAGCTGGATTGCTGCAAAAGCTTTGTGCGCCTATGAATAGGGAGGCGGCATAAAATGGTGGCGGTGAACACTCCACCAGCAACTGATGGAGATTGGGACAGGATCAATGGTCTGTATATTATTTAGTATTGCTGTTCATCCTGCTCTCAGAGGTTGGCCGCAGAGAGAGAGAGAGAGAGAGAGAGAGAGAGAGAGAGAGCAAAAGGGTGGTCGTCAGAAATCTGATGGCATGGATCACTGGGAGCTTTTTTAAGCTTCCACCCAATGGAAGGGTTATTAAGATATTACTATTACCTCTTATATATATATTGTTTATTAAGTTTGGACGATATTTATGGTTGGTGGTGATCTCAGGGAATAAACCCGGCCGTGCCCACTTCAGCATTTGCTCTCAACCCTTTTTCCTTTACTATTTAGAAATTGAAGTACAATCTTTCCATGGGGAAAGGACCGATCTACATTCACTTGAATAACATTAATTACAACAAGTTAAAAATGGATTAGTGGGCAAACGCCATTGGCGAATAACATACTCCAACTAGGATAGCATATACTTCATATGCCGCATCCTCAGAGATTTTTCTTAGTGGGAAGACTTTTTATAAAACGGCATCAGGTGTGCATTTTGATGTCAGAAAAAATGAGATCAGGAGTTCAACTCATTTTTTAATGTACACTAATCTAACACTACTGACTTTCGCTGATCAGTAAAAAAAGAGAAAAAGAATCAAAGAGACTTTTCTTCATATAGCACTAGACTGTGTACGGAATAAGAATTTGTAGAGATGCATGTAGATGAAGGAGAAAATGAAAGGACATCTGCTCAGTCAAACGAATTGTTTCATTACTGTACAAGATGTGAGCCTCTCACCATCATTTTCATGTGAAGCTCAACTCTGAGAGGTTGTCCTCGTAGTGAAGACTTGAAATTTTAGGAATTGCTTTATCTAATTAGATCTCAGGTTTGGAATTTTCTATGTGCTATCAACTATGGGGCTAGTCCGTAAGAAACCTTTGCACCGAATCTTACTGATCCCTGTGTGCTAGTCAAGGTACACAAAAACTAAGTCAAGATACGTGTAAGTTGGTCAGATCACCTTCAGTTTATTTTACAAAATAAAATAAAAAACGTATGTGAGCTTCACATCTTATGTGAGCATTAAGGGCCCGTTTGATAAACCTCTAGGGCGTTGGGATTGGATTACCAATCCCAAGGGATTATTAATACTGTGTTTGGTAATCAAAAATGGGTTGGGGTTATTAGTACTTCGGACTAGTAAGATGGATATTAGGGGGTATTGAGAAGGACCTCTCCCACTTGGTATTAATAATCCAATTCCATCTCCTTATCAATCTTATCCTCTGTGAAGGGCAAAAACGGAAATGTATACTATCAATCTAATCATATCCCATGTGAAACAAACATGATATTAATAATTTCATCATCTAATCACATCTCAAACAAACATATTCATCACCAATCCCATCTCCTTATCAATCCCTTCTCATTACCAATCTCAATCATAATCTCATTTCCTTACGAATTCTAACCATCTATCACTGTTATCAAACGGGGCCTAAGTATCTTATTCAGTACTTTATGGTGTACATATAACATTGTTATCTTCACTATTCATTTTATTGTTTTCATTCCCAATTAACTATAGCAAGGTTAAGCAAAGCAAAGCAATTTTAAGGTTTTGCGAACTCCCCAACTGCAATTTAATATTAGTTGAAGCCCTCACCAATGTTCCCACGCGGCCTCTGGTTGGTCCGTCTGCTAATTTTTACAATTTCTTTTAACCTCATCTCTCTCTCTCTCGTACGGAGGAGGTGTGGGCTCCTTATAAACCGACGCAATGGAATACGATAGGGACATCTCTCCAAATACCAACACTTTTTCTCACTCAAAATAACTAAACAATAAAAATAAATAAATAAATACTACTCCATGGAAAAAGCAAAGGCCCGACGGGTGAGCTGAACTGGGGTTACATTCCTGGGGAAGAAGAAGTGGGGAGGGGGTCCCACCGGAACGGAATGATAGTTTGGCGACTGTGTACGTGGCGGCCGGTGGTCCGGCGTGGGGTAAGATTATGATCATTTTTAGGCCCACATTAACAATTCCTTTCAGTGCAGGCCGGCTGTGCGAGGTGGCCCCCGCACCGTTATGCCCTCGTTCTCCAACTTGGGCCCCACATTCCCAAGCCCTTTTTCTCCTCTTTTTTCAATCTCAAATTTTGTGCACAGATCACGGTATGGTGCTCATTTTGAATTTCACAAAAATAATCCGATTCGTTCATTTGATGTGAAATACTTTTTCAAGGGACCTTACAAAAAATCAGCCCACTCCGATACATGTAAGTGTTCTATCCAATCATCTAATTTTTCATTCAGATTATAAAATCCAAAAATCTAAAATAAAAATTAGATGATTAGATCGAACACTTATATGTATCAAATTGAGCTTATTTTTGGCAAGAGGCCTCGAAAAAATATTTTAAATTTAATGAACGACTTGAATTGTTCGTGTGAGACCCATAGTGGATCCCACATCGTCATATATGCACAATCTCCATCCAAAATCTGTCAACAGTTAGACTCATGTAAGAGAAGGTGGTAGAAAACTGTGGATTTTCTTGTTTAGGGTTTGGGTTTCGAGTTTCCATAGACATATTCGTAGAATCATTAATACGTGGTTGGACGTTAGCTCCAAATAATTGTGTAATGTGACGGGATAATATGTGTCTTGACAGAGTTGAATAGTTGATGAGGTACTATTGCACTTCCATTTGTTTTTTTCCCGGTGGTGCAACGGAAATGATACTTCCACTTGTTATTACAGCAACAAAAAAGAGGTAAGAGAAGCTGATGAATTCCCGCATTGATAGATTAATTTAATCCATTTTATAATAGAGCTCGGGAGTGCTTGTGCGTGCCGGTTAGATAATCTAGGCCCTCACTTTTCCTCTGAACCAGGAAAGATTAGAAAATATAATTTTATTGTGAACCAGTTAGTAAGAAAGAATTAATTACTGCCTATCCAAAAAAAAGAAAGAATTAATTACTTACTATAGTAAACTAGAGAAGTGAAGCAAAAGTCTCACACGTGATACAAGTGTCACCTGGCCCCACCTCCGTGCTTGCGTGGCATTGGTTTGTCTTGGGACAAATAGTGGAGTCGTAATTAATTATCCGAGTCACATAATTCTTCAAAATGTCATACACTCACTGCTCTCAAACCAAATATATCTGTCTATATCGTAATTAATGATATATATCTGTGTTTCAGCATTCTATCCCTATACGATGTCTTTGGCAGGCAACTTTTGACAGCTTGACAGATCTGTAGTTCTTGGGAGTTCATTGGTGCGTTCATCCTTGGTTGGACTGCATCTGATCATCTGGGTATTTTGTGTTTTTTGTCATTAATTAACTTTGCACTTTTTCTCGTTTGAGACTCCTAACTCGATGTTAGGTAGTTTAAGAGTATTGCTGTTGTGTCAGGTCATGCCTGGATTAGGATGAAAAATATTGATTGTCTTATGATTTACTCGTTTCGTATTTGTTAGACGATTAGTTTGGCTTTGTCCAAATTATTTATAATGATCACCTTTTATAAGTGCCGATGGGCATTTTTCAATACTATCTTCTCACTTTTGACCCCAAAAAAAAGTGAATTTGATTCAACCGAAGATATAGGGAATTGATTTTTACATTCTCTATTTTAATATATTCACTCACTTTTTTGTCTTTTAGCAAAAAAATACACATACGTTCAATCCTAAAATCTAAAAATAGAGCGTAGAAATCAATCCTTAAGATATATAGGTACTTTAAAAAAACATTGTTCCTTAGGTTCAGTTTGGATTAGATTTTTTTTTATTATTATTTTCAAATGACCGAAATAGGACAGCAATTCTAGTGACCTATCTAACCCTAAATTACATTCTCAAACTAAGGAGAAAGTAAATACCAACCTTCACCCTTATAATCTTAGGCCTCGTTCCATTAAGATTTTTATTTTTTAGGTACTTTTTTTTTTGCTTTACGAGACAGGTCATTCTCTCACAATATATCATCTTTAATTAAAAAATCAGTGTACTTATTTCCCTCAGCAGAACGGAGTCTTAGATAATTTCCAAACTTAATTTGTAAAAAATGGAAATATTCAAACATGCACTACAAGAACCCTGAACAACTTTCAACATAGGATTCTTAAACTATCCAAACGTTGATGGTGATTACCTTGGTCAATAGATAATTGGGTATTTGTTTCATAGTAAGTAGGAGTAATACTTTATTTTGTGTGCGCATTTAAGATATTAACACTTTATTATTTAAACATGAGGCTTTAATTTGTTGTGATGTTCATAAATGACCACTACAAGGCTATATCTTTACAATGACTTTTACACTCATTTTTGGCTCTAGGAGGGGAGGGATTTCTCCCCCTGGGGTTTTTCTCTCTCAATCTTTTAATTTGGAACTTTTTTGGGTGTTTTTTTTTTTTACACAGATTATTCCTACCTCCTTTGTCCTGGTTATTCAAAAAGATCATTCTTTTCACTTTTTTCCCAGATCCGAAGTTCCTGCTACACGTGTGGTGGTGGATGGGTTCGGTGGTGGCTATGGGGGTGAGGCTGCTGCAGTCTTTGGTCGGGGCAGAGGCAAACATTTTTGGGTTCTCTGGTTTCGTTTGGAGCTCGATATGGCGTTAACAGGGTGCAAGGCACGTTGATCCAGAGTCGGTTCGGCTCCTCTGGCGTTTCTCATATTTCGGCGCTGGGGGGCAGATCGTCTACAGACAGCACCGATATTGCTTGGCGTTTATGTGGAGTGGTGTCTTGTTTTCTGTTAGGGTTGGGTTTAGGTTGGTTTTTCTTTTCGATCTTTTGGTTCTTTTCTTTGGTGTCTCTAGATTTCCTTTCCGTTCGTGGGGCTTCTCTCACCCCTGCGTGGGTGATTCTGTTGCTTTCTGTTGTGCTTCGCCTGTTTGGAGTTGAGGGTTTAGTTAGAGTTGGGTGTAGTCTTTGGATAGAGTCCTCTCCTTTTGATTTCTTGTCCTTGTTTAGAAATTGAGTTTTCTCTTGATGTTCTGTTTTCTTGATCTATAATATTATCTGTTATCGTTGTGGAAAAAAAAAAAAGGCTAGAGCTGCAGGGAAAGTTGGGCTGAGATTCAACCAATGATGGACCCCAATTTTAATTATTGCTGATATAGACTCATTATTCAAAGCATTTCGAATGTTCCAGCTGAGCTGATATTCCTGTAGAAAAAAGAAACCCAAAAAATTATGACTTTTCATAGTAGTAGTACTGTTGAAGACTTGTGTTCTCTGTACCTAAACAATTAGAAATTCTTTGTATAAAGGAATTGGACCCCTAGCTATCTAAGTTCTTATTGGTCACCTACCAAATGGTGAAAGACTTCATTCTAACTACCTAGAAATTCTCAAAAAAAAAATAAAAATCTGGTGTTCAGGACAGTTTACGTACATCTTAACTAGTTGTGAGAGACCAATCTCATCATTCACTTACAGAGGCCTTATTTAAAGCCAAAGCAGACTTCTGTATGGACTAACCCCAAAATAGTTAAGATTTTAAGCCTGAGACTTTAGGGAATAAAGCAAACCTCTATATCTCAAGTCGCTAAACATTGGGGTTAACAAATTTTCAATATTGTTAAACTATCGCTAAGGGAAATAAGCACATATTGTGAGAGAATAACCTATCTCTTAAAGTGAAAAATAAATACTTAAAGTATGAGAACCTTAGCGGAGTGGGGCCTACGGACTTTTTTTATTGTTATACGGTATCACTTCATTTGGACTCACCTATATTAGATAAACTCTGATTAATACTTGCAATAACACACGAAATTTTAAGAATTTGCCAACCTAAATAAACTACATACAAGACTTTCGTCATTTAGGAATACCTTGGCCTAACTGATTACAGAACTAGTTTTCATAAGATTTTCATCTTCAATTCGCATTACTTTCTTTTTTTATTATCAGCAAAAATAAATTTCATTAAATCAATACACGAAATACAAAGATAATAGGAACTTGGGTACAAAAATCCGCATTACTTTCGCATAAGATTTTTTTGAACTACGTATTCTTGCTGAAAAGAGTTGGGATCCTAGCCTCCCTTTCTGGATGGAATATCGAGAAGCACTATCTAAAGTGCAACCCTAGAAGGTAGGTCTTAACAGAGGAATTTAAAAGGTAGATGGTTATGAACGTTATGTATAATAAAAAAAATTCAAGAAATTATAAATGCGGACATAATCCATAAAAGATCGATGGCTCAGATTATGTCGCACATTTTGATCAACAAAAGGAAATCAAATCTAGATATTGTGCTGAACCTATTTAGGTCCTGTTTCATTTTTGCTCCTTAAAAAATAAGTATTTATTTGTAATTTTCAATCTTAAAAATAGTAGGTTTAATGAAATTAAAAAAATATACAACGTGGATCTTGTTTGATAGATCTCGACCTTGCAAAATAAAAATAAAAAATTATTTTTATAAGTCCATTATTTTTAAGCTTGAAAATGGATCTTTATTTTTTAAATACTCCCTCCATCCCAAATTGGATGTTAATTTTTGGTATTCGTGCTAATTTCAATTCCTTATATCTTTAATATGGATCTTGTTTGATAGCTCTTGATTAATTCTATTATACAAAGTTTTCAAACCCATGAAAAATAGGAGTTTTATAAATTGAAAGATATAAGCGATGAAAAATGATACGAATTTCAAAAATAGTCATCCTTTTTTGAGACGGAAGAAGTACTTATTTGAAAAAGCGAAACGGAACCTCGGTATGTTGTCCATATCGTATGATGGGAGTTTGAAAAATCATGGTATGTAGGACAGCCAGTGCTTTCCAAGAGTATGTCTGTATATCACCTGGAAAAAAAAAAAGTATATGGAGTAAAGCCTGGGCAATATCAATACAAAGTAGGCTGTACGTTTTATATACCTCTATGTATAATAGAATTGTTTGAAATGGACAGTCATGCCTAGGGCGGACATCTAGAAAGACGACCCTTTACCTGCTTTATATATAGGCATGCCCTACAAAACTTATGGGCCTGTAGTCTTTACCTGCTTTATATATAGGCATGCCCTACAAAACTTATGGGCCTACTACAAAGGTCCTACCTCCTCTATCCCGAAAATTTCTGTGCTAAGGGGTTTTCGGCACGAAGAACGATCTTGCCTCCCTACTACAATATTCTCTGGCCTTCTTGGAAGAGTGAGGGCCAGTTTCCAAGTTGTATGTCCCATATTATACCGCGTGGTGTATGTAATATTTCCTCTTGTTAGTCTTTCGGAGAGTCGTATCAATGTTCGGATCAAAAAATGGTTCACTCTTGTAAATATTTTCTGAATAATTTTAACTTATGCTAACTCAAAGTTCTGATTGAAATCTTTTGAGCAATGTTAAACAAATAATTACTTTACTTAGAAATATATATTGTTTTTAATCAGGACTTGGGCATGGCCAAAAAGAACTTACCACTATTTTCAAATAATGTATATGACCTAGACGTGAGGAAAATTATTCGGCGCTCATACGGTATTGTTGTCACAATGGGCCTTTCACCGCACGTTTATGTGAAACCCACCTTAAAATATACTCCTTCCGTCCCAAAATCTTTGGACTTTTTCGATATTGGTGTTGTTTTTTGAACTCTTATATCTTTTAATATGAATCTTCAAAGATATGCAATATGGATCTTGTTTGATAGTTCTCAATTAAATCTATAATACAAAATTTTCAAAATTATGAAAAATATCATAAATTGAAATATATAAGAGTTTAAATAATGACACAAATATCGAAAAAGTCCAAAGATTTTGAGACAGAGGAAGTATATATAGTTCATACAAATGTGTGGTGAACAGGATCTTTTTGAGGCAATAATAATGGCACTTAATAATCTCTGACCATGTAATGAACCTTGGTGTGATGGAATCTTTGTTTGCAAATTAAGGGATTAGATGGCAAAAAATTTGAGCAAGGACAAACTAGTAGGTTGTTTTTTACCAATGCCTCTAGGGATTGTTGGTATTTGAATTCGAAAGGGTTGACATGGTAGTCAATACTTTAAGACTTGGAAATTTACTTTCTCGATCAGGGGCGCTATCGATCTTGTGGAGTTAGTTCCTACGAGATTTTTTCTCAACTTTAATTAGATCCCACGCTAATGGGCATGGGATTAGTATCCAGAAATTTATAGAGATGAGCGTAAGTTTATCGTATCCTGACTTATGAGAACAACAATTATTGGTATTTTGAAACCACTATGGCCAGTATTATGATATTGTATGTATTAAGATATCGGCCAAATCAACAAACACAATGCACAGAGATAATCACAAATAGAAAACATGAATGCAAGACATAAATTTTTTTACATGCATAATCGAGCTCCCGAACCGTCAGCAAAGCGTGACCCAAATCGTAAGTCTTCCAAGCCCAACAGTATGCATGCGAAGAGAGAGAGAGAGAGAGAGAAAGAGAGAGAGAGAGAGATATGTTGAGCTGGTTTCAGTTCGGAAGCAGCAATCCATTTTTAACACACAAAATTAGCAACATGCGCAAGACCACGCGGCGGACAAGAGTTGAACAAGGTTACACGGGTCAAGCTTAATTATGTATCATTGTCTCTCGCCAAAGTGTGGAGTATTTAAATCGTGGAGAGAGAGAGAGAGAGAGAGAGAGAGAGAGAGAGAGGCGAAGGAAGAAGTCTAGTCAAAGTCACGCCTCTAAAACGTGCATATTTATTTGTTTACTTTCAAACATGCCACGCACGTTTCTCTTATAGTGATCCTGGCAAACTTCTTGTATCTGTCACTCTGTCTTTGGTTACGTTTAAAGTCGAGGGCTGAGGTCAAGGATGGATGCAAAAAGGGGGGGTGGGGGGGGGCCGGTGGTGGTGGCAATTCAGAACCAGTTGGAATGTTTACGAAAAATTTTGATAATAGATTCTTGAATTGATCTGCAGATTTTGAAAAGTTAAAACGGGAATAAAATTTAAAAGGTTCAAAGTACGTTGAGCTTGGATAGCTTCTTAGTGCTTTTCGTATCAGCTATGGTAAAAAAATCTAAAATTTATAGAGTCTGTGGAATTTGAAGGTACGATCTGAACTTGTATCCATAACTATCATAAACACACCCATAGTATATATATACTATAGAATTTGCGTGTGCTGCTTCTCACGAAATAAGGGTGCAAAAGGGTCAAAATGGGAATAATCTCACGATTCTCACCAAAACCCACATATGGGTCAGTTCAGCTCCACTTATGTTTCATGATAATTATTTATTAGTTATGCTAGCCACATCCCAATGGGTAGTGAATAATGCATGCATAATGTCAAAAAAGTTAGAATTGATGAAATGAATTGTACGGATGTCAATACGATAACTACATAACATTCATAGATATTCGCTAGTTCGTTTTATAATCTTTAACTTAGCCAAAAAATTAATAATCATAACATTTCATAGATATCGATGCACTTTTTCTTTTTTTTTTCTGAAACCAATAACATAGCTTATATTAAATGAAAAGGAGTATAGGAGTGATAGTTCTTTACAAAATGTGGGACTATTGTTCAAGGGCGGCATCAGAATTTTGGTTCAGCAGTGAGAAAAATGTGATTTATTTATTTATTTAATATAAAGCTCTATGTCATTTATTTTGATTGAAAATTTTTTGGACCTAGTTTGTTATGTTTTGTTGAGCTATATCATGGAGTATATTTTTTCTCACAAATTTAAGTAACTTTTCATTTACTTTGGCTACGGATGAATTATCCAGTGCCAATAATATAAGACAAAAAAAAATTAACAATATGTTAAAAAAAATTACAAGCTTTTCAACACCATGTGGACCGCCCCTGCTACCATCCCACTCCTATCCTTATACAAAGAGATGATAACAAAAAATCGGGTCCAGCTCGATGTAGCCAAAAAAAAAAACCTCTGAGTTGCAGCTGCATTTTTAGCTAACAAGTCAGCTGCCCTATTGGCTTCCCAATAACAAAAAGTGAGCTTCAATGAGGAGAACTCAAAACCCAAAACCTAAACCTCTCGAAGCATCCTATGGAGCCGACCTGCTAGGTCTTGCTTCCTACACAAAGCGTTGTACACAAATATTGAATCGGTCTCAACAATAAGATGAGTGAATCCATATCGACGGGCAACCCACAATTTACACAGCCTACATTTCAGCCATTATACGTTGGAATTGACATGAATAGCTGGTTCATCTTTGAATAAACTTGGGCGATTAATTAGTACTAACATGTAACATGATATGGAATAAAAAAAACACATATATTAATATAAATAAATATATATATATATATATATATATATATCCATCCATCTCCGACCTGTCTGACATACCACCACACAAACGCACACACATTTCCACCATCATGTAATATTGTTTGTTGCTAATCGGCCGGGGGTGCTCAATGATGAATAATTGCCATTTTAATGGGCCTTTTAATTGTCGGGTGCCGATTTCCAAGTTGGGAAATTAATGAGAAATGTGATGAGCAATAATGTCAATAGCAAGAGGATATTTTTATATCATTGCATTCTGGTTTATATGTCTCCCTGAGAATAATAATACCAATTATGGCAGTAACAGTGAGATTAAGAAATGAGAGCAGATCGATAAAAAGTTAAGAAAGTGGAATTCCGAATGATTACCACCATCTTCCATATAATCTTGGGAGATATTTGAAGACAATTAGGTCATGTTTGGCAACCATTCTATTTTCTGTTTTCTGTTTTCATTTGCAAAATTTTCAAAAGTTAACTTTGAAAGTTTGTTTGGTGCACTACTTTCACTTTCAAATTCTGGAAATCACTTTCACTATTTTCATAATTTAAGGAAGTAACAAAACTCAACTTTCACTATTTTCAGAAACAAAAAACAGGCTACTACGCTACAATTCCTTTGAGGTCATTCTTCATTTCCTCTCTCTCTCTCTCTCCCTCTCCTTAATGCATGTATTTGTTTTTTAATCTTATGTGGGGCCAGTACCGGCCATATACCCATACTTGTAGAAGGAGAAAAACCTTATAGTCAATAAATGACCGACTTTGGAATTAGAAAATTTCATATACATTTCATCTATATATATACTCTCCTAACTAAGAGATGAAAGTTGATACTATAACTTCGGCCTAGGAAAGAAGAACCCAATCACCTGGATTCAATGCCGGCTCAAAGATATTTGGGCCCGAAGCAAAAGTCGTAATGGGGGGGGGGGGGGGGCATTTATATTCTCATCTTTGTACAAAATTTTGCAAAATGTTGAGAAAAACTAAAGGGTGGAGATTTGAACCTAGTTTTTTAAAGTATCCAAAGAGCCTAAGTTGCCACATGACCAAAAAAATGTTACTCAAAGCAAGGCAATTGCAACTTCTTATTATTTAAAACTAAAAAACTGTGGCTATGTTCGTTTGGAAGTTTGGAAGTATTTTTATTTTGTTTTCCAATCATTACCCTACTTCTTTTTCCAATCATTACCCTTTTTCTCCAATTATAACTTTCTCATCTCTCTCTATCTCTCTCCAATCATTACCCCTATTTTCAATCATTACCCTATTTCTCTCTCCACCCACTACCAAAACTAAACTAAACTAAACTATCAAACGAACATAGCCACATGTATTTTTTGGAGACCTCTTTGGGCTAAAAAATCAGGGGCCAGAAGTAACGACTTCTTCGGCTTCCCCTCTAAGCCGGCTATGCCTGGTCTAACTACCCGGCTCTTTCTTTCAGAATATCAAGTATGGAATTTGTTTCTAACATGATTGCAGAGGCTACGATGATTTTCTCTCTCTCTCTCTCTCTCTCTCTCTCTCTCTCTCTTGCCTGTATAGTTTGGGAACTAGTGGAGAAATTGCAAGAAAGACCATTTTAGAAAAAAAAAAATGGTTTTAGAAATTGATTTAAAAAAAAAAAAAACAGGTTGACACAAACATGTTTTCTGCTTTCACTTTTTTGTAGGAAAAATAAAAACTGATTTCAGCAAATAGAAAACAGGAAACAAAAAAGTGGCAGTGTTACCAAACATAGCCTTAACGTGTCAAGATTTGGAATATGAGAGAGAGAGAGAGAGAGAGAGAGAGAGAGAGAGAGAGAGAGAGAGAGAGACACGTTGCATTTACCTGAAGTTATAGGAACTCAGATGGGAATTAAGGGATGAGAAGACGCGACTGTTGTGAGGGTACATTTTGCCTTTTTGGGCTGGAATTAGGGGGAAGAAGGCCATCAAAGCTGGACCGGCCTGTACGTAACCCTATCGTGCAATAGCCCGAAAATTTGGTTTGTCAAATAAAAGTTAGCCATATTTACAATCTAAAATTCTGCTATATATGTGTGTGAAAAATTAGTACAGAGTATTTCATATACGAAAAGTAGGATTTAGGATGCCAAATTCTAAGTCTCTCAAGTGAGGTCTATCGCATTGAGGCTAGTTCTTTGACGCTTTTGTCAAAAAAAGACAAGGCAGTTTTAAACTATTGACTTCTTTTTTCGGCTACTTAGAATATTTAATTGTTTTCTTAATGGGTTGAATGTCACCATAATTAGACGTCCAAGCAATCTAGAGTGCGTTTGTTGTTCCAATTTTTGTAATGTTGTATGACTTTTTTTTTTCAATAAGTAATCGTAATGTACGTACCGAATCAAAATATGCTGATATATTATAGGATACATCATCGTACCCGTAAAGAATTTCTAAATAAAAAGAAGATGAGACAAGGTGGAATACATATAAATTTTGGAGGAAATGATACAAATCGTACGATGCGTATCTTGTATATCGTGGGTTTGTAACAATTATCGTGGCTATCCAATGCTTTTTTTCTTCGGAAACAAAATAAATAGTAAATAATAATAAAATCTATTGCTTTTTTCTCAAAGCCCTTGGGAGCTAGTTGTTGGTCCAGAACCGTTGACCTTCTCTGATGTGATCTGCAATTACAACGATTTGGGCCTACTCCAAAATGGGTTGTCTGCTTCAAGTATGGGCTGGGCTACCCATTGCATCCTATAAAAAGTATTGAATGTCTTGAATCATCTGCGTGTGATCGGAAATGGACTATATACACGGAGTCGATTCATTTTATTTACATACCCATAGTGGTGCTTTCGCAAGTATGGAGCAAATGAAGTCTGGATTTTGGACGTTGATATACAAAGTCAGCTAGTTTGACCTAAAATTCCTCTTAAATCATGTGTTTTATCTAATTAAACTGCTCCCTCTATTCAAGTGAGGTAAAGTTTTGTAAATTTCCAAACAAATCAATCCATACATAATGAGCGATTCGTAACATCAAAAAAGGGATACGAAATGCGTCTATAACCAAAGTGGGTAAATTTATTCTCACTCAAAAGGGTCTGCACTCTTGCCCAATGAAAAAACCAAATATCAAATCCTGCGAACAGCCTTGCTAACCTCCGCCTACAGGGCTCCATAAAAAAATATTTTAAAAATAATGGACGGTTCGAATCATTTTTGTAGAACCCTGAGATGGGCCCCACAAAATCCATATGTACATTCCAATATGTACCCATAGTTTTATTGAGTATAATAAGTATATAATGTCAAATAAGTTATGATATCATTACACATTTCACGAATATCAATACATTTTCTCTGAATATCGATTCACTTTCTATCCATTATCATGCGCCTAATGGGCGAAGGCTTGCCATATTCGGATTTTCCAATAAACAGGTAATTTGAGCTAGATGCAAAAATGTCAGAAAGATGAACAATTAATAAATTGGACCGTGGGAGGATATAGCGACATATCTGTCATTTTGTTGTTCTCTTGGAAAAGGATCTATATATCAATGGGAAAAACAACGGCCAACCCTTTTTTTGGTTCTCCTTTTTCTAATATGAAACGAACCATTCCAAATTTCCAACGCCTTTACTTACTGAACCCTTACAACCATACAAGCCCAAAACGAGATAAACATTTTTGTTTAAGGTAAAGGGAACGCGTGTGGTTGAGTTTTTTTTTTATTTTTTTACAACTCAGGTGTCCGGACCAGCTTGCGTGCACGTGTTTGATTGAGTTAAGAATTCCTTATATACATTGATTACCAATATATATGCAATCTACGAATCGAAATTGTTAAATTTTCATTGCAGTGAAAAATTTATTACAGACCGTGCGCAGAAATTTTGAGACTGCAAAACGAACAAGGTCGAAACTACCATACTTTTGGCTTTGAGGATTAATAATGTTTTCCGACCAGCTGCATTAATTTCTTACGTAATGTTTGGAATATTGTCTCAAAAGGCTTTCTTCTATCTGTCTAATTCTCTCCGTCTTAAAAGAAAATAATTTAAAATAGTAGTCACAAAATACAGAAAAAGAATAAGGTAAAAAATATATGTTGGAAAATATGTGTTGTGTTGTTGGACAAGATCATTTGCATCATAAGCACAATAGGTGCGAGACTGCCCAAGGGACCGTCTCATACAACACAATAATTTTTTTTTTTTGATAGGCAATAAAATTTTATTAGAACTCGACAAAGTACAACACAATAATTATGTATGTATTTTTTTGAAAATAAATGATTTCAAAAAAATAGAATAATCAAAGTTAACCAATAAGAAACTATATACTTAGAATTTTGTTATGGAGTATTTCTTTTACATGGGACCCATCCTTTAAAAGTATTTCTCATGGAGACACGCCAAACATTAAAAATGATTAAATCATGTGGAAAAAAAACTATTTAACGAATTTTGTTAAATAGAAGAACTGATTATGTAGGAAAATGCGATTATGTACCGTCCTAGAAAATGTGTTTTTCTCACAAGCACCTTTCGCTTGAGTGATTCTTCATTGTTCCAAAGGCGTTGCCAAATGGTGCCCCAACTTTTACTCCATCGCACATCTTTTTGGCCTCTACATACCTTATAGTGGAGAGATGAGTTGGACAACCAAGTGGTAATGACCCTGAAGCATTGGATAGATTTTCCATTCGAGGAGTAAATTCAATTGTGGTGGGACATGCTCATGTGACCTCTATTATGTTCTTGACCACAGATCAATTATGTGAGACGCTAAAAGGTGGAGACTTTAAGCGTCAAGATTATGCAATCTTGACCGCTTATCAATCAATTATGTGAGACCTCAATACTTAATAGTAATTAAGATTACTGAGATGTAGCTTAATCAAACTTTTGTAATGAAATTTTCAGAGGCTAAGTTCCGCTAAGCTTTTCGAGAGTTTTGTTCTAATTAAAAAACATTTGTGTTAGTTAGTTTTGCGCCAAATTCTTATTGATCATTGGTTTGTCTCGACCAAAAAAATCGAAAAAGTAAAAAAATTCTACTTTTATCTAAATATTTTTGAAAATATCGAAGATAAAGTCCAAAAATCCCAAAAAAAAATGGCTTTTGAGCTTTATCTTAGATATTTTTAAAA